>OY856413.1:196278424-196878424 GCA_963693085.1 Alisma plantago-aquatica | reverse complement strand
TTAAGCCTTGAAATGATATGAGTTCCTTTTAAGTTCATGGCATATGTATTTTGATTTCTCATCCATTTTACAAGGGATGTTAAGCCCTAAAAATGACATGAGAATCCTTTAATCTTATAGTAGAATACATGTATGTATCTCTAACCAAATACATGATATGTTACGCCCAAGTTTGTTTAGAGAATTCCATTAAGAACAAGATGTATTTCATATTCATGAATATTGTAAATTTCTTTGTTTTTCATAACCAAAACTACTTTTAACGATACTAAGGTCATAACAAACTTTCAAATGATGTTTACAAAGTTTTTGTAAGCTTCTTAATCTTGTAATCAAGATAGTTTGTGTGAGCTCCCCCTTAATCTTATTTTCAAGATAATTTAAGGATTCTAAGATCACAATCAATATTAGATCATAATAAGTTGACCTTTTATGCACTAAAATTATGTTTTCAATATGATAAACACATTTTGAATCAAGATACTAAGATTAAGTGTAGTAAAATGATGTACAAATACGCATTTTGTCAAGCTTATTTTAGGTCGACCTTGGCTTCGACCATAGCGCCCCTTAGTCAAACTTGATTTCAACTAAGAGGCAATTTCTGCAGATTTCCAATTTGGAACATTCATATGTGAAGTATAATTTCTGCAGGTAGCTTGATTAAATTAATATCAATTTGAAGCACATTAAGTGATACCTATTATGAAGATGTTTTAAAATTTTAATATAGGCATCATAATGAAGTTTTTGTCCTTGATTATTGTTTTGTATTCATTTTGAATGATGTCTCCTAAGCTCTGCAATGGGTGCATAAATTTCAATTCCTTTATTTTTAGATTAATCATAGGATTCTTTAGAAGCATGTATCCTTGAAAGCAAGATTGATATCTTAAAGTCAATATTGTGCTTTAGATTTCGTAGAACAAACAACTAGATAAAACATTAATATTCTTGTTCTAAGATACACTATTTTGCTTGTCATAGCAACATCATTATTTTATTACGAGCCATGCCCACAATAATCATTATCTATTATGTCAAGATGCTTTTATGCTAATGGCATTTTCAATGATCTGAATCACAATGATCAAGAATAATATCCATTCATGGTTTGTATATATGGATCAAAGAAACATAATGATCATGGCACAATGATTATGATAGAATAGTAAAAGCATACCCACAATACAATGATTAAGATAGAAGCATGTAATTTCATGAAATACAATGATTATGACCATTTAAATTTTAATACACATGGTTCTTATATAGATAGACCAAGAAATACTTAGGATAAACCATGTGGACTATGATAAAACAATAATTTCCTTGATTATACCAACATGGTTCATAATTTTCAGTTTTTAAACCATGTAGAGGATAAACCAAAAATAATCTCATTCATGATTGATGGATTTTCAAGTTTAAGACAAACCTTGTAAATAAACATGCTTAATAAACTTTTTCAATCAATAAATAAGGTTTGTTCAAAAATCAGTCTTCATATAATACTTTTGCAATATGTTTAAGGATTTCATATTCATAATGTTATACCTTAATTCATGATGCAAAAAGATCACTATGTCTTGTTTTAAAGATGGTCTCCAAGATTTATTCTTGATTTGCATATTAAATCAATCATTAATAAAAAATTGATAGCAAACTAGATTAATTGAAAATAGGTTCAGCAGAACTTGATTCGGTCGAACTGTTTGTCAACCGAATTTATCTCGGTCGACTTTTTTCTCGACCGAGAATGCTGTTGTTTGTACAGATTTTATCAGATTTGTTGCAAACTTGAAAATAGTAACCTGCTCGGTCGACTAATTATCGACCGACAATGTTCTCGGTCGAACAGTTTCTCGACCGAGAATGTTTCTGTACTATTTTTCAGTAATTCATTTTATAAGTAAAATATAGATCTCTTTCAATTCAATTATGTGATTTAAAAATCAGTTTGGTTGAGATAAAACATATAAATATCAAAGTAATATGTAGATCAAATCTCAACTAATCATATTCAAATCTTTAGGTTTTGAGAACCCAAATTAAGACAAATTTCTAAAGATGTGTCTCTGTAGATTTATATAAAATGTGTATTTTCAAGTTAGAGATTTGAATCAATTTGTTATCTTAATATTTAAGTTGAGATAGACATGGAGATATACAACTTAGAGTCTTTGGTCATATCTCAACTTAATTATATTCATTTAGTTTGGAGGTTTTGGAACCCATACTAACTCAACATCCTTTTTCTTGTAAGGACACGAGAAGGAATAATGTCCAAGACGTAAACAATAATGGAAACATATAGAATCAACCTCATATCTCTTTCTATGATTTTGTTCTAGGTTGTTTTTGGGTACATATGTATATTTTCCTCTAGGTACATTCATGGATTGACTCTTTGGCACTTGTGTCTTTCTCCAACTAGGTTTTTGATAAGATTTTCCTTTAGGCTTATAACCTAGTCCTCTCCTTCCAACTTGACGATAAGAATCATTTAAGATTTTATCAAGGATATCATTGTTACTCAAACTACTCACTTCTTATTGCAACTTAACAATCTCATCCATTCTCTTCTTGATATCTAACTTTTCTTGATCTAGATTAGATAATAAAGAATCTCTTTCTTTCACAATAATATCATAATCTAGATGTGTACACAAAATAGGTTGTTTTTGAAGATCATTTACTTGAGTTTGCAAGTTTAACTTTTCTAGGGAAAGAAGATTGCAATTTGCTTCTACAGATTTTAGCTTAATATCATGATCTTCAATAACCTTTTTGAGATCTTCATTTTCAGATGTGAGAGCAAGAAGTTTAGCATGTAACTCATCATTTGCTTTATTATATTTCTTTAATTTCTTCTTGCACTCAATATACATATTATGTGTCTCTTCAAGACTAGCAATCAGCTCTTCTTTAGGTAAATCAAAAAGGCTTACCTCTTCTTCTTCTTCTTCACTTATTGTAGCAATAAGGCATTCTTTATGCACATCTTCCTTCTTTGACCTCCATGGACAGCTAGATGTAGTGTGCCTTGTTCCTAAGCACCAATTGCAACTAGTTGAAGATTGGTCCATGCTTTTCTTTTGCTTGCGGTTATAGACACCACCACCCTTCATTCTTCAAGACTCGGTTAGAGATCCTTGAAGCATGCTCTGATACCAATTAAAAAACCACTAGAGGGGGGGTGAATAGGGTTTTATGATATTTTAATAATAATTTAACCAAAGCAAGCAACCACAAAAATATTGGACAAGGGGACAAGGATTTAGAGTGGTTCCAACCTTAGCAAATACTAAGGCAGTCAATCCACTACCCGGTTGCTTACCCAACTGAGATTTTAAAAGTATTTAATTTTATTACCTCACAAGGATGTTATATAAAATTACAATACTTTCACCAAACCCTTCGGACAGCCTTCACCAAGAAGTAGTCTCACCAACCTCGAAACATCCTTCCTTAAAGTAACCTCAAGCCCCCCCTTGAAGTAGCCTTCCTCTTGAAGTAGCTTCCTGTTGAGACAGCCTTCTTAAAGTAGTCCAAAGTCCACCTTCTCCACCGAGAAGACCCTTCTCCACCTGAGAAGTCAAACCCTCTCCAATCCACAACCTCCAACCCTAGGAGTAGCAAGGAGAGTATAAACAATATAAAGGAACAAGAAGGAAAAATAGAAATTACAATACCGTTGTAGCACAAGGCTCGATTTCCTATATCAAGCATTTTGATCTCCTAACCAATGTATATAGAAGTGTTGGTGTAGTGGGTAGGAAATGCTAGCCTATAGCACACGAATTTAGAGCAATGGAAATGTATAGCCAATCTTGGAATTGCTCAATTTCTCACAAGAATGAATTGCCAATTGCAAGTATGAATGCTCAAGTGTAGCACAAGTGTATGCTAGGGTGTCCTAAGGCTTGTCCTATTTATAGGAATGGCCTACAAGTGCTTAAGGACATTCTAGACACTTTCTAGGGGGTTCTTAGTGCTTAACTAGCCATTAGGTACACATTAGTTGCTTTAGCAACGACTAGTTAATTAACTCTGAAAATTGCAGACAAAACACTTCTCGGTCGACAAATTGTCGATCGAGAGTCCTTCTCGGTCGAGGATTTGTCGACCAAGGGACGTCCTGGAGCAAGTGTTGACAACGTTCATTTCCAACTCCCAACTACCTTGTCTGCTGTGTCTAATGGCTACCTGGGTCTTTCTTGGTCGAAGAGTTTGTTGACCGAGAGTGTCTCGGTTGAGAATTTTGTCGACCGAGATTGACCCTGGTTCAATATTTTAAACTAAGTACTGAGTGTGTGTATGAGTATGCAGTTATGACACTATTATAGGGGATGACCTATCTAAGTGTTGTGATTTGTTAGGGAAGATCTAACGCTTGATTTACATGATGTCTAAGTACTTGTACATTATATATCTTGTACAAGATTTTACATTTGATTACAATCATGAAATTAACACATTGTGCGCATTTTGATCTTCCAAAGTTGTGTCATCCACCTAGTTCCTGCAACACTCAAGTAGCACGTTAGATCCACAAGAATGAAATGTTTGTCATCATCAAAACAAAGGGATTATAATAATGTCCAATTTAGCCAACAGAGTCTTATGGGGGAACGACACAAAGGAGGGGACGGGGCAATGATGTAGGGCATTTTGGTGTTGCATGTCCATCTACATGTGGCTGACAATTGTTGTAGGTCTGAATTGGCTTTCTTGGAGAATTGATGAGGTAGATGAAGGTGACATCAGGTCTGAAGTAGTGATGGTGTAGAGGTGCCTAACAACATTTATTTCTCTGGAGGGCTTCCAGATAGTTGTGGAGTTTTGGCATGTGATCAACATGTATGATGACAATTAAAACTTTATTGCAGGGCAGTTTGCAAGCTGCATAGTTGACGTTGCACTTGCATGTAGCTATTTCCATGGTGGAGAAATCTTGTGGCCATTAGTGGTGGTGCAAGGAGTGAGGAGGAGGCAAGGTATCGTGGAGGTGAACACATGATGGAAGCGGGTCTGTATGCGAAGAACGGAGGTGACAATGCACCTATTTTAACCGCAGAGTCTATTAGCGATAGTCTTTTTAGGTCGAGGTTGTAGGGAGATGATGACTAAGGGTGACATTAGGGTTGTTGGGTGTGACTGAGAGAAGGAAGGGAGGAGAAGAAACAAGAAAGGAGGAAAAGAGGGTGATGCCTGGAGATTCTCAACTCTGCCTGACGTTGTTCACCATTGTTGGGCATAAGGTAAAGATAGGTTGGGCGGCTAGGGTTCTTAGTCGGTATGAGAAAGGAGAGGGAAAGGGATGAGATGCTAGGGTTAATGGGAATGTAAGGATGGATAGGGGGAGAAACAGGGAGAGAAGGAGAGGGAGTTGATCGTTGTCCGTTGTGGCTTCTGCTTCCCGATGCTAGGGTCGCATAGTTGAAGAGAAAGGGTAACACATAAGGCGTTATGTTGAGGGGGGAAAGGATTTAGGAAATACTTTAAATGTTTAGTCAAATATATATATTACAACCTAATTTAATTAAGGTTTTCATTATTAGTTTAATTGGGAATGGAAATAATATCATACTGACTTGCAAATTAAAGGGCAAGCTAATTAAGATTCACGAAAGTCAATGTTAGCATTAGTTTCGTCTTTTGAAAATGTTTGATATTCCTTTTCACTATTATTATATCAAAGACTCACTTAATGCAGTTCGTCCTCCTACTAAGTCAATGGTGACACCATAAGTCCTACCAATTTAACCTATTTCATATTATAATCATTGGATTAAGTGTTGAAATGGAGCCAACAACTATTAAATGGTGTTCTTACGAGATTAACCCCACTTGTGAAAGTAATTAGTTAATTTGGTTTAAAAATATATATATATAAGTAAAGTTACAACTTCATTAGCTTATTGGACACAAAATAATCCTAATACATTCTAATTTAGGAAAAAAGAACACATTGTTAGTAAAATGAAATATTACGTTATAATCCTGGATTTGGTTATGTTGCAGTAAGTCATATGATGATTGTAATGAGGCATCATGTAATATATTTTATTAATAATAAAGGCAATGTTTCTTCTATATGTTTGTTCAATTACGAGATGATGGTATAACATGACAAATGTCTAAAAGAATAATATTACTCGATAACATATGTCTTCTGGTTGAGGACCTGAATAATGAAGTCATATGTATTATAAGAGTATATACATTCTTATTATGTCCCTAGTCAGATATTATTATGGAAACAATATAGACATCAATAATACATAAGACTAGATGTGTGTTAAATGATGGTAGAATGTCATTTGTCATGATATATGATATCAATCTAAATACATAGGTACTTGTTAAAGAACTATGTATCTGACATATCCACCTTGAGAGAGATACATGGAAACCATTGAATGGTAGTAAAAATCAACTCTATTAGTGATAGTGGTGATTGTGGTTCTTAGACCTAAGGTCACTACATTCATCACATGTTTTCAGCGTACATTAACACAATCCAACGTGACCTTGAATAAGGGTTACCATAAAGGTGGTGCTCAGATATATTGTGACACATGGGGATTGACTGTGAGTGATATATATGGGATTTGTCCCTCCTAGCAGAGTTTATATCCTGTCCACTTGATAAGGGAGACTGAGTAACATATGGACATATTGATGCAAATCAATATGTGGTATGTGACCTCACATGCATCTCAGACAGATTACTCTAGTTCAAAGAATATTGATTGGATGTTAATGGGATGATGATTCCATGCCTCAAGTTCAATATGGATATCATATGCAAATGAACTATATGATCACGAAAACAATACTCAGATATGTAGGTTGAAGTTGCTCTCCAACTTTCTAATTCCTTGGGTAGTAATGATGTGTTGCTAGATGTCACTCATTGTTTGTGACATCATAATATAGCCTCCACATGGAATAGGAGTTTACTTATGAGTAAGGTTTGATTTGATTACTAAAGTGTTTAGATAATCAACTTAAACAACATTGGTTGATAGTTGGATGACCAGAGTGTCCAGTCAACCAACTAGGAATTCTAGTCGACTGACTGGAGTGTCCAGTAGATCGACTAAAAAGTCTAGTCAATCGACCGGATGTCAGTAAGATTGGATCAAGGAATTGATGCCGACGTCATGATGTTCATTAATTATCACAATGTAACACAATATGTTTGCGAATAGGATAAATAGTCAATCAATCTTGGAGTGTCCATTCGACCGACTAGTGTGCTAATCAACCGTCTAGGAGTCTAGTCAACCGACTCGTGATTTACAACACCTAGAAATTCATGAAATTTGTCTCCTCATGTCCTAGGTTTGTGGAAACCCTAACCCATCTATATGAAGTGGGGTGTCCAAGGCTCTTAATACAAGTCTCCTCATCTCAACATTGTGGTAGTGTGAGACCAGAGGAATCTTACCCATAAAAGAGAGAGATAGCTAAAGGGAAGAAAGTGGACGCCAACACATTGACAACATGAGGGATAACTCCTTCCCATCAGTTCTAGAAGACAACATGAGTTCCCGATAGTCCGTGTAGACTATGTTGAGGCATAGAGGCTATTGCCACCATGCTAGGAGGATGTCATCAACCGCCATCCATGATGCTACACTATGAGGCCGCCTTTGACAACTATTTAGGTGTTTCTTGAGAAAGAAGCACATCGTTGCAAGGATTGCCATTTGACTTGCTCTAGGATTAGGTTTATGCCTTGCAATCTTACTTCACGTTCATAGTTATTGACGCGATACACTAGTTTATGGGGAATCTAGCAAGAATTTTTTTTGTTTCTACTGCCATCTCTGTCTCCATATTTCCCTACATACTACATGTGAAAGGTCGCATGGTAAAGCTTTCATACAAATTTTACATTTAATTTTCTTCAAACTACCAATCAAATTTTATATTCTAATAATTGTGTACATATTATCAAAGTGGGAGCTGACTCCTATCGGTCTCTATATTGAATCATGCTATCTTTCTAGGCTATTAGGGTTAGGAGTGTGGTACAACCAACATTAAAGGAGGTGGAAGACTTGGTTGCATCAAAGTGACACCGAGAAGGATCCACCCATTGACGTTGTCAACATTAGGAAACAATCATATTTCCTTTTATCCATTGTTTCTCTTTATGTGATGTTCATCCTCAACATTGTGTCTAATATGTCATTACTTAGAAAACTTTTAACATATGTCTTTTCCTTCTAACCCAACTTATGCGCAACATGACTTCCTATTTATTATATTGTTACTTTTTTTTCTTTTGTTAGTTATTATGTCACAAATTGGATTCAAAATAATCTAATATTCTCAATTTTGTATGATATACGCTAGTCTATACTATATAAGAATGTCCTTTGAGGATAAATTTGCAATTTTTTACTTCATTTTTCCAATTTAAAAAGTAATACTTATTGTCACATTTATAATATACAAAAAGAGTGTGGAAGGTATGATTCATAATCTTTTAATATTTTTAGTTATATATTAGTCTTTTACTATAATAAGGCAGCCATTTGTGATCATAAAATGTATGGATGTAATTTTCTTTAACCTTTATATATATAAATTGATCCTTATGTATTCTAATAAGGCTACATAAAATATCATATTATGGGTCGAATGTAATTTTTTTATTTTAGTTTTTCAAGTTAATTTAAGTCCTTCACTTATAATATATGCAAAGTTGTAGGAATGGTTTCATGTATTTTGTTTAATCCTTTGAATTACTAATTTTTGCCATGTGTATCCAAATAAGGCATGCATCACCTAATAGGAGTTGACTCCCACAAGGATTCACACTTGAGTCATCATTTTGTGGTGATTAGTACAGGGATACAGATCAACCAAGGTTGGATGAAACAAGGATATGGTCATGCTGATGTGACCCCAGAAGGAACCACATGGTGACATTGATTCCTAAGCAAGAAGTAATTACTCCCATCTCTTACTTCTCTTTTTAGTGATTCTCTTCTTCCATACTAATGTGTAGGGTACAATACTAGTCAAAACAATTTCAAGATTGCCTTTTATTTATATCCTATCTTATTCACATAATGCATATTAACTTTAGTCTTTTCTACTAGATGAGCTAATGCAAAATTGTATTTATTATATTTAAAATAATATGATATTCTTATATCTATATAATGAAAGAAAAATGACTATGCCAGTCTACACGATATAAGAAAGCCGACAGAGGGGGGTTGAGTGCATTTTTCCATTATTAATAAAACCACAAATTAGTCCATGTATGTGCAAATTATACTTTTATGTTTACTTTTTAAAATTATATAATATATAAGAAGATTCATCTATGCTATATAGAAAATCCTGTGAGGACGGGGGGAGGGGGTTAAAAGAAAATTTCCCATTTTATTTTACAATTACATACTGGTTAATATATGCGTAGACTATACTTTTGTCCTTACTTTTGATAGTATATATTATATAAGAAAGCCCATCTAAGGAAGTCCACAGAAGAGCTGAATATAACTTTTTCTATTATTTTTTGATACAACAAATGGGTTTATGTGTGTGTTAGTTACATTTTTATCTTTACTTTTTGACATTATAGATGATCTAAGAAGACTCATTTATGATATATAAGAGAGTCCATAGAGGGGATGAATGCAAATTTACCCATTATTTTTAGATACAAACTGGTCCCTATGTGTGTAAACTGCATTGTTGTCTTTACTTTCTAAAATTGTATAGTATATAAAAAGACTCATCTATTTTATATAAGAAAACCCACAAGTGGATTTGAATGCAATACTTTTCATTATTTTTGGAATTATAAAATCAGTTCATGTGTGTGTAAACTACACTCTTGTCAATATTTTTTATAATTATGTACTCTGTAAGAAAACTCATGGAAGGATATACATGTTTTTTCAATAAAAAATTAGTCCAGTGACATAAAATATAATTTTTTATACTTTTTTGAAATTGTAAATTTATCCTTCTATGTTCTAAAAAAGCCTCATGTACTATATAAGAAATCTTTTAGAGGCGGTTAAATGCATTTCTTCTCATTTTTTATATGAAGAATTGGTCCAAGTGTGTAAAATACTCTTACTTTTTAGAATTATATACTCTATAAGAAAATCCATGAAAGATCTAAATAGAAATATTCTATATTTTTGAATTACTAATTAGTCCCTATGTGTGTAAATTACAATTCTACTTTTACTTTTTGGAATTATAAACTAATTTCTATGCATTAAAAAAAATTGCATGTACAACTGTAATGTCCTTAGGTGCATGCACATACTTATAGGAGATTTTGTATATAATGTTTCTTTCTTCCAAATTACAGAGTAGCCATGTTATTCTAATAAGGCAGTAGCTGTGATACACATTTTCAGAAAAGCATGTGGAGAAAGTTGGTGATATATTTGCAATTCGTCCTTATTTATTTTTATACATATCAATATTCATATATGAAAGTATGATTTTCATACTAAATTTTGATATACATGTGTCTGTGTCTATTTTGTTATATAGAATGCGAGTATTGTATCCTAAATCCTAAATGCATGTCTATCTTGTCACATACTTGACATGCATAATAGATTCAGATTTCAAATGAGCTTCTATTGGCCCAGTTAAAATACTAATATAAAATAACTCTAAATATTTATCTAAATACATATCTATAATATAGTTTAGAAATAATGTACTGACTAGTTGTTAGATCCAACATAATGAGCACGTAGATCATATGACTAGTTCATGTAACTTATTTGTACTATTTATATTACTACAAAATGTATAGGTCATTAATTAGTTCTGACCATATAGTTGAACATGATATTGTCTTGATTAGAAATAAATAAAATCACAATCATATCTTAAGTTTAAAAGATAAAATAAATAATCATCCAATGATGTCTGTAATATTACAACTTACCAAGGATTAGAAAAAAATATCATTTGTTTCCATAATGGTCCATAATCTAATTAAGATGATTTTACATCTAATCAAATATTATATATCCGATGTATGCAGTTAGATTATGTTGTACTTCATTACGAATATGTTCAATATCCAACATGTTCATAGAACTTAAATGTAATTTGGTCTATTATGATTTTAGTGTTATCAACATAATCAGTCAAATAGCTAAAATATAACTTAAGAAAGTTATAATTTATGTATCCTACAAAGATACATATTATAAGTATAATTTACATTTACATGTATAAATAGTGAATTACCTTGGCCTCGTCTATACAATTTTTAGTTTAAATATTCTTAACCAACGTTATGTGAAAGTATTTGATAAATATCAGACTGACTGGGATCAATGCTCATCCTTATGTGTCAAAAATGTTGAGAGAGTTGGATGAACTAATTGTATTTATTTTTTAGATATTACAATAAGTTCTTTGTAATTCTTATGCCTATCTATACTATATATATAAAATTGTGTGGAGAAAGTTCGATAAACTTTGTTCTTTATTTTTCTAAATTGTAATTCGATATTCTATATTCTAATAAATTAACCATGCATAGTACAAATTTATGCTTAATATATATGAAAGCGTGTCATGGTTATTGGTAGGGATGAACATCGGGTTGGGTCGGCCCATCCGAACCGTGACTCAACTTACATAACCCGATCCAGATATGAATCTGATTTATAATATGGGTCATCCGAGCCTAAAATTTAAACCCATATCTTATTTGGCCAGGCACAGGCTGAGGTAAACCCAGAACTTGAATGCCTATAGTAAATTTTATGTATATTTTATACGTATATATCTATGTTTGTCCTAAAAGAAAAATATACAAATTTCTTGATGCAATATGTAGTACATATCCAACCAATGACAACATCGATAATCTGTAATCAATCAACATACTTAATGAATTGATAACAGTAAGATAACCATCATTAACGTGGATAGACATACTTGATTTCTTTGTTTGATCTCATTATGTCATTCAAATAGAACCTTTTGTTATTTAATTATATATATTTTAACAACTGATAAAATATAACATCTATACTTTGATTTGCAATGTATATAACACATGAAAAGTCACGTCATTAGCTCATTAAAGAAAAATAAAGAAGGAACTAGCGCAGTGTGTAGTAGATTCCACTCATTTTTTTCTCATATGTCCACATGTAGGATACAAATAATCTTTTTCTCTTCCAACACCCATATAAACATATAGGATGAGGAAATAAGAAACTACAACATTAGATTCCACTGACTTTTTAATTTTCATATATTCACATGTACGAGAAAATGATTTATTGCTCTTTCAATATCTATTTTATTACTAAAGGGAATCATGCAACTAAGGTATACACATTCTAGCTGCATAGATCACAAAGTATATATTTTTTTGAAGATTGGTCACAAAGTATATATCATACTAATTTAGTTTTTATGTTAGCAAGTTAGATCTAGCAAAATTTGGTATGCTCATTTGATTTTATATGAGCAAATATGAACCTATCTCGAAACCCATCGTTCTTATATAAGCCAGATATGGATTAACATTTTTTTATTTTATCTGGACCCAAACCCACCCTACAATCTGCTTTAAATGTAAGTTTGAGTTTGGAATAGACAAAATTAAGTATATAATCTGACCCGATTGACACGATTAAAGTGTGCGTAAAATGTAAGTGCACGCGTCAATGTAATATATGCCTTTGTGAGGCCCGAGTCGAACTCAGGGAACGTAATTTCGGTAGACTACTACTAACTGCTTGCAATCAGCTAGACTAATTATAAAAGTTTGAGAGTTATTTTGGAAAAGAAAATAAAAACAAAAGAAAGCAAAGCAATCGATTAAATGGTTGGGTTAATCAATTAAAAAGGGATCTTTAGGATTACAGTTTCACCACATATTCTCGTTGTACTAATTCCTACATAATTATCATAACTTGTCTCCTATCCCGGGTAGTGGCATGTGAATAGAATTGTTCGCTTCCGTGATACAATTCACTATCTTAAATTAGATTGGTTCCACGTCAGTAGTAACCTATACCTTAAATTAGATGCATGAAAAACATATCCCTAGGTTTCCACCATTAACCGTATATCGCCTTTTCCAAAGGATTTATAGGTTAATGTGATTATTGCATCTTTTCAACCGTTAATTCTTCGTCAAAAGCAATTAAAGGTATTAAATTACCATTATGGTGATCAAGCACAATGATAGAATTGAGAAAACAATATCATACCACAGATTTGAGAGATAAATTATGATTAACTATGTAAAAAGTGTCATACAACGATTATTTGGGCTACTCCCGGTCCTAAAGACAAAGGGGATTAGCCCCGCATATTCATCTCAATGAGAAACACGATGAAAGGAGAAGAAAACATAGGGGAAACGTGGATGGAGATGGTGTAACCCCTGAACGAAGGAGAACCGAACAATCCTCGACACAGGATGGGTGTTATGCAGCCTTCCAGTGGTAGAAAACTCCGTGTGCAGCTCTGGAAACGTTTAGGGCATAGCTCTGGGCTCTGTTCTTCGTCCTCTCCTCTTCTGAGACTTGTGCAGCGGCTAATGATGTGATAGTACGCCTTGGGTTGTCTTTCCTAGGTATAGGGATAACTTACAGCCACCAAAACATCACGGTCGTTCGTTTAGATTTGATATGCAGCAATTCCTGATCCGACGACGTCAATACCATCGACGGTGGGTCAATGGTATCAACCCCCGTAGGGTATCGGCACTCCTTGATTTTTTGGCATTCTCTCTGATGGCAACTTGATACCATCGACATCCTGCATCGATGGTATCGACGTGTGGATGTTTGGCTCACCGAAGACATCTTACTACCATTGACTTCTGGGTCGATGGTATCGACCCGTTCTGCTCTTTCTGACTACCTCACTATGGCCATCTCGATAGTATCGACAGCCGTCGATGGTATCGACAGTCGTCGATGGTATCGACGACTACATATATGCAAATTGCCTGAAATTCAAAAATAAACTCAACTCAACTCCGAGAAATATGATCATTTATACCAAATAAGATAAAACAAGGTAAATTTGATACATAACGAGATTATAGGCTGAAGGAAATGAATCATGCGATATTAACTATGAAAATGACCAATAAATGTATAAAACACATATGAAACTAGCCTATAAAAGCGACTTAAAATCCTCGCATCAAACTCCCCTAAGCTTGAACTTTACTCGTTCTCGAGCAATAAAACTACATAATATAATTGCGAGGGTTAACTAAAGAACATACTAGCATAAAAGACATCACTGTATAATTCCCACTGGCATGCACATACCGACCCTCACTAACCACGGAACGATAACTACCCTAAAGGTGACAATAATCGTCTATGAGAAATGCCCACCCAAGACTAACATACACTATCAAATAAGGCAGTTGATATAATAAATTCCTCCGGTTCAAGCTTGGTGCATCTTGTGATCTCCTATCTACGTTGCTCATATCCTAACTACCATCTACATGGAAGCAGATCTCCTGATATACAAGAATGAGGAGATAATCATGGGTGGCCTACCGTTTTGAGCAATGGGTGGATGAAATGGGCGGTTGTGGAAGAAGAGGAAGCACAATACAGTTTAACATGCAAAACAATAAAAAATGACCTAAATGATGCATATGCGTATGGAAATGACCTAATGCCTACATTTTAGGTGGAATGATGCATGCTCTACTATTCCGTCTCAGTATGAGATGGAATGTCTACAAAACTACATCATGTGCTTATTCTTTTTTAATATACAGGTGAAACAAGTTCTTTTCTCCCTCTAATTTCAGCTTAATTTTTTTTCTTTTTTTTCCAAGCCCTTCTTCTCAATTTTTACTAGAGAAACATTTACAATATATATTTTTTTCAGGCTTATTTTCACATAACTACCACAATTGGTGCATTACAATTCACTTCTCAGAGAGTATAGAATAAGCTCCCCACATTTCTTATTTTTCAGAATAAGTAAGGCACTTAATGTCCTATACGCTCAAGAGTATGCAAAATGCAACTACATGAAAGTAATTATGCAACTACAATGGCATGCACTCTAGAATGTCTGCATGCATGACTAATCTATAAATCTCTTTTCATTTTTCATTTTTTAATGCAAAATCTAGCTATAATGCAATCCTATCTAAATGGCATGCAATTAAAAGATGAAACTCTAATGTGCTCCCAGTCCTTATGGTGGAGTTTGAATGAACTGAGGTGGATAGATCACAAGACTAATTGACAAAACCATTGGAAACGATTATATGTCCCTCCTTACTGACATGTGTACTAATCAATCAATGGGTTTCTCTCTCTCACTTTTGATTAAAGTCTCATTACCGTTTGGTCAGTTTAGGCTCAACATCCAATTCCATCCACATTTCTTGAATCATCCAGATGTACAGTTATGATCATATGTTTTAAAGTTGACCTATCCAATTATTTTCATAAGTTAGGTGCTCAATTTCAAACAAGGCAAGCTTACAATTTCTTGAAAAATATTTTAAATTAATGCTCAAATTTCAAATTTCCCCCATATGACAAACATAGAGATGACATGCATTTATATTAGACATCCATGGATTACACTAGATAGACTGTGGATCCTAGAAAGCTATAAACAATAAGCAATATTAAAAAAAATTGCAAAAAGCTAAGAAAAATACTAAAAGAAAAGAAAATAAAAATAAAAACTAAGATAGAAACGGTTCCATCTCCCCCCCTAAGCTTGAATTTGACTATGGCCTCATAGTTAAAAACAAACCCAGAAGGTGGAACAGTGATACCCTCTATTACTCAGGTGGTGGACATGGCGGGTACTACTGGGTATGGGGGTTCCAATCTGGATATTGCCCCTAAAAGCTCGGATCATAAGGTGGCATGGGCGGTGGCTGTAGATATCCCCCGAAGTAGCCTTGGCTCCAATAATGATCGTAGAAAGGTTGTTGTTTCTGCTCTATCCTTCCCAACCGATCGTAGACCTACTGCTGGTTGGTGAAAAGTTGGCATTCATTCTCAAAGATCGCCTGCTGATTTTCATATAGCCTATTCTGCGTATCCTAAATCCCTACAAAAGTTGTCTGGTGGGACTGCTGCATGGTCTGCTGGGACTCCTGGATAGAATGGAGCATGTTATACATCCCCTGCATAGAATAGGGGTCATCTCCGTCATGGGAGGGCTATGGTGGCGGCGGCTGGGAAGATGATGAATCTCCCGGGTAGAAGCGTGGACGCTTCCTCGGGGCTACTCGTGACCAAAGAGGTGTGAAAGCCTCCTCTTCCTCCTCACCATTGTTGCCCGCATCATCGTCGTCTCCCGCATCCTCTTCTTCCTCGGAATCCTCAATGGCAATGATAGGCCACCGGAAGTGCTGGCCTGGATGGAGGTTGAAGACGGGGTCTGGCAGTATGCACTCCTGATACTCCTTGTTAGTGTGGCAATGAGCATATACCACACCATCGCAGAGTGTAAGAAGATTGTAGCAGTGGAAATGAGCCAGATTGATGGGGTTCTGGCTGGCCAGTGGACGGAACGTGGACAAGTCTAGCCCAAGGTAGAGGGCTAGTGGCATGATAAGCCCCCCAAAGTGAATAGGGGCTCGTCTGGTGCTCCTCTTCACTGCCATCACACACGTCAAGAAAAACGCACCCCAGTTAAGCTTTTCCCTCTTCAGTAGCTTGTAGAGGAAAAACAGGTCCGTCTCCTGGAACTTACTCAGTGACAGTTCGCCACGAGCAAAGAAAATGTCGAGAGATGCCATGAACTCTACCACGAGTTCCTTATATGTCGACCACTCACCAAAGAAAGGATGACCCTCAATGTGATAGGGAATTTGTTCCTCACTTGGTAACAACCTCCCAACTTGGCCACGGAGGACAAAGTTGAGGTTGTCCTCAAATCCCAAGTCTCGGATCAGGGCCCGATCAACGTAACGAGTGGGCTCGATTGACCGCTTCATTAACTCATCGAAGATCTTCTTCACGTCCACCGAGGGATGTGCAATTCTCGTACGGGGAATGGAGCCTGGCGGTGGTGGTACAAATGTCTCGGTCTCCATTAGAGCAGCGCGCGAGGAAGATGATGCTCCATGCCTACCATGATGAACAGAGAAAAGAGCGAAAAATAGCTCGGTGAAGGTCGGAGAAGATGATCCCCACAGTCGATGACGAACTCAGAGAAGATGTGTAGCTCGTCGGATGCTCGGTGAAGGTCTCTGTATGCTCGTCAATGCTCAATGTCGAGGTTGAGGAAGAATACTCTGAAGGTGTGAAGAGAAATGAAATACAACCCTTCCTTTTATAGCTGAGGTCGGCGCCCCTGGTACCCCGTCGATACCATCAATGGGATGTCGATGCTATCAACACATGTAGCACAATCCATCCTTCACTGCCATTTACGGTCATCGATTGCTGAATGTGGGGGCCCAGATCGATGATGTGTCGATACTATCGACATGGGTCGATGGTATCGACCCGTCCCACAGATCGACCTCCAGATTTGGCGCGCTTCTTTGATGGCGTCTTGTGGATCGCTGACGTGGAACGTCGATACCATCGACATGGCGTCGATGCCATCGACTTCTGTATGCATCCATTATCCTCCTGAGGCCTTGGCGGTGGATTCCCGTGAAGTTGTGTCGATACCATCGACATCACTGGCAAAGATTCATCTGAATATCTCTAGAGATATCGTGAGCATCGACCAGGGGGTCGATACTATCGACTTGCTCTAGAATTTGAGTCGATTCTCCTGTTGGGTAGTCGATACAATCGACGAGGCCGTCGATAGTATCGATGGAGAAAAATTTCTGTAGTGTTTGTTCTGCACCCTTGTCGCTACCATCGACATAAGGGTCGATGGTATCGACACCCAAGCAGTCCTGCACACTTAACACACATATCAGGGCATCATTTTTACAACCCTCAATACTAAATTAATGAAGAATACTTCAAAAATACGAAAAATTAACTAAATGAAAATACAGTTACCAATGGTTGGGTTGCCTCCCAACAAACACCCTACTTTAACGTCTTAGGCTAGACAAAATCAAGCTGTTCATTCTTCCTTAAGCGCCATGAGTTTAACCTAATGCACCTTCCTTGTGTAGTCCTCCCCATAATAGTGCTTCAATCTTTGACCATTTACTAACAATGTTCTATCACCATCCTTAACCATGATAGCACCATGAGGTCGCACCTCCCCTACCACAAACGGTCCACTCCAGCGGGATCGCAATTTTCCAAGATGCAACTTTAACCTTGAATTGAACAAAAGCACCCTCTCACCCTTTTTGAACACTCACAGTTGAATGTGGCGATCATGGATTTGCTTTGTCCGCTCCTTATAGATCCTTGAGTTCTTGTAGGCATTCATCCTTAGCTCATCTAGCTCATTAAGCTCTAACATTCACTTTCTCCCTGCCTCGTCCATGCTCAAATTCAATTTCCTTAGCGCCCAGTGCGCTTCGTGCTCCAATTCTACCGGCAAATGGCAGGCCCATCTGTACACCAACCTAAAAGGCATAGTACCTATAGGTGTTTTAAATGTGGTCATGTATGCCCATAGTGCATTTGGTAGCAACACACTCCAATTCTTCCTTGATGAGACCACTGTGCGCTCTAGGATCTTCTTAATCTCTCTGTTCAGCACTTCCACCTGACCTTGTGTTTACGGGTGATACGGGGTACCTACATTGTGCTTGATCCCGTATTTACTCAATAATGCAGCGAATTTACGATTCGTGAAGTGGGTGCCCCCATCGCTAATGATCATCTGTGGCACACCAAACCTGCAGAATATATGATCCTTCACGAACATGCACACTACTACAGTATTATTAGTCCTTGTGGGTATTGCCTCTACCCACTTTGATACATAATTGATATCAAGCAAGATATATAAATTAGAATTAGAGGATACAAAGGGTCCCATGAAGTCAATACCCCACAAATCAAATACCTCAACTTCTTAAAATATATTGAGGGGCATCTCTTGCCGTTTTGAGATATTACCTGCCCTTTGACAAGAATCACACCACCTCACATAGTCATAGGCATCTCTGAAAAGTGTAGGCCAGTAAAGGCCACTCTCTAGCACCTTGGCCGCCGTCCTTGCACTCACATGATGATCGTCGGTGGGTAGTGTATGACAGTGACTAAGCACACTATCATATTCATTTTTCGGTACACACCTGTGCAAGATTCCATCCCTGCATTATCTCAACAAAATAGGGTCATCCCAAAAATAATATCTCAAAGAATGGAAAAACCTTTTTTTCTCTTGATAAGTCCAATCATCCGGGATTTCCTTACATGTAAGGTAATTGACAATATGCGAAAATCAAGGATCCGTAGATTGAATTGAAAGAATCTGCTCATCTGGAAATGTCTCAGTAATGGGTATGTTAGTATCCCTCTCATTCACCCGCTCTAATCGAGATAAGTGGTCCGCAACCACATTCTCAATGCCCGCCTTATCCTTAATTTCAATGTCAAATTCTTGCAATAATAAGATCCACCTAATCAATCTAGGTTTAGCATCTTTCTTCTCCATTAAGTATTTAATGGCGGCATGATCAGTCCACACCACAACCTTAAAACACACTAAATATTGCCTAAATTTTTTGAAAGCAAAAACCACGGCAAGAAATTCTTTCTCAGTAGTGGTGTAATTTAGTTGGGCATCATTTAAAGTTTTAGACGCATAAAAAATCACTGTAGGTTTGTTCTCAAGACGCTGCCCAAGAACAGCCCCTACGGCAAAATCCGATGCGTCACACATAAGTTCGAAAGGCTTAGTCCAATCCGGCGTTTGAAAAACCGGCGCAGAAATCAATTTTTCCTTAAGTACCTTAAAAGCATGCAAACATTTATCGTTAAAATAAAAAACTACATCTTTCTCAAGCAATTCCGATAGCAGCTTAGCTATTTTCAAAAAGTCCTTGATAAACCGACAATAAAACCCCATGTGACCAAGGAAAATCCGCACCCCTTTCACTGTATTTAGTGGAGGTAGTTTGGAAATAACCTCAATCTTTACTGGATCCACCTCCAGTCCCTTGCAGGACACCTTGTGTCCTAGCACTATGCCTTCATTTACCATCATATGACACTTTTCCCAATTGAGGACTAAATGTGTGTCCTCACATCTCTGTAACACCTTATCCATATTTTGCAAACATTCGTCAAATGACGCACCATAGACGGAGAATTCATCCATAAAAACCTCTAAACAGTGCTCCACCATATCAGAGAAAATAGCAAGCATGCAACGCTGAAAAGTGGCTGGTGCGTTGCACAAACCAAAAGGCATGCGACGGTAAGCGAAAGTTCCATAAGGACAAGTGAAGGTCGACTTCTCTTGATCCTTAGGATCAATGGAAATCTGATTATAGCCGGAATAGCCGTCTAAAAAGCAAAAATGAGAGCGGCCAGCCAATCGCTCTAAAATTTGATCAATGAATGGGAGAGGAAAATGATCTTTCAAAGTAGCAGAGTTCAGACGGCGGTAATCAATACAAACATGCCACTCGGTTACCAATCGGGTGGTGACAGGTTCATTCAACATATTTTGAGTGATAGTGATTACCCCCTTTTTAGGGACTACCTGTGTGGGGCTTACCCATGTTGAATCTGAAATAACATAAATGATGTCCGCCGAAAGAAGCTTGATCACCTCCTTCTTGACGACCTCCATCATACTAGGATTGAGTTGACGCTACGGATGAATCACTGGCTTGGCTCCTTCTACAAGCCGGATCTTGTGCTGGCATAGAGTAGGGGAGATTCCCTTGATGTCAGAAACGGATCACCCAAATGCACCACGATGGTTCTTCAACACAATCATAAACTGCGCTTCCTCATCGACACTCAGATATGCCGATATGATCACCAGAAGCTTCTCATTATCCGCCAAGAAGACATACTTTAAGTGGGGGGCAGCGACTTAAGTTCTAACTCAGGTGGGCTGACCAAGGAAGATTGAATTGGTGGTGGCAGTGGTCCCAGATCTTCATAGTGCTTGGCGTAATAGCAAGGAAGCACTTGAAGCATCTTTACACATTCTTGTAATGAGGTGCTTCTCATCCAATCTTCCATTAAGTTGAAAAGACATGCCTCAAGGGGCAGTTACGAGTATGATTCAAACATGGAGACTACTATAGCCTCATCCTCAATAAATGGTGAAACTTCTTCTTCTTTATCGTCAGGATAACCCACTGCTTTCACAAGAGAAATTACCTTCGTCTGCTCCATGATGTCCACAACAATTGTTCTCTTATTTACCTTCGTCATAACGTGAGCCATATCAAGAAATGGTTTTCCTAGACAAAGAGAGATGTGGTGCTCAAAGTGCTTTATTTTATGACATTGTTCATTTGCTTGTGACTGCTTTGGATTTCGTGGCATGAGTATTTCAAATCTGTCATCGACTATACCCATTGTCAACCGACTTCTACCCATCTCCAGTATCATGCCGACAGTGGAATGAAAGGGTCTTCCCAAAAGTAGCTCATTCCCCGATTCATCTTGCATCTCCATAACAACAAAATCAGTCGGGAACACAAACCTATCAACCTTTACTAAGACATCCTCGCAAATACCATACGGCCTCACCACAAAATTATCTGCCAGTTGAATTGTCATATTACTTTGTCGAGATTCTTTTAGCCCAAGCTTTTTGAATGTAGAGAAGGTCATCAAGTTGATACTTGCCCCAGAATCACATAGTACCTCACCAAATTTTACTTTTCCAATATAGCAGGAGATGTTAAAGCAGCCCGGATCTTGTCTCTTTGGTGGCAGTTTACCCAGAATGAAAGCGCTGACCTGCTCCCTAAGCACTACCACCTCTGTATCAGGTATCTTTCCCGGCAACGATGCTAAAAACTTAACACGATTAAACTGTGCGTAAAACACAAGTGCACACATCAATGTAATATAGGCATTTGTGAGGCCTGAGTCGAACTCAAGGAACGTAATTTCGGTAGACTACTACTAACTACTTGCAATCAGCTAGACCGATTATAAAAGTTTGAGAGTTATTTTGGAAAAGAAAATAAAAACAAAAGAAAGTAAAGCAATCGATTAAATGGTTGGTTTAATCAATTAAAATGAGATCTTTAGGATTGCGGTTTCACCACAAATTCTCATTGTACTAATTTCTACATAATTATCATAACTTGTCTCCTATCCCGAGTAGTGGCATGTGAATAGAATTGTTCGCTTCCGCGATACAATTCACTATCTTAAATTAGATTGGTTCCACGTCAGTAGTAACATATACCCTAAATTAGATGCATGAAAAACATATCCCTAGGTTTTCACCATTAACCGTACATCGCCTTTTCCAAAGTATTTATAGGTTAATGTGATTATTGCATCTTTTCAACCGTTAATTCTTCGTCAAAAGCAATTAAATGTATTAAATTACCATTATGGTGATCAAGCACAATGATAGAACTGAGAAAATAATATCATACCACGGATTTGAGAGACAAAATATGATTAACTATGTAAAAAGTGTCATACAACGATTATCCGGGCTACTCCCGGTCCTAAAGACAAAGTGGATTAACCCTATATGTTCATCTCAATGAGAAACACGATGAAAGGAGAAGAAAATATAGGGGAAACATGGATGGAGATGGTGTAACCCCTGAACGAAGGAGAACCGAACGATCCTCAGTGCGGGATGGGCGTTCTGCAGCCTTCCAGCGGTAGAAAACTCCGTCTGCAGCTCTGGAAATGTCTGGGGCGTAGCTCTGGGCTCCGTTCTTCGTCCTCTCCTCTTCCGAGACTTGTGCAGCGGTTAATGACGTGATAGTACGACTTGGGCCGTCTTTCCTAGGTATAGGGATCACTTACGACCGCCAAAACATCACGGTCGTTCGTTTAGATTCGATCTGCAATAATTCTTGATCCGACGGCGTTGATACCATTGACGGTGAGTCGATGGTATCGACCCCCGTAGGGTATTGGTGCTCCTTGATTTTCTGGCATTCTCTCTGATGGCAGCTCGATACCATCGACATCCTGCGTCAATGGTATCGACGTGTGGATGTTTGGCTCGCTAAAGACATCTCGCTACCATCGACTTCTGGGTCGATGGTATCGACCCGTTCTGCTCTTTCCGGCTACCTCACTGTGGCCGTCTCAATAGTATCGACAGCCGTCGATGGTATCGACAGCTGCATATATGCGAATTGCCTAAAATTCAAAGATAAACTCAACTCAACTCCGAGAAATATGATCATTTATACCAAATAAGATAAAACAAGATAAATTTGATGCATAATGAGATTATAGGCTGAAGGAAATGAATCATGCGATATTAACCATAAAAATGACCAATAAACACATAAAACACATATGAAACTAGCCTATAAAAGTGACTTAAAATCCTCGCATCACCGATGCTCATCCCCAGTTGGATGTCTATCTTTCCTATAATAAAGCATAGTTCACTAGCTTCAGTCTTAGGTACTAACTTGCTAGCATGAGCTGTGTGCTTTCAATTTTTTTGATGATGTTGATCCGTCGTCTCCGGTTCAGTCTAACAACTAATCAATGAGTTGTGTGCTTTCAAACTTAATGATGTCCGTGAAGTCTATTTGACTGGAGTCTTCTATGGTATGTGGTTGTTTATCTATCGGCATAGTTACCTACTTGTCGGCATGTTTATCTAATTACTTAGTTGTGGCTGCTCATCTAATTGACTAATATTTTTTGTAAGCAAGTCGGCGTTGTGTGTTGTCGAGTTACTTCATTTGTTTGCAGTCTGAGTTAGTGTATTTGTTTGTTTGTATTTTTTTCTTCTATTTAGTAATTTGGTCTTTGTTGCTGGTCAAATAAAGACATCGATTATATTAGTCTAATATGTCTATGTGTTTAAATAGTCGGTATATGTGCTTACAGATCGGAGAGAGTCACCTGATTTTTGATCAATTATTTTTATCTTACAATGTCGTCCATAAGTTATATTAGTAGGGAGTATAACTTAAAAACTAAAACAAGGTATGTCGTGTGCTATTAGAGCTGCTTGCTCACATCATCAACACTGCACTATTTTTCTTTTTTGTTTCGATTTTCTTTTTTTATTTTGTACATATAGATTAACAATGTCAGATGGGTTATCTGTATAACCCTATAAATTAAGCAAAGGTGTGTTGTTTGATATTCGAGCTGCTTGCTCACAACAACACACGTACTACTTTTTTTTTTTGCTTTCTTTTTCATGTTGTATATATAAATTAATAGTGTGTCAGGGGTGTTGATAACATGCAATAATAAGTGCCATTAACAATATATCAATTACCATAGAACCGAGTCAGGTGTATGTTTGGGTGTTAATTGACCGCTTTAGGTTTTTTTTTTCTTTTCTCAAATTATTTTTTTATATTTTTTTTCAAGTTATATAAAATTAATAGAAATGTTATACAAGTGCCACATTTTAGGTATGTATTTTCATCAGTCCAGTCTGTGTTCTAACAGTTCGGTTGTATACTCATTATACAACCACTCTCTATGTTTGAATAGTATGTCTGGAGGGAGTTAGTTTGTTTTCAATTAAGGGCTAGTTTGGTTGGGTGTAGTAGGGTGCAGTTGTGTGAGTTCGCAACGTAAAAATGTACATTAAATATGTACTTTGTCATCCGGCTACACCCTACCAAACATGCCCTAAGATGCTTTCTCTTAGTATGTTGTATTCATATTAGCGCATCGTAATGCAGTAGTCGTCATGACTCCAGCAAAAAAAATTGAGTTTAAATTTCTGTAATGATGCACTACAAATCGGAGGGAGTCAACTGGTGGTCAACTGACTCTTTCATGTCCATTTATTGCTTTTTTTCTAGCAACATGTATGCATTTTAATCAATCAGTGTACCTATCAATCCAGGATGTTTATGTATTTATAGACTAGAAAGAGCCAACTATTAATAAACCTACTCTTTTTTAACGGGTTAGCCGGTTCTTTTTTTATTTTTTATACTTTATTTTTCAATATTTATAGCGCATGCCACATGAAGTCAACTAGATGTTAACAGAAGTATTCTCTTTGAACAAATTATATGTAATTATTGTTGCTACTAATTATGTTCCTACGACAAAATCAAAATTTGGCTTAAATTTTGAATAATTATCAAATATTTGTATCATGTATGATAGTATACATTTAAAATTTTATTATGCTAATTCAACAACTACTCACGTGCTTAGCACGTGGTCTTAGCTAGTTCAAATAAATAAACCACACATAACTTTTTTTGGTAATTATGCCCCTGTTTGGAAACGGACCGGGATGGGATTTAGACTTGTCTTATTAGGCCACGTCTGCGCCACATCAACAGATCCAGTCCCGATCCAGTCTGGTTCTGTACTTGCGCGTTTGGTTGGAAACTGTGAAACGACTCCGTTTTGCGATTTCGTAATCCCAAAAGCTGGACTATCTCAGTCCTACCAGCAGTAGGATTAGGAATCCCAGTCTGGATTTCGCTCTATCTTTTGTGTATTTTATTTTATATAGCAGACTGAAAAACACAAGTTACGAGGCCACTTGAATTGATTTGCCAAACATGACCGAGTGGGGAACCTTAATTCCAATGATGCTGATGACTAGACTAATCCCAGGATTTTATAATCCCAATAATCCCACTGCATTGCCAAACAGCTCCTATATGTCTAGTTTCGGGCCCAGCCGAAACGCGCACTAACACAGATGAGATCCGTCGCTTGAGATTTCCCAATTCCAGTATTATTCACGCGATTCCCAGCGACAGTATTCCACCGCGTTGATTTCGTGCAGTGGAGAGCGGCTGACATTAGCCGCTTTGCCGAACACTGCATTGATCTTGTGAAATTTTCTTTGCATAGAACACTTCAATCACGCTCCCATCACTGCGGCAGCATGGCGGCTGTGCGGCTCGTGAGGCAGGCGTCGGCGACGCTCGTAAAACGTCAACTTGCTGCTCCCTTCTTCTCCCCGCTGTACCATTACTCTTCGTTTACATCCTTGCAACCTACTTCCGTCTCCACTCTTCCGGTCTTGATCAAGCCCGTTCCATGTAATTCATTGTTTCCGCAGTCTGCCCTAGTTGCTCCCGAGCTATGTGGTAGAGGTGATAGATCGACCAAGAAGGGAAAACGTTTTAGAGGGACATACGGCAAGGCGAGGCCAAAGAAAGACAAAAAAATTGAGCGTATCAAGGAGAAAGTCGAGGTTCCGAGTTCTACTCCGTGGCCCCTCCCCTTCAAGCTCATCTAATCTGCTCCACTTGTTTCGCTAGCTCCATGTTCAGCAACTTTTCATCTGTTTACACCTTAGAGGCGTTGTTTGCTTCAAAATGTAAGGCTCTTCTCTAGAATATTTGCAGCCATTGGAGCTTCCTTGCTACAGTTTGGTTTGTTGGAAGACCACAAATTCTATGATGTGTTTTGATCTAATTGTTCTTGTATCACATCTGTTCAGATTTTATTGTCATCTGTGATGCCGACTTTTAATCATAAAAATGTCCGTTTACAAATTTCTTTTGCAATATATCACCAACAGCGAGACGTCTCCACTCTGTATTTTTTGAAATTCAGATAACTGCCCCACTATCATTTTAAGTAATATGACCTGTTTATTGAGACTCTGTGTTTGTGTGTATGATGCGTTAATTTTTTATGTAACATGACCTGTTTCTTATGGTATTTGTGCTACCTTATTGCAAACACTAGTCTAGTGGTATTTTCAGTAATATGCCCTTTTTAGTAATATGAAAATATGACCCATACCATGACAGAATAGAAAAGAAGGATCCATGTCACTAACCCCAACATGGTTGAGATTAATTAATTAACTGACATTGCAAACACAACCGGTAGGATTATAATAAACCTTGTAGGAAAGTGTGAGTAGATATTATATAACAAACAGAGTGTTGGAGAAACATGCCGACTGAAATTTCTCGTGAAGTTTTTATCAGCAGCACTCCATAGTGCTTTAATGTTTCAGGTGCGGCCTGTTAGGTGTAAGGTGTATGTAACTTGGCGCCTGACCTCAAAGTGGTCTCATATGAGTTCAAAAATGATTTTTCCAGAATATATAGTTAAAAAATAGCAATGCCCGTTCCACATAAACCACAAATCTAATCCAATTGCCTATGCTGATTTCACATAAAACAAATCTAACCAGTTTCAAGTTCCTTCTAATTGCATTGTCAAACTTGTTCTCTAAATTTTGTTCCATTTCCACTAACAAGACACATGAATTTTGAGTAATTTGTACTGGATTTATATTCTTTTGTGTTGAATTTTGTTTCCTTGAAATTTTAACATGGCATGTTTGAAAATTGAATCTCACACACACACACACACACACACACACACACACATATATATATATATATATATATATATATATATATATTTGCAAACATATATTTGAAGTTCTTGATGTGGACTAGATTATAAACACACGAACCTCAAGAAAGCTAATTTTTACAACCGAAAATGACAATTGACCATTACACTGCACATAACCATGTTGAACGTGGCCAAGTGAACCTATTATTCCTGTTCAAATCCACTTTGCCTTTTCATTATATTTTGTTGGGTTGTAGCGCCACATCCTTTATATTAGTTCTTTACATGCTTTTTATGTTTTACCTCCACATTCATTACTCTTTTCACTTTATTGACGGGGAACCAATTTCCGAGAAGCAGTTCAATAATCAAAATTCTGCTTGGACGCGTGTCTTGACATTGATAATTATGATAGACCATTTAAAACCCTAGTTGTCGTGGTATATGCGACAAATTACATTGCCAATGACTTAATCAATAATTAACATAAAATAAATGATAAAAATTTGAAACTTACAAGTAGCTAGAACAACTATGCCATTGGAATTAATAATGGCCTATCATAATTATCAAGGTATCAGAAAGCGGGAAGCGGGAGGCGTGCGGACAACACCCTGTAACCGATTAAGCGGTAGGCTGGCGATTAAGCGGGCGATTTTTGAAAAAGCGGGTGTCTAAATTTTATATATTTTTATACAAAATTACATGTATGTGTATATAAAAAATATATTTCTAAGGAACTTCTATACATATCTAATCAGCAAATCAGTAATTAACTAAGTATTCATCAATACTTTACTACTAATCAATATTTCTAATCACCAAAATCAACAAGCAGATCAGTAATTGCAGATACTAACCAGTAGTAACAATCAGTAATCACTGAAAGCAGCAAGAAAATTAGTGTTACATGCTTCCAGTAGTATTAAAAAAAAAGTGGGTAAAAAGCGAGAAAAAGCTGGCAAAAAGCGGGAAAAAAGGGGGTGAAGCGGGCAAAAAGCGGGCGATTTTCTTCAAACCTGTTAAGCGGGCGATTAGGGGCTGGATTAAGCGGTTGAGGGTCCTGGCCGCTCAAGCGGCCGCCTGAAACACTTTTTAATTCACTGATAATTATTGAAAACACTCATATGATCATGGTTGTATAGGCGGCCAGGCGACCAGGCGTTCCATATGGATGCCCAGGCAGCCTAGGCGCCCAAGCGGAGGCCCAAGCGTTTTTATATATATATCTTGTTTTAATATATATATTAGTAGATATATCGAAATTGCTTATATAGTAGAAATTGTATATTCAAAATCTGAATTTGTAGTACTTTTTAGGAGATATTTGCCATTTGCCTTTATTGGGCTTTTGTAAAGCCAATTTGAGTTAATCACAAAATTGATTACTCATAAATTAGAAATCAGAAATGTTAATTATATTTGTATTTTTATTCATAGTTGGGTCGTGAGTTCTTCGCCAGGAATCACTTTACAATCCTTGCATATGTTACGATCCACCCGCGTTGTAAGGAGGTAATCAATTTGGCTACAGTTGTGCCCACTCTTGAAAGTAATCTTATGAGATTCTCTTTTCTTGAAATGGGTGTTTGCCAAAATCATATCATATGCAACTGCAAAATCTAATATCCTCTCTCCTTCTCCGTTCCTGTTGCCATATCCAAAACCACCATGAACTCTCTCAAATCCAGCATTACCACTCCCCACATGGCCATTTAAATCACTCCCAATAATAATCTTCTCCTCGATCGGTATTCCTTGCATCAATTCATCCATGTCATCCCAAAAATCCTTCTTCGCATCCTCGCTAAGGCCAACTTGGGGATGCGAAGAAGGATTTTTGGGATGACATGGATGAATTGATGCAAGGAATACCGATCGAGGAGAAGATTATTATTGGGAGTGATTTAAATGGCCATGTGGGGAGTGGTAATGCTGGATTTGAGAGAGTTCATGGTGGTTTTGGATATGGCAACAGGAACGGAGAAGGAGAGAGGATATTAGATTTTGCAGTTGCATATGATATGATTTTGGCAAACACCCATTTCAAGAAAAGAGAATCTCATAAGATTACTTTCAAGAGTGGGCACAACTGTAGCCAAATTGATTACCTCCTTACAAGGCGGGTGGATCGTAACATATGCAAGGATTGTAAA
The DNA here is from genome assembly GCA_963693085.1 of Alisma plantago-aquatica. Lineage (NCBI taxonomy): Eukaryota > Viridiplantae > Streptophyta > Magnoliopsida > Alismatales > Alismataceae > Alisma > Alisma plantago-aquatica. The sequence continues at coordinate 196,848,894 of OY856413.1, read as the reverse complement.
GTGATTCCTGGCGAAGAACTCACTACCCAACATAGGTTGGTAGTTTTGGATATTAACATGAAGATCAATAAAGGCAAACATAACGAAAACCAAGATAGCAGGATCAAGTGGTGGAATCTTAAAGGAGAAAAGAAATTGACTTTTCATGATAAACTCATCAAGGAGGTAACTTGGAACTTGGAGTCTGATGTTAACACTATGTGGCATAACATGAGCTCCTGCATAACAAAAATTTCCAAAGAGGTTTTGGGGGAGTCTAAAGGTTGTGGATCTCCACAGAAGGAGACTTGGTGGTGGAATGATGAAGTACAAAAGGCTATTAAACTGAAAAGGGAGATCTATAGGAGCTTGCCCAAATCTGGAGATGATGCAACGTTCCAAAGATACAAGCAAGCAAAGAAAGAAGCTAAAAAGGTGGTTCGGGAGGCAAGGTCTAGATACTTTGATGATATGTATAAGAAGTTGGACACTAGAGAAGGGGAAAAAGATATATATAAAATGGCTCGTATAAGAGAAAGGAAAGGAAGAGACTTGAGTCAAGTAAAATGCATAAAGAATGAAGATGGTAGAGTATTGGTGAAGGACGATGATATCAAAAACCAGTGGAGAAATTACTTCCATAAGCTTTTCAATGGAGATACTGCATATAATGTTAGCGACTTGTGTGACATGAATACGAGAGATATCATTTACACACGATGAGTTTCACCATTTGAGGTCAAGAATGCTTTGAAAAAGATGAAAATGAGAAAGGCATGCGGACCAGACAATATTCCCATTGATGTATGGAAGAGTATGGGGGATGAGGGAGTTACATGGTTAACAAATTTCTTTAACAAGATTATGAAGACTAAGAAGATGCCAGATGAGTGGAGAAATAGTATTATAGTCCCAATCTACAAGAACAAAGGTGACGTTCAGAGTTGTACAAACTATAGAGGTATCAAGCTGATGAGTCACACGATGAAGCTTTGGGAGAGGATTATTGAGCAGAGGTTAAGATCTATAACACATATATCAAACAACCAATTTGGTTTCATGCCTGGAAGATCAACAACAGAGGCTATTTTTCTGATAAGGAGGCTTATGGAGAAGTATAGACAAAGCAAAAGAGATCTTCATATGGTGTTTATCGATCTAGAGAAGGCTTATGATCGAGTACTCAGAGAAGTGTTATGGATGGTTTTGGAGAAAAAGGGTGTGCCTATCCAATACATTGACTTGATCAAAGACATGTATGATAGCTCTACTGCAAGTGTCAAGACTCCTGGAGGAGAGACACCAACTTTTCCTATTACAGTTGGGGTACACCAAGGATCCACACTCAGCCCATATCTATTCGTTCTGGTTATGGATGAGTTAACAAAGAATGTTCAGGATGATATTCCTTGGTGTATGTTATTTGCGGATGATATTGTTTTGATTGACGAAACAAAAGATGGATTGAATGATAAAGTTGAATGTTGGAGAAAGGCATTGGAATCAAATGGATGGATGATTAGCAGGAGCAAAACTGAGTATATGCATTGCAATTTCAGCCAATCTCGCAGTGTGAATGATGGAGCCAAGTTGGACGGAGTAGATATACCAAAATGTGACAAATTTTGTTACTTAGGTTCTATTATTCAAATAGACGGGGATGTCCAAAATGATGTTTGTCACCGGATCACTGCAGGATGGTTGAAATGGAGGAGTGCAACTGGAGTTTTATGCGATCAGAAGATCCCTCTCAGGTTAAAAAGTAAGTTTTATAGAACAGCTATACGACCAGCCATGCTCTATGGGAGTGAATGTTGGGCGGTGAAGAAACAAGGTCTCAACAAGATGAACGTGGCCGAAATGCGTATGCTGAGATGGATGTGTGGGAAGACAAGAAACAATCGTTTGAGAAATGACTATATCAGGAATAAAGTGGGGGTGGCGAGCATTGAGGACAAGTTGCGTGAGGGCCGACTCAGATGGTACGGACATGTGCAACGCAGACCTACTAGTGCGCCTATACGAAGCAATGCTATTGAGCCAAACACTATAAATAGAAGAAGAGGAAGGCCTAAATTAACATGGGATGAGCTTATAAAGAGAGATTTTGAATCTCTACATCTCAATCAGAATATGACCCATGATAGAGCTGAATGGAAACGAAGGATCCATGTAGCCGACCCCAACATAGTTGGGATTGAGGCTTAGATGATGATGATGATGATGAGGTGGTACATTTATAAAACAAAATAGTAGATTAATAAAGTCGAATAGTAGACAAGCTGAAACAGTACATTAATACTAATCAGTAGATAAATTGATAAAAAAAGTAGGTAATAAATACAAACCAGTAGATAAGTAAATACTAATCAGTAGATAAATAAATACAAATCAATAGATAAATAAATACAAATCAGTAGATAAAAAATTTAAAACATTAGATAAATAAATACAAAGCATTAGATAAGTAAATACAAATCAGTAGATTAAAAAAATTCAAAGCGTTAGATAAGTAAACTCAAAGCATTAGATCAAATCAGTAGATAAAAATGTTCAAAGCGTTACATAAGTAAACTCAAAGCATTAGATCAAATCAGTAGATAAAAAAATTCAAAGCGTTAGATAAGTAAACTCAAAGCATTAGATAAATAAATACTAATCAGTAGATAAAAAAATAAAAAGCATTAGATAAAAAAGTACAACTCAGTTGATAAACAAATATAAATCAGTATATGATTAAATAGTTTTAAAAAGTAGATCAACAAAATACAAAGCCCTAAATTTAAATAATGTGATGAATAAAAAATCATTAGATGAACAAATCAGTAGATAAGTAAATACAGATCAGTAGATAAGTAAAACAAATCAGTAGATAAGTAAAACAAATAGATAAGAAAATACAAATCAGTAGATAAGTAAATACTAATCAGTAGATAAGTAAATACAAATCAGTAGATACATAAATTCAAATAAGTAGATAAGTAAATACAAATCAGTAGATAAGTAAATACAAATCAGTAGATACCTAAATACAAATCAGTAGATAAGTAAATACAAATCAGTAGATAAGTAAATACAAATCAATAGATAAGTATATACTAATCAGTTGACAGAAATCAGTAATATAAAAAACTTTGATACATGTATTACTTCTGGGCGCCCAGGTTGAGGCGGGGCTTGGGCCGCCTGGGTGCCCGCCTGTACAACACAACATATGATCCCCAGTTGAGCTCTCGTGGTAGCTCCTTTCCTAATTGAACTCCCCTCATCTTTGAACGATGAGCCCGCAATGGGTCCAATCGATGATCATGGACTTGAGTCTATGTTTTCACAATGGATCGCAGATGTAGTACACATGAGCTAGGAGTCAGAATGATCGGTCGATATGTCTTCAGGACAATGACCCAGGATTGTGATGTATCATTGCAGACATATGCTCGGGCTTGCTAACATGGAGGATAGCTGTTGAATTTACACGGTAGACGTGTATGTCATCGTTGAGGCAACATAATTCCAAACCTAACATGAAATTGTAACCATTAGGTGACTCGTCAATTTCTTATTTGATTGCTTAAGTTCTACATTAATAGTAGAAAATCTTAGACTATTTAATTTATATTGCGCTTTTCGTGAAGAAACCAAATTGTCAATATTTTAAACAAATTTAAGGCTATTATTGTGAAAACTTAATTTGAGATAGTTCATGGCAAAACAATTTGATAAAGTGTTACTAGAAAGAGGTAGTGTAATTAACAATATGTTAGATCTTATATAAATACACTATAAAATAAAAACAAATTATTTTACTTAAGAAGTCTAGAATAGGGTAAAGGTTATTTCTTATTGAGTGAATAAAACGAGTACATGACCCTCTCTTTTATAAGACAAGAGAGTGAGACATAGAGCAGAGCTAGGCAATATGGGATAAAAGTACAAGAGGCTTACAAAGAGAAAAAAAAACACTAAGTAAGAAACAACACAACACAGTAAAATATATATACTAATACTCCCCCTTAAGCTGGAACATAGATATCAATCATGCCCAGCTTGTCAATCAGAGCAGTGAATCGAGTCTTCCGAAGAATCTTGGTGAAGATATCTGCAACTTGATCGGAAGTATGTGTATAAGGCGTAGATATTTGACTAGATAAGACAACATCTTGTATAAAATGACAATCAGCTTCGATGTGCTTAGTACGTTCATGAAAAGTAGGATTACTTGCAATAAAGATTGCAGCCTTGTTGTCACAGTACATAGGAATATAATTGGAATGAGAGATATCAAAATCTTTCAGAAGGCCACGGACCCAGAAGAGTTCACTGGTAGTATGAGCAATGGCTCGATATTCTGCTTTAGTACTGGAACGAGCAACAACTGTTTGTTTCTTGCTGCGCCAGGTAACCAAGTTACCACCTACAAATGTGCAGTAACCAGAAGTAGATCGACGATCTATTTTGCTCCCAGCATAGTTAGAGTCAGAATACCCCACAAGATCACAGTGGCCACGTTTCTTATACAGAAGACCTTTCCCAAGAGAACTTTTTAAATATTTTAAAATATGGCAAATAACATCCCAGTGACATTGTCTCAGCTTATCGAGATACCTGCTAACAAGTCCAACTGCATATGTGATATTAGCTCGAGTGACAGTAAGATAAATAAGCTTTCCGACCATGCGACGATACTGATGATGATCAGGATAAGGAGCAGATGTCTCGTCATCCCAATTAGTGTTCGGATCCAACGGGGTACTGGTAGGCTTGGCTCCTAAGAAGACCTGTTTTAGATAGAAGATCCGGAACATATTTGCGCTGAGATAGGCATAGACCAGAAGATGACCGAGACACTTCAATCCCAAGAAAGTATCGCAGAGTACCTAAATCTTTAATGACAAAATGAGTTTCCAAGTAGCGTTTCGTAGCCTGAATACCTACAAGGTCACTCCCAGATAATATGATGTCCTCAACATAAACAATCAAGATAACAAGTCTAGAGGAGGTGTGTTTGATAAATACAGAATGATCACACTGAGAACGACGAAACTAAATTTTTTGAAGAATAGAGCTCAACTTATCAAACCGGGCACGGGGGCTTTGCTTCAATCTGTAAATTGCTTTGCGCAGACGACACACTTTTAAGGACTCCCCCTGAAGCACAAAACCAGGAGGTTGTTCCATGTATACCTCATGCAGATCACCATATAGAAAAGCATTCTTGACATCGAGCTGAAATAAAGGCCAGTCAGAATTAACTGCTACAGAAATGAGTACACGCACCGAGTTTAGACGGGCAACAGGTGAGAAGGTCTCAAAGTAATCCACGCCATATGTATGAGTATAGCCTTTGGCAACAAGGCGAGCTTTGAGACGTTCAATAGTCCCATCAGGCTGATATTTGATCGTAAAGACCCATCGACAACCAACCGGAGAACAATGAGTAGGAGGATCAACTAACTGCCAAGTGTTGCGTTCAGTAAGAGCCTGCATTTCAGATTCCATGGCCTGACGCCAAGCTGGATGCTTAAGAGCCTGAGAAGCATTCTTAGGAATAGATACAGCAGAAAGAACAGATGTGAAATTTGCAAAATTAGTCCCCAAGTGATCAGTGGTACAAAAAATCCCAATGGGATGTTGTGTATAAGTTTGAGTACCTTTGCATAAGCTGATAGGTGTATCTAAGTCAGAAAATACTTGGGATGGAGGTGGATCTGCCATCGAGGATGAAGAATCTGGATGGGCCATGGAGGGAGTTGGAACCTTCGGTCTTCTTTGATAAACTTTCAGTGGAGGAGCAACTACGGGACTGGTATCCGATGAGTCACAAGCATCAATCAGCGGTAAAGGTGTATCCGCAAATAAATTCGATGTTACGGCAGAACCAACAGAAGAATAAAACGACATATGTTCAAAGAAGACGACATCAGCTGAGACTAACCATTTCTTTCCAACAGGGTCATAGCAACGGTACCCTTTTTGAGTCCTAGAGTACCCTAAGAAGACACATTTGATGACTCAGGGATCAAATTTAGTTAATCCAGGACACAAATTTTTAACAAAGCAGGTGCTTCCAAAAATTCGAGGAGGGACAGAAAACAATGGATCATCATGATATAGAATTTGATATTGAACTTGATTTCCAAGAACAGAAGATGGCATGCGACTGATAAGATAGCATGCAGTAGAGATAGCTTCGGGCCAAAAACAATGGGGAACATGATAGTGAAACAGAAGAGTACGAGCAACTTCCAGAAGTTGTTGATTTTTACGTTCGGCAACTCCATTCTGTTGCGGAGTATAAGCGCATGAGGTTTGGTGAATAGTACCCAGTTTGCGACAAAAAGAACTAACTGAGGCTTGCATGAATTTGAGGGCATTGTCAGTGCGAAAGATTTTCATAGGTTTACTAAACTGGGTACTTATTTCAGAAAAAAGGCAGTAATAATATCAAGAATGTTAGACCGATCTTTCAATAGGAATATCCAGGTGGTTCTAGAGAAATCATCAATAAAACTCATAATAAAATATCTAAAGCCAGAGACACTGGGCACAGAACATGGACCCCAAATATCAGCATGCACTATATCAAAAAGCTGTTTTGAGCCAATACATATATTTTTTGAAAAGGTAGACCAGTCTGTTTGCCTAATTGGCAAGTTTCACAATGAAAAATAGAATCAGAAATATCAGGTAGAATGTGCTTCAACTTGGCCGCAGACGGATGTCCCAACCGATAGTGCCATTGGATGCCCGTCACAGAAGAAGTCAGAAGTGCAACAGTCTTCGGTACATCCAGGTAGTATAAGCCGTCTAGTCCCTCATGGCCTGAACCAATCTTCGTCCTCGTACGCAGATCCTGAAAGATAACACCATCCGGATCAAATGTTATAGAACAACGCAGGCTCTTAACAGTCCGAATGACAGACAATAAATTAATTGAAAATTTAGGAACATATAATGCAGAGCGCAGAGGTAGGTGGCCAGAAGTACATATATTGCCAAAACCAAATACAGGTGTTTGTGAACCATCGACAAGAGTAACAGGAGGAATAGAAATAGTTTTATGCAAAGTAGAAAATAAGGTAGGATTGCCAGTAATGTGGGAGGTCGCACCAGAGTCGATCACCCAAATGTTTTTACCAGACTGGGTTAGGAGGGTAGTACTGCCATCAGTGGAAGTCTCCGTAGATGAGGCTAAACACGCTTGAAGCAGTTTCTCAAATTTCGATCTGATCCAATCGGCAGATGGTGGAGCAGAAGAGGAGGTAGTAGTGTCAGGTTGCTCAGACGTGACTTGTTTTGCCCATGCATGTTTCCCATGTTTGATCCAGCAACAATCTTCATTATGATTAGTCTGTTTGCAGAAGTTGCAATAGCGTTGTTCAGTAGCATCAGCAGTAGAGGAGGACCCCCGTCCTTGACCAGTAGAGGATCGTCCACGACCGCGTCCTCGACTGCGGCCACGCCCACGGAAGGAGGCACCCGTCCGAACAACGAGGGCTGTCCCGTTAGAGACATCAGGAAGTGCTTGAGAGACAGAGGGAAGACGCTGCACACGCTTTAGAACATCGCAGAGAGTAGGAAGAGGATCACTAGAAAGGATTTGATCGACTACCCCCGCAAAGGATGATGGCATGCCAGCAAGAAACTGAACTAACTGTAACTCATTGCACTGTCGCTGGATCTCAGTAATATCTGATGATAGGGGGTGATAGACCTCGAACTCATCCCAGAGCGCAGAATATTGATTATAGTAGTCCTCCACAGAATTAGTAGCCGAGTACCCCAGTTTGGCCTAGTTTTTGAAGATCTCGAACACGTTCTTCGGATTCTGCTGGTGAGAATACACGGAAAAGCTGATCCCACATCTCCTTGACCGTCTTCAGGCGGAGCAAAGACTGGTTGAATTTGGGCTTTGCACTATTGACCAGCCAGGTCATGACGCCATAATCTTCTTTAGACCAAAGATCATATGCCTGTTTCGTCTTGTCATCAACATCTGTAGTAGGAATCGCTGGACCTTTGGTAGATAGATGCGAGAAGTGTCCTTGAGCCTTGACGTAGAGTTCAAAGGAGGCTGCCCATAAGTGATAGTTGGAGCCATCCAGTTTGACAGTGGTGACGCACAGGTTGCGGGGAACGTCTGAGTTCGCCATAACGACAGCAGGCAGCGTGAATCAAGGGCGCAGGCAGTAGTAGCAAGCATAAGGTTGACGTAGCAGTCAACAGAGGCAGACAACAGCATAAGCCCAATACATCGGCAGATCTATAGATAGAAGATAGGAGATCCAAGCATCGAATCTCAGGAACCCACATAGGGGCAGCAAGGAATATAAAAGAACCTACGCCAACATGGAGGAAAAATTACTCCACTATGAGGCATAGGCAGGCAGAGAACAAAACTGATTTTACATCTTCAACGTGCCAGAACTGGAAAGTGTCCGAAGCTGTTCGGAGACCAACGGGAAGAAGATGGGTGGATGGGGTGATCAACGGGATGGAATAGGAATAAGGGATGCAGGAGATGGTGGAGACGGAGAGTTAGGAAGGCGGCGGTGGGTTGTGGAGAAGAGGGTGGCAGGTGGGAATATGGGTGGCGGCGGCAGAAAAGGGATGCAGGAGGGGGGGGGCAGCGGGCTGGTGGTAGAGAGGAGGGGTGGTGGCAGCGGTTTGTGGTGGAGTAGGGATAGCGGGGAGAGGGCTGGTGGGGTGGAGGGTGTTGGCGGCAGCAACAAGGGAAGAGGGAGGGCCGGCGGCAACAGGGTGGGGGGGCGGCAGCAAAGGAGAAAAGGAAAAAAGAAAAAAGGAAGGGGGGTGGCGGCTATGGTTAAGGAGGGAGGGGTTTACGGAGGATCGGGAGGCTCTGATACCATCTAGAATAGGGTAAAGGTTATTTCTTATTGAGTGAATAAAACGAGTACATGACCCTCTCTTTTATAAGACAAGAGAGTGAGACATAGAGCAGAGCTAGGCAATATGGGATAAAAGTACAAGAGGCTTACAAAGAGAAAAACCAAAAATACGCTAAGAAATAACACAACATAGTAAAATATATATACTAATAAGAAGGTTAGTTCTTTTCATTTACTTATAGCAAAAATCAAAGTGGTGCTAACATCAATTACAAAACCTAATCGAATTCATCAAATTCAACTGCCCGACCAATGCCTCCAGGGGCAGGCTAGAGTTTATATAGATGACTTGCGGGAAGCCTTAATTGACGTACGTCCGTTAATGAGCCTTAAATAAGAAATGAAGTAATTGATTGAGAACTTACATGTGTAGCTCCAAAAGTGAAATAATTGTGAGTAAAAGACATTATGGTCTATTCAGGCTCTGGATGAGTGACCTGCCCTGCATCACCCCCAACCCCAAGTTGACAAAAACGAGTCTCTGATCAATGGTTATGTAGTTGCTTAAATCCATTCCATTCTAATGTAAGTGGTACATGTCCATTTATGACGGAGGAGATCCTTTAACTAGGAATGCGAATGAAATGACTCACCAACAAGCATGGAGTTTGTAGATATTGGTAAAGTCGTCATGCAGAATATGGTAGTCATACTGCCTACATTATTGGAGCACGATATGTGCCACATCACAAGGCACAACACCGTGTCAGTGTCGGCTTAATGGTACAAGAAGGTTACTTATGCGACATTTGGCAACAAGATTGCGTTCATCGCCGGTTGCCCATCGCAGATGACTTGTCGCAACACTTACTCATAGTGAGAAATGAGCAGTCGGTAGAGTTTGATGAATGCTCCAAACAAAAAACACAATGTAAAATACGAGCGATGAGCAACCATGCGTTTGGTAACGCGGTTGGAAGCGATTGACCCGCTGTCCGTGGTTGTCCATCACTGCCCGAGCAATCCCCACCGCTTTCCCAATCGAAGCATTAGTAATGCCAAATCACATGTAGGCAAACCTAAGATGCCAACCATCAAAGCAAGTATGGATGCAAGTGGGCATGGATGCAAATGGGGCTCTGGCTATAAACCTAGAAAGTCCACAAAATTTCTCTGATATGAGGTTGGCAAAGCTCCCTTTGTCAACTACAAAAATACAGACACACTTGGCTCACTCAATCTCTTGCAAAAGAAATGTCCACATGACGGAGCATCTAATGGCAGATGTTGTTGGAGAAGTGGTTCTACAAACATGGTGTGCTGAGGTTCGTCGTCATCATCTGATTGGTCGTTGTTAGGTTTACTTGCAAGGAGGACGTCCTTGTGTTCTTCATCTTCTTATTCACTTCTAAAACCATGATCATCAGATGATTGGGGCATTGTGCAGGGTAATGCCCACATCCCTTATAAGAGAAGTACGAAATCTGAGTGAAGGATGCTTTTACAGAGGACGTTGGTGTGACTAACCTGATGACATACAAGGATTGAGTCATCTGATGTAGGGATTGAGTAATCTAATAGACACACTTCTTCTGAAACAATGCCTATGATATGCTTGTAGTCCCTTTCTGTTTGAGCGAAATTCGACTCGATTTCTTCTTTTGCCTTCTCAATAGCAAGTTAGCGACAACAATGTACCACATTAGAAGCTTCTCATCAACATTTACAAGCCTCATTGCTTGTTTGAGGGGTTGAGAAGATCTAAGCAAATCCTGAACAACATTCTAATATGCTCTAGAATGACAAATGATCGATACCATCTTCCCTACCCCTGTCTTTGCCTAATTGCTTTCCTCCCATGTGGTTGAGTTGAATAAGGCAAACTAGGTCTCCCTTTGACTCAAAGAGTGAGAAAAGAAGTAGCAAACCTTGTGGCCCCATGCCACATTAACTTGGTGTTTGTTCTTGCTCTTCTTGGCAATTGCATCACACAGGTGAGTGTGGCAATAGATGTAAGCAATCACCTTCCTTGCCTTTTGGATGATGGGGGCATATTTTTACATCTTCCTTGTGTCTTTCAGCCATAGTTGTAAAGCCGCCCTAGACAGCCACCTGGCCTCCAAAACCTGGGCACCCAACGTAACTAGGCTGTTGGGCGGGCACCTAGGCGGCCTAAAATCTGGGTATTTTTTTCTTTCTTCTTATTTTTTCATGTCTTTTGATATCTATTCTTCCTCCTTAATCTGTTTTCTTGTTTTTTCTGTTCTTTTACAACTCCATCAAGCAACAAAGTTGCTGCAATGTTATTGCATTCATCTTTATTTATTGTTTCTTATTTTTGCATTACCAAGCAGCAAATTGTTGGTATGTTATGGAGTTGCTGTTGCTTCACTATTATGATATTATCCATTTACTGCTGCTCCACTTACTGATTTACTATATACTACAATGATTTTTTTCTTCTTCATCCTTCTATTTCTGTAATTTATTTATAATCTCTTGGATGTGTTGATATATATTCCTTATTTCTGTTATTGTCTCTTTAGTTTTATCCCATATCTCTTATTTCTGCCTTTTACCTTTATCTCTTTGACTATTAAAGAGAGAACCCTGTACTTACTTTTACATAACAAATACAAAGCCTCTTCACAGTATGAATGTACTCACATTAATGCTATGTTAATTTCTTGCTTGATTTTCAGTTTCTACTCTAGCGTGTTCCTATATTGGATTCAATTATTTATATCTATACATTTAGTCACTCTATTGTTTCTCATCTTTTTGACCTCTCTACTTTCATTTTTTTATATCCTGTTCTACACTACATACCATTATAATTCCTTCCAACAAACCAAACATGGCCTTAAACCTTTAGAGGTTCTTGAGTCAGAGCATCATCATCTTCTTCTTTCATATTTTTAATCTACATAAATACCAACAAACAATACCAAAACACACACTACACAGATATACATATAACAAGAAAGAAAAAACATGCAAATGCAACCATGCATCCATAGTAATTGTTGATGTTGCATGGAGGACGCCGAATGTGCTAGTAACCACCACCACCACCACCAAAATAACAACAATGAAGATGTGCTAAGGGATGGATGGGAGAAGGACAAAAGATGTTGGAGATGGAGAAAAATGGAGGAGAAAGTGAAGGAGGGACACAAGAGATTGAAGCCATAGACGGGAGGCCCTTGGAGATAGAAGGTGCCTCTTAGGTTTCCGAATGGCGTGGAGTCGCCAAGCGCAAGTGAAAGTTGCGAATTCAGAGGGGGGTATCGGATTAAAAATCAAATGGGCCAATCCACCACACAGGGCACAGACCTTTAGTGCAAGTGCAACCATTCATCTGTACTTACTGTTGATGTTGCATGGAGGATGCCAAATGTGCTAGCAACAACAGAAACATCAACAACAATCAGGAAGACGTCCAGAGGGGGTGGAGAGGGAGAGGAAGAGAAGATTTTGGAGAGGGAGAAGAATGGAGGAGAAATGTGGAGGGGGGACTAAGGAGATCGAAGCAATAGATGAGAGGCTTTCGGAGATGGGAGACGCCTTTGGAGGTTCTTGAAAAATGGAGAAGGTGAAATGTCGCCGAGCGTTAGGGGCGTGCAGTGTGTGGGGTCAGGGTGCAAGTCCGGAATATATATATATGAAATTAGAATTAGAAATAAGAATTAAATGGACCGTCACATCAAGGTACAAGACGCCTAGGTAGCCCAGAGCAGTCAAATTTGGCCCGAAGCAGGCATTATTCTTGTTGGAGTAGATGGAGGTTGACAAAATTACATATCCTTGGGGTTTAGCCTTTACTCTAGATTGATGGTAATTTACTGCTTGATAGTTAAGCATAATCACGACATAATTGAATAATCTTCATTAATGTTTTAATGCTGTCATCATACTCTACCTTATTCTTCATATTCTATGCTGGGTTGTAGATGACTCTATAAAAATGTTGATAAGCTTTCTTATGATTCAATTTAAATCACAAATGAATAACTCTATGTGTAATTTTTGGCCATCTAGTTAACTGCGATTACTTGAAAGGGAGTAGTGGAGTAAGCAAAAGATGATTCAGTAGTATGCATGAGGAATAATAGTTAAGGCTAGTTAGGTAAGTTCAACATAAAGGCAAAATGTGTAAGTCAACATGTAGGTGGGTAAATAACTATCAAGTTACTCGTAGACAAGGTTTACAGACTTGACCTAGAGGTTGACTTCATAAATCTTCTGGTTTTTAGATCTTCAGTTCAACAATTCGGTTGACACAGCTGGCCTAGTGACATTAGCATGTCGTCATACTATAATATACAATAAACACTTATTAGATGTATATATGTGTATATATACATATATTAGGTACATATGTGTTTGTGTGTGTATAAGTTACTGTATAATGAATGCTGAAATATGAAATATATATACATAAAAAAGCAAACTAATGGCTTAACCATACACAACACAAATTATAAATAACAAAATAAGTGAACGTTTCAATATTTGAAATATTGGTCTCTCATGCTAAAGGGGATTGCGATATGTCGCTATAGAAGGTGAGAAATATAAAAACAATCAAATGTGGTTGCGTCTTTGACCCAAAAGCTGGGTCACTGGGTTGTCAGTTGAACCAGCTGGGGTACGGGTCAAAGCTGGGATTGGGTTTTAGCATAGTTATACGGGCGCCCGCATGGGCGGCCACTTGGCATTCAAAACCTAGGCACCCAGCCTAACTAGGGTGTTGGACTGCCTGGGTGGTCGCCTAGGAGCGCCTAGGTGCCTAACTGGGCCTAAAATCTGGGCATTTGTTTTTCTTTTATCTTTTTTTTTATTTCTTTTGATATTTATTCTTCCTCCTTACTCTTTCTTCTTGTTTTTTCTTTTCCTTTACAGCTGGGCAAAGTTGCTGCAATGTTATCACATTCCTTTTTATTTTTCGTTTCTTATTTTTGCATTACCAAGCAGCAGATTGCTGCTATGTTATCAAGTTACGGACTGTTGCTGCACTATTATGATATTATCCATTTACTGCTGCTCCACTTACTGATACTACAATGATTTTTTTTCTTCTTCATCCTCCTATATCTATAATCTGTTTATAAATCTCTTGGATGAATGTACTCACATTAATACATTGCTAATTTCTTGCTTGCATTTTCAGTTTCTACTTTAGTGTTCCTATATTAGATTTAATTATTCATATCTGTATATAGTCACTATATTGTTTCTCATCTTTTGACCTCCTTTCTACTTTCATTTTTTTTTATTTGTTCTTCTTCCTCTACTAGTTTTCTTCTGCTTTATTTTGTTCTCTCCATGGTTTCACCATACGTGATGTTCCTGCTGCATGATGCTCTACCTTTTCTTTTCTATTACTTGTTATTTCTTTGTTCATTGTCTTCCCAACCTCGTTATTGATTTCTTTTTGAAATTTGTTATTCTTCCTCAAGTAGACCAACATCCTTATTTCCTATTCTGTCCTCCTGTTAGTGATCCCTATGGATTCATATATTGCTTATAGGTTAATATGTAACTATGGGATTAAGAGAGGCATTCTCTCCCCCTCTCCCATTCCCGTGACGGAGGCCGAACGTCCGGGAGGGTAGTAAACCAAGACGGCAACTGGGATTTGAACCCGGGTCCCTTTGTTAGGTTAATATGTAACTATATATATGTATGTATGTATATGTATGTCTATATATATAAAATGTAAAATAAAAGAAATAAAAAAAGCCTACGAATGCCTAGGCTGTCTTGGTGTCCCTAAGCAACTCCCGGTTGTCTTAGACAACCTAGGGTTATGTGTTGTGGGCGGTTGCCCAGGCGGGCTAGGCGTCCTTCGGGTCCTCTACAATTGGGTGCCCAATACCCAAATTTATACCAGACGAACTAGGTGTCCGCCCAAGCGGACTGGGTGACACTCCCAGGCGTCGACCCACTTAATCAGGCCCATTAAGATTAATAATTCCTATTAGCATTATAAAATATTAAATCAAACTCTAAATCCTACGTTAAATATAATTCCTATTAGTATCATATCGTACTAAATCCTACTCTAAAATCTAAATATGAATCCTAATAAATCCTAAACCTCTATATAATAATCCCTAATCTAACCCACCCTCAACAACTTTTGAACTAGTGCCGCTACGCTACGTCACGCACTCTGTTTCTTCCGTGCATGACTGTCCGCGAGGCAGCAACTGTGCAGCAACCGTGCAAGCTCTTCTCCCTCCCCCCTTCTTCCTCCCCTCGTCCTCCTTGCTCCTGTCATCTCCCTATCTCCTCCCCTCCCTACGTCATGCAGAAACAACACTCCGTTTCTGCCGCGTGAGAGATCAACGGCCGCGTTGCTGTTTTGGCGGAAGAGATAAACAAGGCTAAAGTATTGGCCCCAAGTACTCTTTCTCCCTTCCCGCGACAAGTTCTTAGCAACAGCCATCAACCCGCGACAAGTTCACAAACGCTAGTCACAGCGCAGGAGTGGACCGACATGTTAGTTTCTTTTATTTGTACAACAACCTTCCTTCCTCTTCTCGTCTTCTTGACCTACAACCTCCTCTTTCCTCTGCTTCTTTTCTTTGCACTAGCCATCATCGTCACTTGGCCAGCCAGCAGCTATTGACATCCTTGTTGTTTAGCATGTATCAGCATCAATCAATTAGCGGCTGGTTATCAGCCTTTGCTTTTGGTCCTCAGGTATTTAAGTCTCTTCTTCCCCTCCTTTCTCTTCGTCCTTGTTCTTTAGCATGCAGCAGCCATGCACAAATCAGGCTTATTCCTGCCAATATAGACATATATAACAATACACAACATTTAGAGCAGTATACAATGTTAATTGATTTCAATTACTTAATAGTTAATACAAGTTTAGTGATTTGATTTCAATTACTTGATAGTTAATACAAGTTTAGTGATTAGAATGTATTTGTCTACTAATTTGAATATATTCATGTACTGCTTTCGATAACTTAATATTTATTCATCTACTAATATGAATTTATTTATCTACTGTTTTTATTTATTTATTTATTTATTTATTTATCTACTTATTTGTATTAATTTATGTACTGATTTATATCTATTTATTTACTGATTTATATTTATTTATCCACTGATTTCAATTTATTTATCTATTGATTTGTATTTATTTATTTACTTATTTGTATTTATTTATCTACTTATTTGAAATTTTCTAGCTAGCAAGCTGTTGGGAGGAAAAGTGGCCGCATCTATTGTCGATACCATGCGTCGCACATTACACAGATCTGTTGGTGGAGGACATTGCAGGGTTGCTCAGTATGCAGGAGTAATAAAGAAAGCAAGAAAGTTGACATCTTACATTTACTTGCGCACACTTCTTCACAATGCTTATCTACAACTTTCAAATGGGGTGGAGTTGATGAGATTTTCAATCACTCGCTTTGCCACAACTTTTTTGACTCTTCAAAACTTGCATAATGCCAGGAACGCCTTAGGCACATTGTTTTTGTCTAAATTGTGGACAACAAGCAAATGAGCTCAAACAAATCCTGTGGACAAGGTTGTAAGACTACGCTGTCACATAAGTTCTTCGAGGATGTGGATAGCTATCTGAAGGCCACTATGCCGCTTGTGCAACTTTTGAGACTAGTTGATTCTGATTCTAAGCCATGTATGGGATACATACGTTGGGCAATGACCACCGCTGTTCACAACATTGAGTTGAATTTAGGCCATGATGAGAGAAAGCATGGCCCCGTTGTGTCCATTATTAAAGAGCAATACAACGATCAAATTTGTATTGTATTGCATGTTGCATCTTACTATGTCAACCTTGATGGGTGGTTTCGTGCTATGAAAGAAGCCCTATTAGGAGAAAATCACATTGACACAACTCTAAAAGTTTTGATGGAATGCTTCCTGAAAACAGTTAATGATTTATCCTTGATTGATAAAGTAGCTGCTGATGTAGATGCTTAAAAAAACAGTCATGACTTGTTCGGGAACCCAACTGCTCTTTGCCATAGGAGCACCATGTCACCAAGTAAGCCACTATAAAATTTAAGTATAATATAATTGTAGATATATAATGGATATTAGATTATAGCATTAATATAATTGATTAGAATATTTTTATATTTTATAGTTGCTTGGTCGGAGCTATATGTAGGGAATTCTGCCCTAAGGAAGTTGGCTCTGTGATGTGCCTTTGCTGCACCTCCTCTAGTTGTGAGCGAAATTGAAGCTCATTTGAGTTTGTAAGTGTATTTTGGATATTAAATAACTTTATGACTTCTGTAATAGATTAAAATTCATAATTTTTTTTATGTAGATACACACAAAGCGAAGAAATTAGTTGTCGAGTAAGAGATTGGGTAAACTTGTTTACATTCAATACAACTGCAAATTGGAGGAGCGGTTTCAAAAGACGAGGGAGAAGAATGATGAAAGTGATTTTGATGGCATTTCACTTGATGAGGTGCGATGGAACATGCAGTAAATGGATGACGAAGATTCCTGATAAAGCTACAGTACTAGATCATGATGGTCTCACCTGGAGACTTGTAGATGAGGCCATGGGAGCATCTGAAGAAGTGGCTAGGCCTAAGAGGGGAGCAACTACAGGTGTAAGCGCATCTCATCCCAAGGTTGATGACAAGGGAAAAGGTGAACTTGTCTACATTTGGAAGAGAAAAGCTAAAAAATACTCTTAAGACCAAAGCGCCACTGAAAAAGACAACAAAGGATGTTGTAATCAGAGAGAAAAAAGTTCCTATTGAAGTTTTACTTGATGAATCTGATGAGTTTGATGATGATGATGAAACTAAGGAGGAAAAAGAAGAGGAAAATTTTGAAACAGAGGATGATAATGATGATGAGGCAAATCTTAGTGATGATGAGTGATTGTCTCTGATTTGTCACGATCTTATGTTGTCTATGAGCCATTTTGTTTCTATTCATGATGATTGAGATGATTGATGCTCATGCACAATCTTTTAGCTACAAACATTAAGATGTTTAGCTTTCTGATTTCTATATGAATTTTGTGTACTCATTACTTCCACGACTCAGACCATATCTAGTGATTTTGTTGCTTTCTTCATATAATGCTAGCTCATTGCTTGCATATTTATAGTGTATATTCATATATGTAGGGATGATATTAATTCATAAATTGTAAATATATCCATTAAAATAATATTTATAACAAAATGTCTGGAAACGCCTGGGCCTTCGCTTGGGCGCCTAGGCTGCTTGGGCGTCCCTAGGCAAGGCTCGACTGCCTAATAGGGTTTTAGCCTCATCAGACCCACAAGACTTTCCAGTTTGAGTTTTTAAACCCGATTCCGCCCTATTTGATTAATACAATTGACTAGCCACTCGACAAGTCTGCTTGGTCGAGTGGGGTTGAACGCATATTTGGTTAAAACTCGGGTTGACTTGGGCTATCGCTGAACAAGTGACTTGCTGAGTTTTGTTGATATTATTTTGCTTTCCCTAATTGGTCATGTAACTAATTTGAATCCCCTTCTGCTCAACCCAAAGTCAATTTGAACTTGTTTAGTGCAATGCAAAACCATTGGGTTGCTTGTTTACTAATGGTTGTTTGATTGATATGTATGATATAGTCATTGTTCATCAATCTATTGCTTTCATCATCATCATCATCATCATCATCATGCTTTGATCGAGATGTAAAGATTCAAAATCTCTCTTTATAAGGTCTGCCTTTGCTTCTTTTAGTTGTGTTTGACTCAATAACCTTGTTTTGAACAGGTGCCGTTGTCGGTCTACGTTGCACATGTCCATAGCATTTAAGACGACCTTCACACAACTTGTCCTCGATACTCGTCACCCCCACTTTGTTTTTGATATAGTCATTCCTTAGACGATCTTTTAATGTCTTCATACAGATCCATCTCAGCATACACATTTCGGCCACATTCAATCTTGTTGAGATCTTGTTTCTTCACTACCCAACATTCACTCCTATATAGCACATATAGATGTTCTATAAAACTTGCTTTTTAATGTTAGAGGGATCTTCTGGTTATATGCTACTACAGTTGCACTCCTCCACTTCAACCATCCTGCTCTAATCATGTGACAAACATCATCTTGAACCTCATCTCCAATTACAATAATAGAACCCAAGTAACGAAACTTATCACATATTGGTACATCCATTCCATCCAACTTGACCCCACCAGTCACAATTCTAGATTGGCTAAATTGCAATGCATATATTTGGTTTTGCTTTTACTAATCATAAATCCATTTGATTCCAATGCATTTCTCCAAAGTTCAACTTTATCATTCAATATTTCTTTTCTTTCATCAATCAACGCAGTATTATCAGCAAATAACATGCACCAAGGGATATTATATCGAACACGCTTTGTCAACTCATCCATAACAAGAACAAATAGATATGGGCTAAGTGCCAATTCTTGATGTACCCAACGGTGATAAGAAAAGTTTGTGTCTCTCCTCTAGGAGTCCTAACATTTGTAGTTGAGTCATCACACATGTCATTAATCAGGTCAATGTATTGGATAGACACACCCTTTTTATTCAAAACCCTCCATAACACTTCTCTGGGTACTCGATCATAGGCCTTTTCCAGATCAATAAACACCATATGAAGATCTTTTTTATTTTCTATGTACTTCTCCATAAGCCTCCTTATCAGAAAAATAATAGCATGTGTTGTTGATCTTCCCGGCATGAAATCAAACTGGTTGTCTGATATCTGTGTAATCGATCTTAGTATTTGCTCAATAATCCTCTTCCAAAATTTCATAGTGTGACTAATCAACTTGATACCTCTATAGTTTGTGCAACTCTGAACATCTCCTTTGTTCTTGTAGATCAGGACTGTAATACTATTTCTCCATTTCTTCTTTGTCTTCATAATCTTATTAAAGAAATTTTGTAACCACATAGCTCCTTCATCCCCCATACTCTTCCATTGATCAAAGGGAATATTGTCTGGACCGCATGCCTTTTTAATTTTCATCTTTTCAAAGCATTTTTAAACTCAGATAGAGGAACTCGTCGTGTGTAAGTGATATTTCTTGCATTCATGTCACCCGAGTCTCTTACGTTATTCACAATATCTCCATTAAAAAGCTTATGAAAGTAGTTTCTCCATTGGTTCTTTATATCATCATCCTTTAGCAACACCCTGCCATCTTTATTCTTGATGCATTCTATTGCTTTCATATGGTGGATTATATACATATAGTTGCATAGACACATATATAAATAAGTACTCTCTCTCCCTCTCTCTCTCACACACACACATACATATTATATGTATATTTACACACACAAACATACACATATTTACATATACATGTGTGTATATATAATTATATTATGTATACGATTGTCATGGACGTTTCCTGGTAAACCTGACGATTAAACCGGAGACCCCTGACCTGTGACGCGGAAGCTTAGCCGGGCGACCTCTGGGTCTGGAAACCTTGTTGCCAGGTTACAAGTCAAACGTTCCTCCGGTCACACCGGATTTTAAATGCCTGCCCGTAGATGAGTTCCTTGACTGGGGAGGAAAATACGTAAGTCATTTCATACCGATTAACCAACTGAATCAGTAGTAGCTGGCAGGAGTCCTTGCAGTGCTCGCTGATGCCGGTTGCTGAGAAGAGAGGGCAGATGGCACACAAAAGTGAATTGGGATGGTAGTGGAGTCGACAGAGTGCGCATGTTCTGCTATAGTCCCAAAAATGCTGAGCAGGACACCTCACTCTGTGTGCCTAGGAGGCTAGGACTCATAGTGTCACCCAGTCTGCCTTGTTCCCTTGACGTACTGAATGACCTAGATGTAAATCATTCATGAAAGATGTCTGACAGCCAACATTGAGGGATGGAAAAGTCAGTGAGATATGTAGACAGAGAAACACCAGATGGTGAGACAAAAAACTCTTGGTTCCGTCTCTAACACCTTGTAGTGGCGGGAAAATAGGGTCTTTCATATTCCACACACAAGAAATACATGACACATGCTTTGTAAAGATAGGATTGCACGTAGTAAAGGATAAATCATTCTGTAGCAGGAAATGATTGACAACACACATGAAAAGAGACAGATGGAATGCTGTGATTGTATCATTTATTAGTGCTGCATTCAAGTTTTTCTATGGAAAAATAGCTTGAGATTCATATGTATCACTGTTATGTCGATTTTTTTATGGTTAGAGTTGCCTATTAATAACAATAATTGGGCTAAGTTGGATATATCAACTGTATTGGAAATTTGAAACCATCGACACTTCTTTGAGGCCTTTTCTTTTTGGTTCGGGGTCAATCTGTGCTGCCAAAAAAGATCATATCTTGACCATGATACTGTTTATGTATTCGTGCAAGGCCACCTTATAAGATCATCTTTTGTTTCCTTTGAAAGCCCTAAATTAAGAGGGGAGCAGATCTGGAAGTTTATGATTGGCAGATGAAATCTGGGATTTAGTTCATTCATACGGTTATTCTGCCTGTGGGTTTAGGATATTATTTTATTACGGAGGACATGCTCTCTGTTAACCAGCCTGATGTCACATGGACCATTTAGAAACATATTTCTAAAAAATTATGCACATCCAGTGTGTGAGATTGTTCATCAGGGTGCTATAATGTTGGGGATACTGATTTATGAGATTTCGAGAATAGGAGGTACAAGGTTGTCAATCTACTTGATGGAGAATGGATCTCTCGTGCAGATAGGATTAGCTGTTTACTGTTTTTCTTAATGAATATCGGAATAATATTGAAAATAAGGTGACAAGATGGGGGCTGTAGCAGCCTAGCAGGTAGCTTTGTGTGCCTATCTTTTGCTGTTAATATGGTCAACCAACTTTTAATTGCATGATATTGCTCGTGCTCATGCATTAATATTCATAATGTTCTGGCCTCATTTTCCCCATCATCAATCATATACATCTTACAGCAATTAGAGGTTATAATTGTTTTAGGTGAGAGCGTCTTCGGTCCTCTTCAGATATCGTAATGTCCTCATAGTTTGTAGTTAATCAAATTTGGTATTCTTGATATCATTTATGCCGTAATACTTCTTTGATGGGTCTGGTGTCATTGATGACATCATAGAGTAATCATTCCATCGATGAGGATGTGACTTTGAACTCTCTTGTGTCTTCTTCTCATGATTCAGTGAGATTGATTGGAAGTATGGAACTTGGAATCATTTATTTTACTAAAAGTTGGTGGAGCATGGAGTTCAATCGACAGACAATAACATCCGGATTTCATTCAGTAGCTGTCTCTTGGCCTATAACCTGTGCCCTTCAGGCATTCATCGAACGTTCAAGAGTTTGCTGATGAGTAATGGTCCTTGGCAAGCAATCGACCTCCTATTCTATACTGGAGTTCGTTGCTTGAGGAGACTGCTGGTGTGTGGTTCATCCAACAGGTTTTCTGAAGTCAAATACAAGTCTTAAGCGCCACATTACTCTGGTGGAGCTGCAAGGAAGTGGAGATATGTAAAGGGGGTGGTCAAAATGGGAGGGCGAATCCTCGTGAAGCTTGGTGTTCCAGGCGCCAAAAGGAGACTAGATATCCGATAAAGCACTTTAGTGTATTTGTATCTCGAGATCCTAGTTACTATAAATATATTTCAATTGTACTCTAATTTATTTATGTGCAAGGTACTAAATAATGAAAATATAAGTAGGATAAAACGATCTGTGCTGGTCAATCGTTAGTCATAATTGATCATTTCACTGTTCTGTTTGAGAGAATAAGCTGCGAGTTCTTATATCAAAATACTAGTGGAATATGTTTTACTCTATTCAACCTTAGGTGTAGACGTGAATATCTTCCACACTAATCCAATGGTCGATTTGGTTGGAAAGTTGTGATCAGACCACACTGCTAGAGGTTTCGGGTTGATTCTTGCGGTTATGGGAATTTCTAGTTGTGTTTGTGCCACACCACGCTCCTGATTCCCTCTTGTTGGGTTCGCGGGGGGGGGGGTGTGGTTCTTCCCCCTTTAACTTTCTATATGTGGCAGAAGTAGTTGGCTTTTGTGTCCCTCGAACAGTTTGCAAGCGTTTTGCCACTAAAAAAACTATGTTTCATAATAAAAGTGAAAAATCAACTATGCCTCAGGTTTAGAATACTTAAACTAAAAAAAAAGAATACAACAACTTTGCCGTAGTTGAGATCTGGTGTTTTCATTTTGTATTCAACCGAACTACCCTGCTATGTGTTGCAGACTTCTGTTTCCATTGTTAAAAACTTGCATTTTCTCCCAATCTTTGCCTTTTTTAATGATCAGAGGCCATACTGATCTCTGTGGGGTCTTATGGGCGAACAACGTTAAAAATCCGGGTGTAACTGTTTGCAACTTTTTCCTGGTGACATCTGTTCCTATTGCAGCATTCCTTGTGTTTTTATGCATTGGAGTGTTGACACAAGGAGACTATATCATCTCTCTGTGATTTTGATGCTGCTCCTTGGTTCTGTATGCTTGGGTGTTAATTTGTTAATCATCCATAATGTCAGTCTTCCCATGACGCTAAATGGTAAGTTGTATTCAACGAACAACTGAAATTGTATATTGCGTGAGACTTGGCTTGTATTAATTAAAAGACGTGATTTGAAGCTGGCTGGGTGCGAAAGTACACCTTGATTGTGAAACGTTAGAAGCATAAAACATGCTTTTTGATATGAAACTGAGCTGACTTGAATTATTAGAAGTATCTTGATAAGTATTGTAGCATTCTGCCTACACTTGGGGACCGTTTGGATGAAGTATTTCAAGGCGGTACTGTATTTCATTTAGGTATTCTAACTACCACATTTATAATGATATTGTTTGTAGGGTTGAGCATCGGTCCAAAACCGGACCGGACCGCGGATCGGATTTCAACAAATATATGGACCGCAGACCGGACCGTTTCGAGGTAGGACCGGACCGGGACCGGACCGTTTTGTGCTAGGACCGGACCGAACCGTTTGGACCGTAATCAGCCTTTTTTACATGTTTTACAACTGATTTAATTGTACAAAGTTGATAATCTTAGTCACTTCTAACAATTATATAACTTTAGTATCAAACATTTATACTAGTAGTGCTTATATATGTACTTTATTTATAACTATTATAGAATACACCTTCAAATATTCATGAATTTTATATAAAAGTCAGTCTGTGGTCTGGACCGGACCGGACCGAAGACCGAACTCATTGAAATTCCCGGACCGCAGACCGGACCGAACTCAAAATGGACTGGACCGGACCGGACCGGACCGGACCGAATTGAGCAGTCCGGTCCGGTTTTGTGGTCTGGACCATTATTTGCTCACCCCTAATTGTTTGGATACTTATAAGAGATTTTATCAAATTTAGTAGTTTGAATAAGGTATTCCCCTCCTTCGCATTCCACAGACCTGGAAAAGCACGCCAAAATTGGCGAGTTTTTGAATACCGGGGGTGAGGGTTTAGAGCCCGACTCCCCCCGTTACCCACCCGACACTCCCTATCCCTCTCCTGCCTCTGTCGTCTCTTCTCCGCTATCATCGCCACTCCTTCCATTGCTATCTCTCTTCCTCTTAGTCGCCCTCTGTCTCTCCTCCTTCCCGCATCATCGCCACCCTCCTCTTTCCCCACATCATTGCCGCTCTCCTCTTTCCCCGCATCATCGCCGCCCTCCTTCTTCGCCGGTGTGTACTTGTGGCGCTCCTGATCCAGTTTGCGACGTCTCAAGGTGGTGCGCCGTGTCTCCTGATCGTGGTGCTAGCAGCAGATCCATGCTCAGAGTGCTGGAGCAGGTGCCTTTTTCTTCCCCACAACTTCACTTCCTTCCTCGCCCTACATACCATCTCTTTTCGATTTGGTACTAGGATTATGTTTTTTCTACTTCTCATGCCTTGCCACTGGGATTTCTAGAATCACGGAAGGAAGGAATCCAGAACATGATTGTAGAGCATTGGCCCTCACTCGCGATCTGTTGTTTCTAGTTGAATCCGTCCTTCCTTCATCTGATCCTCTTCGTTTACCATTGTAAATTATGCTGGCCCTGCTTAACTTTATCTTTCACATATTCACTCTGTTTTTCGGATCCCATATTCATGCTTTTATGGTGCCACGATTTGCTCACTGACACGTTCCAGTTTTATATTAATTTGATTACTGATATGGATACCATTCCGTGTCTTCTAAGTACCATCGATTTGAGTGTTTGTGTCTTGCTAATCCAACGCTTCTCTTCATATTAAATCGTTGTTACTCTAATTACATTGCCCACTTCTTTTTCTTCCTCCTGTATTCGGAATATAATAAATCGATAGATAGGCCTTGCCATTACCAGGTTGTCCTGCTTAGTTTCCGTTTCCGTTTGGGGGCATTGCCTTATGTTGAGATTTTATGTACAATTGCAGTTTGAGCCATTTTTACTCCCGCCTACTATCCATACATTTTGTTCCTTCTTTTTGGTAAGTAGTACGCCCAAATCCATATCCTCTATTTACTCCTGCCCTTCTACTGGTACCTTCGGCCTACTTACCAACCATTAAAAGTTGGAAGGCAAACAATATTATGTACATAGTACTCACAATAAATAAACTTTATCCATCAACCGGTAATTGTATTTATGATTTTTGGTTTCAGTTTCCTTGGTATATTCATTCATGTATTCTGAAGTTTATAGGAAAAGACTTGTATTAGCATGATCATGATATTTCAATGATGATCCTTATCAAGTGCTCTAACTAACTATAGCTGATTAATTTGTTATCAGAATCTATATTTTTCTTGTAAAATGATCATGTTTTCAGCAGCTGTGATTTTTGTTTAAGTTATCCTGTACCCGTTTTGCTTTTATCGGTCTTCATGTTGCTCAACTTTTTCATAATGAACTGTGAATAGAACAAAAGGTAAATGCACTTGATGTGAATCTTTGTGGTTGGACTGTTTAAATTTATTCTATTTTTATTTTGTTTTAAAGATAGGCAAGAGTGTTTTTTATTTAGCACTTGCATCTAGAGTTGACAATTGGTTCGACTGGGTTCTTTTAGGTTGGGTTATTGTGTGTTCACTGTTCAGTATAGTTTGGGTTATTTTGTATATTTTGGGCCAAATTGATGTCTGGTCGAATTGGTTTAGGGTTGGGTCCCTTTGGGCCATTTTACATTCATAGGTTAATTCAGGTTTGGTTCGGACCAATCTTGGGTCATGTCTACTCAATTTACTTGGTCGGTTTTGGTTCATGTCATTTTGTGTTGTGTTGTCACCGGGTCGTGTTAATCTAGACTGTTTCCTCAGGTGTTTTAAGTGGTTTAATTCGAGATATTATGGATCTAGTTGGTATCAAGTTGGTTCAACTGGGGTTGTTTTAATGTGTTTGGGAAGTCAGGAGTCGGGTTGGGTTTACATTTATATCTACATTGTGTGATGGGCATTAGGTTTTGGGTGATCCATTTGAGATTCTTGGGTCAGTTCATCTTTTGATGGTTCTACTTGCCTCCTTACACTTGCATGAAGGATGTGTAACATAGCTATCATTGTTTTAGCATGTTAAATATTTGATTTCATCCGTTAATCCATGGCTTATGTTGGATAAATTACACCGAGGTATTGATTATAAAACTGACGTTATTGTGAAGTTGATAAATTACACCGAGGTATGCATATTCTTACAAGTTTGGTCATTCTGACATTGGCATTCTACAAAGAAATCAAATTTTGAAACAAGTGGATTTTCCCGAATAGTCTTCATTCTCTTTAGGCACTTCATTCTGGTACAAATTCAGGTATGGAAACAGCTGCCTATCTGAAAGATTCTTTCTCTGGCCAAACTGCAGGAAGTTCCAGTACTTGTTCCTTGCAGTTGTGGATTGGTTGTGGTTGTTGTGTTATGTTGGATACAAGATCTTTGCAGGTAGCTGTGGTGGCGGGGAGAGAATGAAAGAGGTTGTGTTATGTTGCATTCTCTCTGTTGATGGTTATGGTGATTGCAGGTGTCATTTGAATGTGCAGGTGTTATTGTGGTGACTCTCTGTTGGTGGTTATGGTGATTGCCCGTGTTATTGGAATGTGGAGGTGTTATTGTGGTGACTCTTGTTAGTGATATGGTGGTGGATTTGGATGATGGTTGGGTGAGGAGGAAAGGAGGTGTCTGGAAGTGGTTGCTTTGATGGTGGAGCAGCACAGCAGTGACTGGTTTAGTTAAGCTAGCTAGGACATCCAGAAGAGTTCATGTTTTGGTGTGCAAGTTGTTGAGTATTGTGGATTGTTTGTGGTTGTGGTTTGCTTCCTATAGCATGGAAGAGATGTGTTGCGTTTGGTTGGTTTGTTGTGATGGTGTTGAGGAGATGGAGTGGTGGTGGTTCTGGTGTTGATGATGGTGGTGGTGCTGCTGGTTGGCACAGCTGCACCTGCTGGTCTGTAGGCAGTAAAGGGACATTGAGTTGCCCTAGTAAATGGGTTCGAATTCTCTGTAGTTGATTGATGCACATGTAGTTTTGGTTGCTTGTCCTCTCTATTGTCCATTGGTGTATATCTAAGCAAGTAGTGAGATTGTGTTTTGGAGCTTTGACCTGTCTGTTGTCACATATTACTAAGCTAGCAAGTTGTATGGGTTTGGCCTGTCCGTTGGTAGGTGCTGGTTGAGTTTAAGCTGCGTATAGATAGCAATTGTATGAGCTGAGTTTGAGTTTGGGAGGTGCTGGCTGGGTTTGATCTGTCTGTTGGGAGGCGTTGGCTAGGTTTCAGCTAGGTGTGGATGGCTGGGTTTGAGCTTGGGAGTAGATAGCAACTGGGCAATGATGATGCTTCAGCTGGGTTGAAGGATGGAGGAAGGCTGCTACTGCAGGCAGCAGATACAGATTTTGTACCAGTGTGTGTGATGCGGTGTATTTCTTTGATTAATCCTCCTTTTTGGAGTTTGGTTGCTTGTCCACGTAATGATCAGCTACTATTTATCTCATATTTATATGTATGTTGGTTTTGTTATGTTTACCTGCCTATGTTATATTACCTATTTTGTTGTCTGCCTCAGTTCAGCATACTTTCACTGATATATGGCTGCCCGATCAGAACCCCTCTTTGTTTTTATCTTCCTTCCTTTTCTGAAGGGTAATAACGGGACATCCACAGCTACATTTCATTGAGTTATGCATGGTTTTGTTTAGCCATATGTCGACAATGTGTTGTGGCACTTTCTGATTGGATACTTTTGCATTTATGTAGGTTCTTTGTTATTAAAAAATCTTCATTTGAAAGCACATTCCAGCAAACCCAGTCAGCATTTGGCAGCAGCCCATTTTGTTTCTACGAGTAATCCCGCTTTGTGGATTTTCTTTTACCGCTGTGGTTAGTATTGTTGACAATGTGTTGTGAAACAACGTGTTGCTGTAGTTCATGCTGACTTTGAGAAATGTTTGTGGTAACGTTGTCAATGTGGATTATGTGGGGTTTGGAGTGTGTTTTCATAGATGTGTTTTGTTGTTGTGTGTTAATCTTGAGACGATGTGGATTATTTCAATCATTTGGTTATGGTTTATGTTGAGGCTTCTCATTGTGATTTATGTTGAATGTGCTTAAAAAAGTCGACATTACTTGTTCATGGTTTATTAAACAACATTTATATACTTATTTTATGTTCAATGGGCTTATTTTATGTTATGTCCATTACACAATGAACTGTTTATATAATTTGACTCGATTTAGGTAGATAAATGATGGGATTAAGAGAAATGGTGCATTCTAAATACATGTTTACCAAACAATGTGATTAAAAAGAGTACTTGTAATTACTGCATTTTGAATTTGTACTCAACCAAACACAGTAATTAAGAATTGCAGCATTTGTTAAAATGGGTAGTTAAAATCCCATTATTCGGTAACTACTGCAGCAGTTACGAATGGGCCATCCAAATGGCCCCTTGGCCCACCTATGTGCTCATAACATCTGATCCATTGATTTGTGGGCCACATGATGAGTATACGGTCATGATTTATTGCATATATTTTCTCGGGCATAGAAGATGTGAACCCAGCAAAAAGTTGGGTGTACATCCCAATTAGTTTTGAGGAAGTTGGCAATTGTTATACTTTGAATTAGCAACGTCCTTGAAAGACCGACTCTTGTGAAATCTCAATAAATTCTTGTGAGTGCATTTAAGTGGGCATGACCAATCTTTAAACGTGGACAGTGCGGTTCTTTAGTCGTTTTGTGTATTACGTTTGGTCCGCGGACCTACAGGAATCTATCGCGTCAAGTATACCACAGAATCAATCATTAAACACTCAAGATGTTTGCTGATGGCAAGTTAGCGACTATGAGATGCATGCACATAGTGCGTCGTCTGAAGCTTTTATGGGCCAAGGTATACCACATGATCATAAAACAGGCTTTTCTAAATTTACTGGCCTATGTTGCACTTATTACAAGTTTATAGTAGACAGACTCGAGGATGCATGAAGTTGATAGGTTATTGTTATATCAAGTTATGGCCTTTACTGCACACTGTTCATTTGTTAAATAAGATGTTATGCTTTATTAACTAAAACTTGGATGAGTTCTCTGAAAGTTGAAACGGGTTATAACGTGAAAAATATGTTTGGTCTTTCATTTGTTCACGTGTTTTAAGCTTTAATGTGTGTACCTGGTTTGCAACTTTCAATACGAAGCATTATATTGTTAACAGGATTTGAGACGAACAGATGTGATCCTCTAATATGGTTGGGTTGAATATATAGTGACAGGAATTCCGTGGGCGGTTTGCAGTTAGAAATCAATATCCGTGGGAAAGCTTATTCTGGTAGAAACACGCCAACAGGCGAGGTGAGCCTCTTGGGAGAGAGATGAACAATCTGTGACATAAAGATTGCTGTCAGCTTTCTATTTTAGGAAATTCTTGTAATTAATTGTCAACAAAGTGAGTAAATTCAACGGTGGTTGTGCGCATTTAAATGAGTGACCTGCAGAAAGGGGGTCTGTTGCCTTTTGCTACAGCAATAGTGGATATCGTAAATTATGGTGTTTTGGATGTAAATGGTGGTGAAGTTTACGGAAATGTGCTGATGCAATTATGACTTGATTATAGTATAGGAGGCATCTTATATTTTCTGCAGGATATCAACGAGAATCCAACATTTCACATCTAAATTCCAATCTCCAAAATTTTTTTAGAAAAAAACAATTGCTGTGCACTCTAGCGGAATGCTATTAATATTCTATTAAATTACTACAGGAGGTTTCCTATAGACACCCTATTAAGAGCAACCATACACATGCGATCGATATTTTTGTTGTTTGGAAATTTATGATTTTTCAAATTTTTTGAAACAAGAACGTTAAATTGCGCCTCCCATGCATGTGTGATGCTTTGTAGAATAATATTATGTGCTGATCATTTATTGTGCTAAACTCGTTTGGAACGTATTTATTGAACTTTAGGACCTCTACATCATGGGCAACAATACACACTCCATGAAAGAAACTCAAAAATAATTCTGATTAAAGGCTATATAGCAATTACAAATGGTCTAACTTTTGTTTACTAATGTGTATACAAGGCTCTAGTAGAGTTTTAGGAATAAAGAATGGCCTTACAAACCATTGTTAGCATTGGTTGTGCATTTTGTCATCGCTCAGGGCAGTCTGAGATCAACTTTCTGACAGATCATCCATCCTAGTACAACTCTGGGTTGAACACGCTTTAATCACAAAGTTCCCAGTGATGAACTCCCTGAAAAGGAGGTACACTTTGATGATATTGGTAGTCGAATCATTCTTTTGAATATAATATTATCTGAGGCTTCAAATTCTAAGATGTTGTGATCTACCCCACTTACTCTTGACGTTCTCGTCAAGATTCAATCATTGCATGATAATATCTTTTCATTTTAGTTAAATTCCACAATGGTTCATGTACACCCAACCCCCATTCACGATTATCAATGTAAGGATAACTCCATCAACTATAACTCTTTCCAATTTGCGCGTGCTATACAACTTAAGACCGGTATGCCACATGCTCATGTGGACCCCACCTACTAAAGAGGAGCTAGCTCTAATACCATTTATAACATATGAACCTACCACCCAAGGCTCTAGTAGAGTTTTAGGAATGACAACTAGTCTAGGGATGGCAATGTTGATATGGTGATGATTATGCCAAAACTATAACCACATTATTGTTGAAAAGTAAACACCATATCCGTACGATATTCACTACAGTGTTTGATATGAACCATATCCATACTATTCACCTAACTGTTATACAATGTCAAGATTTTGATGACGACTTAACCATTCCATTCATGTGTATCGAATATGTTAATTTGAGATTAATTTTGGATATTAGGTATATCAAGAAGATGAAATTAGTAAACCCTAGTTTGCCTAAAAATAAGTCAAATTCAACACAAATGCAAAAATTGAAGGATAAATGGTACCTCTATTAAGGTCATGTTGTAAATCATTTATATTTAATGTATGACTTGTAACCAAACTTAATGAAAATTTTAGAGCACTTAAGAATCTTTATACACTTTTGTGGCATTTGTCATAAGCCATCATAGGGAATTTTGTCGGTGGAGTTTTCACTTCAGGTAACTTGAACGACAACCATTTTGAGCTTTTGACAAAACCCACTATTGACCAAGTTTGCCCTGAGGTAACTTGACCGACAACTAGCACTTGGAAGGCCAATACAACCGTCAACCAATTTTTTATCAGTTAGAAATTCGAATGACAACTGTCATTGGTGAGACAATCAACACTGCGGCTGAGTTACCCAAAATGTAACTCGATCGACAACTATCATTGGCGAGACAGTGAGCATTGTCAGCCGAGTAATTCAATAGGTAAAAACTCGACTGACAAAACTATTTGTAAAGTGCTAAAAAGTATATCTATCCGTTTAGAGTGTTGCAAACTTCAAAAGTAGATCTGTTGCAACTCCCAAAAATGGCTAGAATTCAATCAAAGTGTCTCTACCAGCTAGTAGGCAACCTCAACTACAAAAGCGGGCCCTTAAAATTCATCCAAGTTTGCCTTCTTTTCTCTTACTGTAGTTGAGTGATTGTGCCTTCAAGGGCCCCTAATCTCCCTCAAGCTTCATTACTTCTCTACATCGGATTTGAGTGTGTTAGGATCTTTGATAGAGACCTGCTTCATTGTGCTATTGTCAAAAACTCTCAACTCTCCTCTCTCTCAACTTGGTGATTTGAAGGTTGCTTCCTTGAAGAAGGAGGTGGTGAATTAAAGGCTGAAGATCTTCTACAAGAATGGGTAAGTCCTTGAAGAAGGTAGAAGATTCTCGATAGGTTGATAGGTAAGACCTTTATAATGGTTGCTGGCTCCTTGATTTGAAAAGAAATGCTAGTTTAGCCATTGTTCTTGAAAAAGGGTAGTCTCTTGTTGTAACTCTTGTTGTCAAATATAAAGAGTGTAGCAAGGTTCAAAATCCAAGAGAATGAGCCCTCTAGGTGAGAATGTACATCCCCAAGTTTGGAGCTTGGAACCACTATAAATCTTAGTCTTCTTTGGTATTTTCTCAATCTCTCTATTTCTTACTTTTCATACTTATAATATATATTTTACAAATATCTCGATGGTCTAATTAATTTTGTTTAAGTAATTTTATCTCTATTCACCCCCTCTAGAGCCCATAGATCCAATAAGTGGTATCAGAGCTTGGTCTTCTCCAACAAGATACTCCTACGAGTAAGAGAAGATGGGTAAAAGTCTATTTGGTTCTCTCAATATAGAGGGTGACTTATCCATACGTCCACCTATCGTTGATGGTACTAACATCCTCTATTGGAAGAGGAGGATGCAACTCTGCATTCAGGGCATGAGTTTTGACATGTAGAAGGTGGTCGACTTTCCCTACGTCGAGCCAGAAGGAGAAGTAGCTACTTGGAAGGAGGCAAGCATGAAGAAGGCATAACTAAATGTTAGATCTATTAACATCATCTACTCCACCCTCAATCCAATTGAATTAAACTAGATTTCCTCTTGGGATATAACTCATGGAATTTGGAATAAGATTTGTATCACCTATGAAGGTACAAAGAAAGTCAAAGAAAGCAAGATAAATATGATCAATTGTATCCTTGAAGGCTTCAAGATGGGGAATATGGAAAGTGTGGTTGAAATATACTCAAGGCTAAACACCATTGTCAATGACCTTGCCTCCTTGGGTCACACTATGGATCAAGTAAAGATCAACTCAAAGATCTTTAGATCTCTTCCTCTCCGTTGACAAACAAAGGTGACTACCATATAAGAAAGAAAGTCTTTCTTTGACATTCCTAATGAAGAACTCACAGGAAATCTCCAAGCCTATGAAGTGAGACTTGACATGCAAGAGGAGGAAGAAAGAGAGGAAGAGAAAGAGTTCAAGAGAAAGAAGGAGGCTGCATTCAAAGTCCAAGTTGAAGCTATTATGAAACAACAAGTCAAT
This sequence comes from Alisma plantago-aquatica, assembly GCA_963693085.1. NCBI lineage: Eukaryota > Viridiplantae > Streptophyta > Magnoliopsida > Alismatales > Alismataceae > Alisma > Alisma plantago-aquatica. The sequence continues at coordinate 196,815,619 of OY856413.1, read as the reverse complement.
AGCCAATCTGCTCCATCCTGAAGTGAAGATGACTCCCATAGTGATATTGAATCTCACTAATCAAAGGGAAAACACTTCAAGGGTAAACCCTCCTCCTCTATTCCTAGATGATATGAGTGTGGCCTAAAGGGACACTTATAGAATGAATGCAAAAAAGTCAAGAAACATTTCCATAAGTGATAAACATCCCATATTGTGGATATTTCATGCCTAATTTAGTCCTTAGTTTCTTCTCATCTTATAATTTTACCTTTACTTTCTCATATTCTACTCATCTTTATTTAATTATTCCTTGATTCAAAGGTCACAAGTTGTTCCTATGTAGGTAACTCACCAAATGATGGTTTTAAACCATTGGATAGAACTCCCATCGGTCTCCACAACCGATGGAGACCATCCACATATCTAGAACAAAGAAACCACCACCATCAACCATCCATCGATTTCCAAATCGATGGTCCTTAGCAGAATTCAGATCTACCATCAACAGGCAGTCAATCTGACCATAAGTTCCCAAACTGATCGCTAGCCAGGCAGTTGGTCAGAGCAACCATCAGTTGTCAAAATCAGTGGTCCACCAGGACACACCAACCGATGAACTACCTAGGCCCAAGGTGGGGGACCTACTGATGGCACACCAATGCTTAACAAATGGATGGACTGGACATGTCAATTGACAACCAGTCGGGTGACACCAAACAATCTAACTGGCAAGCCACAATCCATCAGTTCACAAACTGATGGCTCACCTACATAACTGCCTACTGGTGGCAACACTAGGCACAATGGTCATTTAGACCATTAGGAGCATGCCTCGAGGCACGTGCTTAGATGACTTGCAATGCTAGTAAAGCACCCTAGAGCACCACCTCGAGCACCCGACCGAGGACTATAAATAGAGGGCCCCATGCAACGTTGGGGGGTTGTGACACAAGGAAGATGACAGAGTGCTGCCGCACAACTGCCTCACCATCGATCTTGGAGTTGTGCCTTTCGCCATCGTTTTGTCACCTCCCAAGGATGAGAGTCCAAGGGGTAGCGTGCCTCCACCTTCGCCGATTAGTTCTAGACTTCTACTTCGAGAGAAGGAGGGAGAAAGAGTAGTCATCCTCGCCACCAATGCCAGATTCATAGTGGAGAAACTCTCCATCGACCTTGACTAGTTCTTGGTCACTGTCACTATATCTTTCTCCATCTTCTCTAAATTTGTTCACCTCCTTTCATTCCATCTCATTTCCCATCCCCATGTCTCACTACACTTGTAATTCCGCCAAGCTACTCATCACCATGAGAGGCCCAACATGTAAATACATATATCCATTGAATATATGCTTTTAGCAATGTTTATCTCCATACTCTTGTTCTTAATACTTCACATGCATGATTAGCTACCATATTATGTTGTTTGATTGTGAACACCTCGATACAGTAGTATTAACCTATATCTAAGGGTTATGGAGTTGTATGAATGCATGAAAATTTTGGAAAACTTCAGTTAATGTTCATATGGTTTGGATAATAATTGTTTGTTTCCCATCTTGAGAGAGAGAGACAACCTTATAATCTAGATCTTACCCAAGCTCGGGAGAGGAGGGAATAAACACTATTGATGATTTCTTGTAAAATTTCTAGGGGTATTCAATGGGTGTGAGTATTTTATGTTGGTGAGATACCTTAGTGATCAGACCCAAGAACGCACCCAAAAAGTACATGCACGTATCCCCAAGGTAAATTAGACTTTTAAATTTGTAATCTAAAACCTTCAAGGACCCCACAACTCAATACGGGGTTGAACATAAGGACGTGAGGACATTTAGGACACTTAAGATCCACTCTTACCACAAGTTGGGCAGTCTATGCACCCGTCTTCAGGCACAAACAACCCTCAAACACCTTAGCAAACAACCTACATACAAACATAACACACACGGAGGTAGCTGTTCCCTTGGGGGTCATCCCACTAGCTCTCTCACAACATGACTAAAATAATATATGATACGAAAGCTCTCTCAAGGATATCAGATCAACACCTCTAATTATTCCAGATACCCTCTCAAGTCCAAAATATTCAGATATGCTAGGAACATAAGTGATCTGTACATAACACAAATCATGGAACTGAGCGGGTGGACCTAGACCCGATTGGGTTCAAGTGCGCACAACCGTTTCCAAGGCAAGAGGTCTAACAGTTCACCCTTAGACATCCTCCTTTCAGATTCAATCCAAACTACCTTCTCTTATCCATTCCTACGACTAATATCTCAATATAGATAGAAATGGAAGTTCAAGCAAGAAAGAGATCAATCAAACCAACAATCATAATCAGAAAGAGTAGATAGAACATAAAACATACTAGATCTGAAATAAAATTATTTGTTTAAGGTAAAAGTACATAAACATGATCAAAACGGGCTACATAGCCAAGAAGGAGCTCAACTAGCCATGGACAAGCATAGTTGGCACCAAACAAAAATGGAAGAACATCATTTGTACAGAAACAAAGGAGAGAAATAGAAGAAAGAGGTCAAAGAAGAGATTTATCCCATAGAGGAGAGCTGACTCTCACTCCTTATCCCCTGTATGGGTCGGATCTCATCTTTGGGTCATCCTCCTTGATCTTCTAGACTCCTTGGCCTCCTTTCTCCTTGATTCTGCCCCAACAATAGCTTGGTGGGTGTATGGAGGTGGAAGGTGGCTGGGAATGGCAGGAAGTGGGTGAATGATGCTGGATGGAAGTAAACTGAAAGGGTGGATGTAGGGTGTGCTCTTCAACCCTTTTAGACCTTGGATTTCTCCCATGGAGTTCTGGGAACAACTGAAGCCACCGAACCCTTTGCTAGGTAGAAAGGGGAAGGTATTTATATGCAAAGGTCAAGTGTGTGTGATAAGTGGTCACTACCCCTTTAGCAGTCGTTGAGGATTTAATCGCTAGCTTTTCATCAGCCAACCCGACTGGGCCGAGGTGGGCCCGATCGGGTTGAGCCTAGCGGTCATTGACATGACTATGATCGGTGAACCTTATTCTGTGGTTGTTGACTCCTCAACGATCATTTGCTTCTTAGCGATCATTTTCTTCTTAGAGATCGTGGACTTTATAGTGGTTGAGAAGATTTAGAGTTGTAGAGGTCATTGATATTTTGTTGGTGGACCCGTATGGGTTGAGATGAGCCCAATTGGGCCGAGGTCCAATGATATCTAATATTGGTCGCTACTGGTTCAACTCTTTTAATGGTCATCGTTGTTTTGGCAGTCACTAGAACAAAGAAATTAGCAGTCGTTGAAGGTGAAGGCTTGTTGAATGCTGAGGAGGGGGAGGTAGCAGTCGTTGTTGGTGACTAGACTCTATGGTCGCCGAGATGATTATCCAAATTGTAAGCAACTGCAAAAAGCTACTAATGAACCCGACCGGGTCGAGGTGGTCCTGACTAGTTTCTTATGGAGAGATATTGGAAGATTGAAATCTTCTCAAATTCGGTGCCTGCAAGTGGCAAAATTGGCTAGTTGAGGAAAAAGATATAAATGGTAAAAGATAATAATAGTTATATTGGGAAAATTAAGGGTATAATGACACGAAACCATAAATAAATTCCTGACATAAATGCCTAAATTTGGGTGTTATCAACCACCCCAAGCTTAAGCCTTCCTTGTCCTAAAGAAAGACTGTGCTCAAAGAACAAAATCATAACATCCAAATTAAGCTTGGCGATAAAGGATAAGGTTAAGAAAAATAGTGTAAAACAACAATTTTCCTGATCATGCTGTTTCAGAATAAACCCCCACTAATCGAGTAAAACCTGCTAAAGTAAGATCAAAGAGCATCTAGGAAATATTAAGTAGATTCACTGCAATTTGTCAATACTCATGAGGGTTTGAATCAAAATATTTTAACATTAAAGCATTGTCACATAGGTGATCATGCAGGCGATGGAGGCAAGGAATGAGCTATTATCATGTATTCATGTAGATCAATGAGGAATAACATGCCTCCCACTTATTCAACTCCTAAAAATCAACAAAAAAGAAAAGATTCTAATGAATTACAAGGATCCTGATCTACGTCATATTGTTCCATGAAAAGTACATGCACGTATCCCTAATGTAAATCAAACTTTTAAATTTATAAGCCAAACTTTCAAGGACCCCACAACTGAATGCATGGTCAAAATAGATAGATGGGGTTGAACACAGGGACATGGGGACATTTAGGATGCTTAAGATCTCACTCTTAAGCCAGTCCAGTCAAACCAATAGTTGATATAAGCAAGGGACTAGAAAAAATCTAGCAAAAAGATATGAAACAAAACAAAAAAAGTAAAGAAAGCAAAATAGAGTTTGTAGGATTCTACTAATTAGGAGGAGTTCTCGGCTATGTAACCATAGATTGGGTAGTCTATGCACCTATTCTTGGGCATAGACAACCCTCGAACACCCTAGCAAGCGTTTAACATCCAAACATGACATGTATTGTGGTAGTTGCTCCTATGGGGGGTCATCCCACTTGCTTTCGCTCAACGGGACTAAAACCTCATCAATGATATAAAACCTGTCTCAAGGATATTGGGCCAACCCCTCTACATATTTTGGGTACCTTCTTAGGTCCATAATATTTAGAGATATTAGGAATGATATCCTTCTTTTATATTTCAATCCAAACTACCTTATATTATCCATTTCTACAACTAATCTCTCAATCTAAGTAGAAAAAGAAGTTCAAGAAAGAAAGAGATCAACCAAACCAATTATCATAACTAAATGAGAAGATAGAACAAATAACATACTAGATCTGGAATAAAACTACTTGATTAAGGTAAAAGTACATAAACATGCCCAAAACGGGCTACATATCCAAGAAGGAGATGAACTAGACATGGACAGGCATAGTTGTCACCGAACAAAGATGGAAGAACATCATTTGTATAGAAACAAAGGAGAACAATAGAGGAAAGGGGAAGAAAAAGAGATTTATCTGATAGAGGAGAGGTGGATCTCGCTCCTTAGCCTCTTGAAGGATTGTATCTCCTCCTTTGTGTCGTACTCCTTGATCCTATGGACTTTTGGCCTCCTTTCTCCTTAATTCCGCCCAAAACAACAACTTTGGTGGATGTATGGAGGTGGAAGGTGGCTGGGAATGGCTGAAAGTGGGTGAATGATGGTGGAAGATGACAGTGGATGGAAGAAAACTGAAGGAATGGATGTAGGGTGTGTTCTTCATCTCTCTTAAACCTTGGAACCCTCCTACAAAGCTCTAGGAACCACTGGTCACTAAAGGGAATGCAAAAAGTCTGAGTAGCACAACCTAGGTCTGAACCTCTTATGAGGTAGTTGTGGGAGGATATTCATAGGAGTGCTCAGTGGTCGCTAATGTTGTGGTGGTTGTTGAGCCTAAATCTTGGCGGTATATGATGTAGTGTATCCTCAATGGTCACTAATGTTGTGGTAACTGATCTTAGCAATTGATGATGTGGTGGTCATTAAAGATGTGGTCGCTAGATATGTCATTGAGCGCTAAGCCTAGAATGATGTTCATAAGTCACTGACCTTAGCGGTCAATGATGTCGTGGTCACATACGATTTTAGCGGTCGTTGATCCTATACCTTCAATGACCGATGACGATGAACTTCAATGATCGATGGTTATGGATTTTGAAGGTCGTTGAAGATGGTGGTTTTCAGGGGTCACTAAGGGTGAGGATCCTTGGTGGTCGCTAAGGGTGGAAATCCTCAACGATCGATGAAGGCTCTCCTTAGGAATAAACCCACTGGGGGGGCTATTACCATAGGATGACGGGCTTGTGTTGATGCAACTTTTGACTAATGAGGATGATCACCGATGAAGAGTATGGCCATTAAAATTTGGGTCCAATATATCAAAAGTTTCTTGAACCCGCTAGTCAGTTAGTGGGACCACCATCTCCTAAGTTGGTGCACATAATGTGATGCTTAATGGAGAAAAATCTACAGAAATTAATGTCTTCTTGAGTTTGGTGCTTGCAAGTCCCAAAATTGTCTAGTTGAGCAACTCTATCTATGAAAAGATATAAATTACTAAAATATAAGAATCTAGAGTTATTTTGGGCATATTAAGGCTATAACGACACAAGCCTATAGATAAATACTTAGGATAAATGCCTAAATTTGGGTGTTATCACTTAGATGGTGAAACCCAATCCAAGTTCCCTATCCATATTTATCATCTCATCCCTTCATTTTCTTGTTCTTTTATTTTTCTTTTTGATTTGTTTTACTTACTTATTTCTTGTTTGTTTAAGTACCACCATTCCATAAGGAACACAAACTTTACCTTACACTTTCGATTGGTGTAACTAAGCTAAGACTCTCAATTCTTGACACATACCACCCTTGTCCCTGTGGATCAACTCCGATTTACTACATTGGACCCCGTATTATCATTGAGGGGGACTCAGTGTCAACTTATAAATTTAAAAGTCTGATTACTCTAGATCCACTCCATTTTGGACGTGCAATTTAGGCAGATCAACTTTTTAGTGCTATTTCTAGGGACAAGACAATCAATACTATTGAAAACCTGAGTTTATTTAGCATACACCCGTACCTCAAGTCTAGTAATAGACTCGACTACACATTTTTAATCCAATAACTCTAACCATATTAAATAATGATGCGGTCATTGTACACACAAAAATCACTAGGAAAAGTCCTAGAGTTTATCCTTCTAACCCAGTTGTCAACTTGTTGCGAACAACAAGTCAACTTAATATATATAGGTATCGATCCAAGGGACGGAGGAAAAGAAAAGTCAAGATTCAAATCTGATTGCAAGAGCAAGAATTAAATTCTGATTTGAGAGAGTTATTAACACTAAGAGCAAAAATAAAAGTGCTGAAATAAAGTTCAATTAATCAAGAAATAAAGATCTGGGGGTCTGGAAGATCACCACCAAAACTACATTCCTATTCAACTAATCAAATTTTAAACTCCAAGGATCAAATCAAGACCTTGTGGTTACATGTCCTTATGGACAAACTCACAAGGGTCTGACTTCCCGTGAACCCGTTGGGCCCGGCGTTCATGGATCATTGCCCAACCGTCCAACATGCTACTATCCACGATCATATAAAAAAGCATGTGAATTCAAACTGGCATTCAAACCCAAGGCTCAGGTGGTCGCTTCACCAAGGATTATAACGAGAATAATATTAAAAAGATAAAAAAATGATAATCACAATTAAGGGATTATTGTTTTGTTCTTACATAGATCCACAGTCATATCACTCCATAAGAATATATCAGATCATCCAGATAACCACACATAAATACAAAGAAGGCATTTGTTCAATGGAGAATATAACTGATTATATTGAATAGAACCAGGCTAAGGGGCTACTCCAATGCCCTAGAGAGATTTACTCAGCCATAACAAGACTAGAAGAAATACAAACTAAAATGAAATCCAACATTATACAAGATGTGGTCTATAACTAAAAATTGGATAAAATGGAATGAAGAATGGAATACTTTTACAAGTGGAGAGTCCATCCTTTTATAGGAGGGGGAGGGGGTAGGCTTCCCTCAAAATAGGGGGAAAAAGAGAGGGAGACCACTTTTTGGATTTTTTGGATCTGGTAAAATAGGAAGTTGACTGTCTTTAATTATCTTGACCATGTAACTCTCTTTAATGCAGATTCTCATAGTAGAGATTTCAAATATATTTATCTCCCATAAAAAGAACCAAATGGTCCAAATAATATTATTTTATTTTAGGAAATTAAATTCCCTTTCCAATGAATATTTTTACACTCAATTAGGAGTTTGAACACAAAAGTTATGTCACTTTTGGTGACAGCTATACATGAATTTCAGGACTGCTGCAAATTGTGTAATTTTCCTACAAAACCCAAGAAAATATAATTAAAACTCCAATTAAAGAGAAAAATCTAAAATAACACAATTCATTATTAATGTAAAAGAATAAATAACAAAACAATCCTAAACAAATATCAAAAATATGTAAATAAAAGAGATAAATACACATTTATCAAAATACCCCAGACTTGAATCCTTGTTTGTCTTCAAACAAATAAAATCACAAATTATTCCAATTTACACTAACGACATGTCTATCCTCACCCTTGTAACATCACTTTATTCCCTACCTCCAAATTTGGCCAAGCAACCCAATCTCCTAAAATCACAAAATACAAAATTCTATATTTCCTATTAAAAACAAATATCATATCTTGTTTCTAAATCAAGAGTTTGTAGAAAAACATGCTTCATCTTACTTTTGCTTTGACACTCTCATTTTTATTATTGTATTTTTTATGTGAGTTGTTGCACAAGAACAAGATGAAATTGGGGGGGGGGGGTGTGAAAACAAATAAGGAAGTGATGCATTTTTTTTGATCCCTCCTCTATTCGACTTGGGATTTAAATTTGTGGAGTTGTGGCTACATTGGACATATTTTTTCATGTGCACTTTTGCCATCTTTTGATGGTACACCCCTTTGTGGGGTATGGATTTTTTTATATGGGAAGGATGCCACCCCAGACTTGATTTTTTTCCGGTGGTGATTCTTTGCTTCTCTTTTTTTAGAAAGAAAATAAGGGGGAAACAAAAGGTGTCCTTGTGCTTATAACTTCACACATTTATTTTCTCCTTTTTTTGTAAGGATCATTACACCAGAAAGAACATTCATGTCAATCACATTATACAAGATTTATACCAAGTTAATCAATAGTTTAAAAATAGAGAAAATTTGTGTTTGGTTTTGATTGATTCCATACGCCTTGCCAACTTTTCCAAGGAGTGATGCTATTTTGGGGTCCTAGGTGACATGGTAGTTTCAGACATGTCAATTTGTAACAATTTTTGCAAAAGATTTACTAAATTCAAAGGGGTACAATGATAAATATCTATTCATATTGGCTGACTAGATAAAGGCCATTTTGCAACAAAATAAATAAAAACATGTCCGACTAGATAATGGCCATGAACAAAGCAACTATATACAAAACAAAAAAAGGTAGAAATAATGAAAGAATAAAAAAGATAAGGGGGTGGAACAGAAACATACCACCCACCTCCGCCCCAGACTTAGATTTTTTCTCGTCCTAAGCAAAACTAAAACCTAAGATGGAGGGAAGAAAATTCTTAGGTTTACTAGGAGGTCCTGGTAGCTCAAAAAATGTCCAGCTGAAGGGGATGTGTATGAGAGCTGGGACCTTTATCAGAGGATCTTCATAGTGTACCCGATGATAGGATAGTCGTGGAATCTCATTGGGGTATTCATATTTTCTTTTACCTCACATTCCCTCCAGTAAGATCCATAAATCTTCCTTCGATAGAAAGGAAAGTGTTGAAGATGGATGTGGATTGCGGGAGGTTGGTGTATACCCGACCAATAATATTGATAGAGAAAGATGTACAGAGTCAGGTGGAGGATCTGGCTCATGTTTTGTACCATCATAATGACCCGCATATGGGAGAATTAATGCATATGGGAGAATTGATGGTGATACAAAAGATTTCAAATTATTTATAAAAGTGTTTTGCTTCTCCTAAAAAAATGTCATCAACATTGGGGTTGGTAAGTTTTATTGTTGATATAACATATGGCTCTAATTCTTTTGTATAAGGGGTTCCCAAGGATTTAGGAGGGATGAGGACATTTTCCTTGCAAATAATAGAAGGGGATGTATGGGCTTCTTCCAAGGGTGTATCCCCTTCTAAGTCAGCCGTATGTAGAATGAGAATTGGCTGTGTCAAAATGGGAGAAATTGTTTTGTCAAAGGGGGTTGGATGCTCATTATCCAAAATGGACTCAAAAAAAGAAAATTGGTCTCTGATATCTATTGGGTTTATGTTAAGGATGGGAGGAGTTGTTGGATCTTCAGAATGACTCTCCTACTTTGACATTTCATATTCAAGTAATAAAGTCTCAAAAGAAAAGGTAGGGATACCAACGTCCTCATCACAAGAAAAATATGGCTTCATGGTTTGTGCTATTTCTTTAGGATCTGACATAAATGACACAAAATAAGGATCATCATCGTCGTCATCAGGAAGAACCATCATGGGTTGCTCAAGCTCTATAAGGGGAGTTTGTGATTGATCATCTAGTAAGGTAGCTAACATGGCTTGACTGGATTCAAGTTTTGCTTGTCCTTATGCTGCCATCTTTTCTAGGGCCTTAAGTCTCTCTTCCAGTTCAAGATTAAATTGCGTTTCACCATAGGATTTATACACCCCAAAATTTTGTCCATCCTCACTATACCCCTTATGGTAGTCTTGGTCCTTGTGCTCCTCAAACTGATTGTGGCGTTGCTCCTCATAATAATAATCTTCAGAAGATGGTGGATTGTAATTTCCGTTGCGTCCACCTTGGTAGGAAGATTCAATATTACAAGGCGTCACCAAATCATGAGGAAACACATTTGAACAATCTATATTTTGGGTTTGGGCTTCTAGTAGGGCAGTTAAGAAGGCTTGGCTGGTTTCTAGTTTTGTTTCTCCTTTTACTGCTATCTTCTCTAGGGCCCTAAGTCACTCTTCTTGTTGAGGATTACATTGGGTTTCATAAACATGTCCATAACCCCCAAAGTTTCGTTGGTTACACCTTAAAAAATTTTGTTGATCATATCCCCCATTAGAATATGGATAGCAAGGTTTCCCGTAATGGTTCTCAGAAAAATGTGGATTCACATTGTACCCACCAGGATGAAAGGGCTCATAATTAAAATGGGTGATATCATAAGCATGGGGTAGAGTCGGGCAGGAAAGAGATGCATGGTGGTAAAGACCACAATAATAAAATTGTGGGAGATATTGGGATGCCCACTCCATTTGAAAAGAAAAGTTCCTGAAAGATATGTCAATCAACGAACGAGAGAAGAAAGATTACGAGATAAGAGGTTAGTCAAAAATTACAAAGAGAATAAAAAATTATAAATCTAAGAAATTATGAAATAAACTAAAATTACAAAAAAAGGTAACTAGAAAGCAGTACTGTTGGAATGGAAATTCAACAGAAAGAGGAGATACACTTCCGGAATTGTGCTCGGAAGGCAAAAAGAATTTACAAAAATCTAAAAGAAATTATAAAAAAGACTAAAGTTATGAAAGTTAGAGAATATGAACAAGGATTATACAAGATATATAGGCAACCAGATCTTAAAAATAACTATGCCATCCCCAACAATGATGCCAAATTGATGCGGTCATTGTACACACAACAATCACTAGGAAAAGTCATGGAGTTTAACTTTCTAATCCGGTTGTCAACTTGTTGCGAACAACAAGTCAAGTTAGTGTAGATAGGTATCGATCCAAGGGACGACGGAAATGAAAAGTCAAGATTCAAATCCGATCACAAGAACACGAATTAAATTCCGATTTGAGAGAGTTATTAATACTAAGAACAAAAATAAAAGTGCTGAAATAAAGTTCAATGAATCAAGAAATAAAGATCCGAGGGTCCGGAAGATCACCACCAAAACCACATTCCTATACAACTAATAAAATTTTAAACTTCAAAGATCAAATTAGGACCTTGTGGTTACATGTCCTTACAGACAAACTCACAAGGGTCAGACTTCCCGTGAACTCGTTGGTCCCGACGTTCACGGATCATTGCCCAATCGTCCAACATGCCACTATCCACAGTCATATCAAAAAGTATGTGAAGTCAAACTGTCATTCAAACCCATGGCTCAGGTGGTCACGTCACCAAGGATTATAATGAGAATAAGACTAAAAATATGAAAAGATAATAATCGCAATTAAGAGACTATTATTTCGTTCTTATAGAGATCCACAGTCATATCACTCCATAAGAATATATCAGATCATCCAAATAATCACACATAAATAGAGAGAAGACATTTGTTCGATGGAGGAATATAACTGATTATATTGAATATAACCAGGATAAGGGGCTACTCCCATGCCCCAGAAAGATTTACTAAGACATAACGAGACTAGAAGAAATGCAAACTAAAATGAAATCCAACATTATAGAAGATGTGGTTTACAACTAAAAATTAGATAAAATGGAATGAAGAATGGAATGCTTTTACAAGTGGAGAGTCTCTCCTTTTATAGGAGGGGGAGGGGGTAGGATGCCCTTAAAAGAGGGGAAAAAATGAAAGGGAGACCACTTTTTGAATTTTCTGGATCTGTTCAAATAGAAAGTTGATTGCCTTTAATTATCTTGACCATGTAACTCTCTTTAATGTAGATTCTCACAGAAGTGATTTCGAACATATTTATCTCTTGTAAGACCAACACGGTACAAATATTAGGATTTTATTTTAGGAAATTAAATTCCCTTTCCAGTGAATATTTGTACACTCAATTTGGAGTTTGAACGCAAAAGTTATGTCACTTTTGGTGATAGGTATACATGAATTTCAGGACTGCTGCAAATTATGTAATTAAAACTCCAATTAAAGAGAAAAATATAAAATAACACAATTTATTTATGAAACTAAAACAACCAATAACAAAAAAATCCTAAAAAATATGTAAATAAAAGAGATAAATACACATTTATCAAATACCTTGTATCACATGTCCAAATTCTAACTCGACTGTGTGACTTATTTTAGACAGTTTGATGAACCAGACCGTAACCAGACCAACTGCAAAGATAATTGCTCCTTGTAGGACAATCATTCACAACCCAAGGGTGGAAGGCTTTCACAAGGAAGGTGAAGAGGATAGAGATGAAGAACATCATAAGGTAGAAGAGTGTGAAGAAGCGTGAGGAAGAATGTGATCAAGAAGAGCATGAGGAAGAAGGGAAGGAAGAGCATCATGAGGAAGAACGTGAGGAAGAGTGTGAAGAAGAATGTCATGATAGAGAGAGAAAAAACATGAGAAACAACAATGATGATGACGTGGATGATGGAGGCCCTTATCTTCACAAGTTGGATGCCACCAAGGCTAATAAATTCAATTGCCCAGTCATCATTCCTAGATTCAATGATCCAAACTTTATATTGAAACCAATAGTCATCACTATGATCCAGAACAAGACTTTTGGGGGAAACTCCCAAGAATAAAACCCTTATACTTGTGGCACCATCAAGATGAATTGGGTACCACAGGAAGTAATCTACTGCAAAGGATTCAACTTTTCTCTAAGGGATAATTCTCTATCATGGTACCTTGCTCTGCCTAATAAATCCATTAATGGATGGTCACCTTTGGATGACGCTTTTGTCACCAAGTTCTATCCGGTAGAGAAGACTCTTAGAAATAGGCACAAGATCACTGGCTTCATACAGAAGCCCAGTGCGAACTTGTATGAAGCATGGGAAAGATTCCATAAGTACTAGAGGGACTACCCTCACCACAAATATGATAAATGATTTCTAGTTACAACATTCTACAATGGGTTTACCTCTGCTGAAAGGACCTCACTAAATACAGCCACATCAAGTGATTTTCTAGGTTAGAACCCAAAGAAAACCATGAAGATAATCGACAATATATTTTCCCTACAATCCGGTTTGAAATATGACAGAGGAACAACCAAGAAGGTATCATACAAAGGGACAACTATAGGTTCTAAGGCTCTAGAATCTATAAATTCCTTGATTTAAAAGATTGCTTTGAATGTGAAACAGTTGAAAGTTTATGGAAGTAAGGGAAAGAACAAAGCAGAAAAGGTGATGAAGTGCGTTACATGTGGAGAATGAGGTCATGGGATATATACTACATCTACATCCAACCAGAAGATGATTAGGAAGATAATACTAAAAATATTTCTTATGTTAACATCAAGATGCCGGATCATCTTGGTTTCTCCTACAGGAATAAGGACACTGGTGAAAATGCTTACCAACTGAATGACCACCTAAAAGACTGCCAGGTTTTGGTAGAGGTGGCAAACCACCCGTGTTTACATGTAGCATGCCCTATCGAGAGAACAAGAATAATTACCAAGGACAAGGCCAAAACCAAAATAGGAACTCAAGCTAGCCAAGTCAATTCAAAGTCATACCAAAAAACTCTAATCAACAAGATATGGTTTGTGAATTGTTCGAATTCGCAAAAAGGAAAGAATATGTAAATTGATCAACTGGGCTAAAGCATTATCAACAATACATGACTACTAAGTAGAATGCAAACCCAACGAGGGGGCATGACCACTATGATGGATGACATGCAAGTCCATGCCAAACAAATCGATCAAAATATTGCACGACTGATAAAGAACCCACAAAAATGGCCATTCTTAAACCAGGAAAGATCTAGGAAGAACTGACATACAAGACTATTTAGAAAAAACAATCCTAGTACTGAAATTGTCCTGATAGAAGAAGAACCTGAAGTAGTTGTTGTTACCCAGAAGGTTAAGGCGAAGAAAAAAGGTAAAAGAAAGAATCCAATAGAGGAGAAGAAACCAGAACCAGCTAAAGGGGTCCTAGCAGGTAGGGATCCTTATTCACCAAGGATTCCTTTCCCTTAAAGAAGATATACAAAAAATTCTTAGAAGCTATTAAGAAAATTGCACCCAAATGTTCCCTTATTACATTCCCATAAATAAATGTCTACATACACTAAGTTCTTCAAAGGCCTAACTATGAACAGAAGGCAAGGGGGCCATGTTGAAACTATCAGGCTAGCAATAATGTCCAATGCTTTTGTCCAAGCAAAGACGCCTGCCAAATAGAAAGATCTGAGAGCTTTCACTATCCCATTCAACATGGGAGATAATGAGGTAAGACAAGGTCTAGACAATCATGGAGTAAGTTTTATACTTATTCCTCTCACACTAGCTCAGAGGCTAGGACTAACTGACATGGTCAAGATGGGGATGCAAATTCAATTAACAGACCATTCTTTTATGAGACTGATAGGGATTGTAGAAGATGTTCCTATTCAAGCGGGGTTAATTTTCATACCATATGGTATATTCATAATAGATAGTGAATACTCCACATGTACAATGATATTTGGAAGACCATTCATCTCCACTGGGATGAACCTTGATAGACGTTGAAGCTGAATTATCACTATAAGAGTAGTGAATGATCATATTAATTTTCATGTTCAAGACTCTATGAGAGAGCCATCTATATTTGAGTTGGTCTATTTTATAGATAGATACAACCAATTTTGTGAGGAAGTCCATGAAAAAATTTTAGTTGACCCGTTTATGAGTGCTAGGAACAATATTGGTCCAAATATTGAAGACCCAGAAGTAGTCGAGATTCTTGACTATTTAAATCAACCTAAAGATGACTGTAGTGATGATGAGGATTCAAAATTTGAAACTATGAAATACGCCTCTTTGGAGAATACTCTAGAAGAGAGGGAAGGACCAAAACCTAAGCCCAAGTTGAAGCAACTTCCTTAAGGCTTAAAATACAAATTTGGGAAGGAATCTAGTTATTATAAATTCTGCCTTGATAGAAGACCAACATGAAAAGCTATTAAATGAAGTCAAACTTAGAAGGAGAGCAATGGGGTGTTTTATAGAAGATATAAAATCTCTGAGCCTAGCCATCTGCATGCACATAGTACACCTGGAAGACAAAGTTGAACCTCTAGCTCAACCTCAGATATAGTTGAATCAGAATTTGAGAGAGATAGTCAATAAAGTGGTTATAAAGCTCTGAGATGTGGGTATAATACACCCAATAAGTGAAAAAAACTGGGTGAGTCCCATACACGTAGTACCTAAGAAAGGTGGTATGACAGTGGTGAAGGGAGTCAAAGGTGATGAAGTGGCAACACAGACAATATTAGGTTGGAGTATGAGCATCGACTACAGAAAACTCAATGCCTCCACCAAGAAAGATCACTTCCCATGGCCATTCATAGACCAAGTTCTAGAACGCCTAGCCCACCATTCCTACTTTGGTTTCTTGGATAAATATTCATGATTCTACCATGTTTCCATTCACCCAGACGACCAAGATAAGACAACCTTCACTTGCATTTATAGAACATACACCTTTTGAAGAATGCCATTTAGCCTATGCAACACACCAACAACCTTTCAAAGGTGCATGATTTCGGTGTTTGTAGACTTTGTGTAAGACATTATGGAAGGTTCATGGATGATTTATTCATGTATGGCACCGATTTCAACAACTATTTGAGAAACCTATCTCAAGTGTTGCAACTATATGAAGATAAAAAACAAGTTTTGAATTGGGAGAAATGCCATTTTATGGTCCACAAAGGCATAGTACTAGGCCACAAAATCCTTCAAGAAAGGGATTGAAGTCGATTTAAGCAAGGTGGAAGACATTTCTAAGCTCCCACCCCTACATCTGTGACACGGGTGAGAAGGTTTCTTGGACATGCCGGATACTGTAAGAGATTCTTTAAGGATTTCTCCAAGATCTCTAAACTCATGTCGAATATTCTCATCAAAGATGCCATATTTGGATTCACAGATGAATGCCTTAAAGAATTTGAAACCCTAAAAAGTGCTCTTACAACAACCCTGATTCTTCAAGCTCTAGATAGGGAGATGACTTTTGAAGTAATGTGTGACCTGAGTGACTATGCCATTGGATCTGCACTTGGGAAAAAGAAATATAAGAAGCACCGTGCTATTTATTATGTGAACAAAATGCTCTACGATGATCAGGTTTAACTACACTACCACCAAGAAAGAATGTTAGCAATAGTGTTTGCTTTCGACAAGCTCACATCCTACCTCATTGTATCAAAAGTGAAAATTTACACAAATCATGGAGCTATCAAGTATCTCATGTAGAAGAAAGACACCAAGTGCAAACTATGTGGTGGGCACTAATTTTACAAGAGTTTGATCACAAGATTATTGACAAAAAGGGGATAGAGAATGTAGTACTTGACCATTTGTCATGAATTGTTGTAGCTGACAATGACTCACTATCGGTCAATGACAATTACCCTGATGAAGCTCTAATGATGGCAAGGATCATCATACCCAAGGTACCATGGTTTGCTGATATATGCAATCACCTTACTTGCCAACATATTGCCACCAGAAATCACATACAACGAGAAGAAGAAGTTGTTTCCTGATCTAAATACTACTACTAGGATGATCCCTATCTCTTGAAGAGATGAATGGCAATTTATACCATCTATGCATCCTGGAAGAAGTGCCACAAATCCTTTAAGAGTGACACTCTTCACCTTATGGTGGGCATTTAGGTAGAGACAAAGATTCTACAATCTGGATTTTATTGGCCTACTCTATTTAAGGACGCATATGCCTATGTCAAAACCCACAAAGAATGTCAACACACTAGAAACATATCAAATAGGAATAAGATACCCATCTCAAATTGGATCAAAGTTAATATTTTTGACATTTGGAGCATCAATTATATGGGAGCTTTCCCATTGCCACGAGGAAACCAATACATATTGGTTGCAGTGAACTATGTATCCAAGTGGGTGGGAGCAATAGCTACCCCCACTTGTGACTCAAAGGCCATGATAAGATTGTTTAATAAGATTATCTTTCCCATATACGGTGTCGCACACACTATCATTAGTGACAGGGGATCCCAAAAAGTTTGTATCTCTACTGAAGAAAATGGAGTGAGGCACAATGTTGCCACCCCTTCCACCACAAACCTCAGGACAAGTTGAGGCTTCAAATAGGCAGATTAAACAAATTCTCGAAAAGATGGTTAGGTACACCCAAAAAGATTGATTGATTAAGCTGGATGATGATCTGTGGGCATATCGTACAACCTATAAGACCCCAATAGGGACCACTCCTACCAGGTTGATACATGACAAGGCATGCCATTTACTAGTTGAAGTAGAGCATAAGGCCTTTTGGGCAATAAAATTCTTGAATATGTACCCAATCTGGCCGACAAGAAGAGATTTTATAATTACAAGAATTAGAGGAGCTTAGGATCCATGCGTATGAAAATTCTAAGATTTATAAACAAAGTACCAAGGCGTGGCATGATGCCCACTTAAAAAGAAAATATATGTCTGAAGGAGACAAGGTTCTTCTGTTCAACTCAAGAATTAGACTTTTTCCTAGAAATTTAAGATCAAGATGGCCAAAACCCTTTATTGTGTCAAGGATATGTCCATCAGGGATGATGCAGCTTCTCAGTTAAAAGATAGGGACTTTCCATGTGAATGGACATAGAGTGAAAATATATATGATGATGAAGTTTTCACTATAAGGACCGAAGTTCAATTGGATGAATCACCACTTGCACCACCCAAAGAAAAATGAGGAAGAAACTTATAGAGAGTCAAGATAAAGACTATAAATTAGCGCTTCTTGGGAGGCAACCCAAATATTTCTTAACATACTTTCCTAAATTCTAGCTTGTTTCATTTCTCAATAATTAGATTTTATTAATCCCTACCATAAGTTTTAATAGGTAGATGTTTAAATGATTCTATCAGAAATTTCTAGTGTATATAGAATAAAGTTAGTGAGGATCTAAGATATGTTTCTTTATTACAGGAACAATGGGTTGATGGAAGGAGCATTGGGTTCAAACCTTAGTCAAGACATCAATTTCACACAGGACAACCATCGAGTTCTCAAGCCTTGCCAAACCATTGATAGAGGATAGTGAAACATAGGAAGATAGATGGTCAGCCTAACCATTAGGTTTTATAACCTAATGGACCCATTGGAAGGTAAATGATTAACATGTGAATCCATCGGATCTGCCTTAGTCAAACCATCAGATGACATGAGTTGTTGAACCATCATATGACATGATTTTGAACTGGCTCTATCGGCCTACCACCGAGAGATTACACCAAAGTGAAACCATAAGAAGTTGGTAGGTCTAACGATCCATATGGAATGACTCATCCAACCATTAAATCCTCGATACAACCAGACCATCAGAAGAGAGGTAGCCCATATAACTATCAGAAGAGGTGCACTCAGGGTAAACCATTGGAAGGCGTAACACCACACCCGATGGCTACAATAGTCCATCATCACTACAACAACTTCTATAAAAACAAGAGGGGGACCCAACACAATGTAGAATCATACACGAGTAGTAAACCTTAGCCACTTGATCTCGCAATCTAAGGTGATTAACCTGACTTCTCTAACAACCATTAGAAGACGCTCATGATATTCAACCTCCAGCCGTCGGAAGCCAAGTGAACAAAAAAAAAGGTCCATTTCATGACGACTACACGTAGGAAGCTAGGTCAGATGCACATCGCAGCGAAATCAGAGTTCAACCCCAAAGATCACAAAACCCACATGGCTTGTCAGTGGGGCTAAAGTAGCACGAAACTAGCTAACAATAATTGTAATCGTCTCGATTCTCCTTTCCATTTCAAAATTTTCGCTACCAACAACTTCCATTTTCCCCTTGCTTGGTGCCTTTTCTTTGAAGAACCACCACTGTCTTTCTCTGACTTCCTTTTTGCCTTTTTGGCTTCATTTGCTAACCATCAGAGAACAACTCCATTGCCCATTTTCACTGTTGGTTCCCTACTTTCCCTTTACAAACCATCACTTTCTCTCCTAACCATTGTTCTTCTTGTCGTTGATCCTTCTCTATGATCCATCAGTAGACAACTACCATCAGTTCTTTGATTACCTCAGTAAACCATCAGTTCACCGACTGTCTGGCATTCTAAACCCTTAAAAGGCCAAACTTGCTTCCTCATTTGTATCTTACCTTTGATTTCCCCTCACTGACCATCATTTACAGTTGCTCACAGAATCCTCTCTATGATCCCTTAGCAGACAACTACCTCTACAAACCATCAATTTACAGACCCCTATTTGAACCATTGAGTGTTTGAGCTTCCTAGAAAAACCATTGTTTTGAAATTTATTACTTGCAAAAATTTAATATTTGAAGTTACTTGTTGGCCTAACCCCACAAGAGATATGTCTTTATCTATAACGCATCCAAAAATTGAAATGGAAGGTAATACAAGTAAAGAACAAAATGTTAGTAAAGGACTAATTAGTTAAGAGAGTGAGACCAGTAGGATCAGAGCCACAATGACTCAAGAAGAAATCACCAAATGGAAAGATCAAAAGGCAAAATGGTTGCTTATATCAAGCTCGATGGGGACCATAACCCAAAAAGAATTAGGCCAGGCTAGAAGCATACATACTCAAAATTCTAGTAGGGATAATTCTTGAAGAGTCTACATGGATTGAGACTTTTGAACACACTCCATCTATTATAGTCTAGAAACCCAAGAAGAGGAGGGAACCAAGTCCCCCTCCCCAAGATTGACCAAGCAAAGTGACCAAGACATCAACAATGGGCAATACCAGAGAACAAGCAATGCCATGTCAAATAGTCCCCACTATTATAGAAGTTCTTTCCAAGACTGTTCCACCAATAACAAATGTCATCTACAAGAACAACCGACAACTACTTCCTTCTAAGAGATGATGAACATATGGATGCCTCAGACTAGATGTTCACAAAAAAACATTTAAATCTATGAGGTTTGGAGATGTGGACACTCTAGCAAGACTAGGAATTTATAAAAAGGTGAAGGAGAGTCTAGAATAGATAGAAATCTATAATTTTTTTTTTCAACAACCACCTCTCCTACAACAAACTCACCCTAGAATTTATGTCATCTCTGAGAAGCTTCCTGTTACAAAAGAAGAAGAAAAAGAGTGAGACAGACATTACAAATTGGCAGTACAAATTGTCAAAGAATAGGTACTTACTGAGAAGTAGCTCGATTACATTTTCATTGACTCATATGAACAAGTTGAACAAGCCAATAAAGACAAGGGAGACAGAGAAGTCTGAGGATTTTTCATTGATCAAACATGGGAAAGATTATCAGGAGAAAGATGCTACAGATTAGGGCAGCCGAAAGTTGCCGTGATGCACTCTGGGTTCATGCGTATCGTATACAAGATCTTTGCCAACACACTTTTCTTCAGGATTCACACATGGAACATGACTAGAATGGATCTCCACATTATGTGGAATCAATATCAGACAAACATTAATTGACAGGCTAGAGACAACAATTGGGCTAGAAGGCTCCCATGACTTTTTCATGAGAGGCCTCATCACATATATTGCCCACCATGTAGGTTACCACAAAAAACTAAAATTCATTCTTACATCTGCTAGGGATATCCTAGTCAAGGACAAGTATCTAACAACCAACCATCCTAAAAAGGTAGAAGCATAAATACTTATACAAATTTTGTAGATCCAATGACTTTGTAACCCTTCCCGAAGTGTGCAATTATGATAGTGACAAACTCATATTTGGGGAGTATGAAATCCTAAAAATGAAAGATGAGGCCAAAACCCTCCCAAATATTAGTGAGAAAGCACCAACAGAGCAATAAAGGAAGCAAAGTTAAGACACTACTATAAAGCCGACATAGAAAAAAGTGATAATATGCCTCTCAAAGAGGGTGGCAACCAAACAAAAGATGAAATCCCCCATACTTGAGGAAGAAAATATGGAAGAAGATGAAGAAGAACATCTGGTGATTAAACCTACCATCACTACCTTGGGGACATAAGGAGGGATATAGGTCAAACCTCCAACAACTATCCCTTCTATTAGTGTCCCAGAACCATTTGCTGAAGCTCTAGCCAAGAAATGTTATACCAGTGACACATGTAGAACCAGAGTATTAGGAGACCAGAGAATTTCCCACAAACATGAGTGTGACATCCCACCACTCTATTCTTGAGGAAGTAGACAACAATATCTAGGATGATACATCAGCTAATCAAGGTGCTGATAGAGAAATAATGGATATAAAGAGAAATGAGCACTTATCAATTAACATATACAAAAGGGAGATTATAGAAAGAGAGCTGGTAGAGAAAGGGCATCCCCAACCAAGCTATGAGGGTGAATAAAGTATACATATGAGCAGGGGCCACGAAGAGTCTGTGCAAGCAAAGGAAGTTGAGCAGGAGGCAAGCTCGATCATATGCAAGGAGCTACAATGATGATCCCCTACTGCAACCAAATTTATGGAGATAGGATAAGAGATCAAAAACCTCTATGAGATAGTCTCTAACTCTACTCTAAACATAACTTAACTTCAAATATGTATACACTAACTACATAGGTGTAGAAGATAACAACATACATGCAGCCACTACTGGCCCTACCATAACAAATGCAGTTGTTGGCTACAAATCAAACGCAGGACATGGAAGCTTTAATGGGCATGACTAGAGGGGTCTCTCAACTGCACCAAGAGAGGGACAAACAGATAAAAGAGAATGAGTGGTTGTGATATGAAGGAAAGAAGTAGAAGGAGCCACCTACACAATCATCTCCCTCCGAAGAGGCAACATCAAAGCAACAATGAATCACCATCAACATCAAAAAACATCGATGTGCAGCTAAAGGCAGATATGTTATTCACCAAATTGCACACTTACAAAGCTACACCCCCCAGAATAGGAACCAACAACAAAGATATCTGTTGGATAAGGGGATGAAGTCTCTTCCAAAAACATGGAAGGTGCTCGTTGGGGAAAATGATGATTTAGATTCCTCAACCTTTCCAAGGAACTCCACCAACAAGTGTTTGGAGGAGGAACCAATTCAAGAGAAGGGAAATTAGGATTTCCCAGATATACTTGACCAAGTCATTCCCGTAGAATCTATCAAAGTAACTGACAAAAATGACATCAACTTGAACCATTGAGGGGGAGATGAACAGGCTAAATCCTCTATCTATATACAATGCTCCACAACGTCCACTTAACTTTGAAGATTTCATCAAGGAATTTCTTTTGAAAGAACCAATTGAAGAAGGTATTCACTCAAATCTCTTTGAAGTGTAGATAGAGGAGAAAGTAGCTGAATAGGATGAAGGAAACATGAATAAGATGTTCAACAACACATCAAAGAAACTAGATAATTCAATGTTTCTAAAACCACCACTGATATCTAGTTCATACCCAACAACACCGCCACCATTGTTGTGCAAAATGAAGGATATGTATATGACATTAGTGTCATGGATGTTACTCCATGACATCCATGTTTTGGTAGATATCCTAGATGATAATAAGCCAGGAAAAGATGTCATCTACAACAACAAAAAATACATTCTGATGAGGGAAGATCTACATTCAGCCTTTTGACACAAGGAAAATATAAGCAGGGTGTTCTTCAAGGTCATGTATGGAATTGTTATTAAAGAATACATGTACAAAGACAAAATAGGCCCATTTTCAATGCCATATCAACTCTGTTTGCTCAGTTGTACAAGGAAAGCAACAATGTACCCTCAGTTGAAGAGCTACAAGACACACTGTACAAGATAAAGAAATTGTAGTTCATAATGTTACCATTCATGGCCTTCAACCAATGTCTTCTAACCATGACAGACCTTTCCACAAGGCGGGTTGTTACTTACAATTATAATGTAAAATACCTACCATGTGGATGGATGGTTTTTGAGAAGGCATAACAGAGGACGATACAAGAAATCTCCACATGCTTGAAATGTCCAATACAAGGTGTAAGTGGGTGGATCATCCCAATCGGAGGGAGATTTAGATAGATTGTAGACTACCCCAAGAATTGCAAGATTCCTGGGGAAACACATTCTTGCTACTGAGAACAATTGAATAAACATGGGAGTTCCTCTAGAGTAGATTGCAAATGAAGACTTCCATGCTCTGTAAGGAAAATACATCATAGAGCTCATTCATGACAGGAGATTATTCTATGGTGAACGCATGGAAGAATTTCCTTGAAGGATGTACTGGCTTGTACCCTCCTTGAAAGGACTCCATGGAGGGAGAAATTGAAAAATCTAGAGAAAGAAATAGAAGCCCTTCCGGATGAAGAATGTATAACTAGCCTACTGATTTATCCTCCTCGATCACAACCATGATCTTCTCCTCAAACAAAAAATTAATTCCTCACAATGCACCTTTATGAGAAACTGGAGCCGAATCAGTGGCTCCTGAAGTACATTATGATCCGCCCTTAGTGCCCATCTCAGAAGTACCTACATCTACTCATGATATTGTAGGAGCCACTTCCCCACCTCAAGATGAGATCATGAGACCCACGAATGAGAAATAGAAGAGAAAGTGACAACACATGAACAGGACGATGCCCCTGTCACCTCCAACCAAGAAGCAGAAGAAGAAGGGGTGAATAACGTGCTATAGCCAACAACAGAGATGAACTAGTCCCAACCAATCTGGTACATCCCACTTTTGAAAAATTTGATAGGAGCGCTTGCTATGGGTTGTCAGTTGAAGACCTAACATTTGTCCTAGAAGAACTTAGGAAAAAAGATGATAAACTTATCACTATATTTGAGCAAGATAGTTCAAGTAATCTGGCCAGACATCTATGAGATACTAATTATTGGAGGTTATATGTCAGTCATAGTCATATTGACCTACCAGTTACTCCTAGTTGATGAGATAGATGATGTTTTTACATGTCCTTCTATGACATTGTTGGGGCATAGTTCATAAGAAAGAGTCCAAAGAGCTTCAATGACTCACCGATCATCTAAAGTATAATGTGCGATGCTTAATATTCATTCCTTTTCTACACGACGAACATTTAATGCTACTGTCAATTAATACAAGGACCCAGATGACAATCTTATACAACATCTCCAAAGCTATGTTCAGTATGAAAAGAACTACTTATCACAAAAAAACCAACAACATCATTGAATAGAAAACTGTGAAGGTGGCTATAAGAATCATTGAGATGATAAGAATGTATGGAAGGGGACTTCCAGATGAAGGTTTACAGTTCAAGAAACCACAGTTCTATCATGGGAGCCCACAACAAGCACTAGGCTCCAACGACTGCAGTTTCTATGTATTTATTGAGATGCAGATGTTGGATTATTCAAACTTGAAGGTGGAGTACTACCAGGAAGATGGTTACCACCACCATTGTGGGACATACACAATGCACATACTGATGCTAGAATGGGCATTGTCAAGCTCACAACACTGACCCACATGTTATTGCTCAACCTCATTCTTT
The DNA here is from genome assembly GCA_963693085.1 of Alisma plantago-aquatica. NCBI lineage: Eukaryota > Viridiplantae > Streptophyta > Magnoliopsida > Alismatales > Alismataceae > Alisma > Alisma plantago-aquatica. The sequence continues at coordinate 196,790,670 of OY856413.1, read as the reverse complement.
GACACCCTGGAGATAGGGTGCATGATAAGTTTTAGGGGGGGGTGTCCAAATAGGCAAGCTGGGTACATTTATTGGCCCGACACCCTAATTTTCTACCACACCCTCTCTATTTCTCTCATAGAACAATTTTTGCTAAATTTATGCTAAATTTTAAGGTGTAAGATGATTTTTTTTGCTAATGTATATATTTTTTTCTCTTTAACCTTAAGAAGAAACATTCTTGTAAATAGAAAAATTGAAGGCAAATTTTGAATCCAATTTTCTTGGGGGTTGCCACCAAGAACTTCTTGTCTTCAAGCTACTTCTTAGCATAATCATTCCAAGAATGATGTTTTGGGCTACTAATTCACCTAAGAAAAATCTAGTTGACTATGTATTTACATCATTCTTATCTCAATATACTGCATACAACAAAAGGGACACTTATATCCCAATAGAAACCCTTAAAAATATAGAGGAACCCATATTAAGGTACCCCAGTTTGATCACCTATCCTCCCAGTACAGGTTGCAAAGTGAAATTGCCAAAAATAAAGGAAATAGATACCCTTTCCAGTGCTTAATCCCTGCTATGGGAATAAAAGAGTCTTGACAACCCACCTTTTCTTAAATATCCCATCACATAAAAAGCCTTGTGAGCAATAATAAAATCTGAGCGTGAATAAAAACATGAGAGTTGTGCCTAACAAGATGCAAAAAGGCTCCACCCGACCGATGTATATCTACACTCAAGAATGCAGATATGTCATGCCCGGTAGTGGAGCCTGGTAGCCAAAAAAAGATCCACCTAACTTTTAACGGCTATCTCACATAACCACCTAAAACTACATCAGGACTAATAGTTGAGTGACACTAGTTTATGATAGTTTTCATGGTTGAGTAAGCCACAGAAAGATAGGAAGCACAAGCCGCCTTGACCCACCTTTACACCATTAACTAGGACGATCCAAAAAATAAAGGTTGGGTTTGGAAGATACCTCTATGGCATGTAGAATAAGTACGGTCTGAAAATGAATTTGGCTATGTTTCATGAAGGGGACTCTCCTCTTAAGAAGAGGATATATCGACAAAGGAGGTCATGAAACTCTGTATTGAAGAGGGAGGAAACTGAGGCTATAGCAAGCAGCTTGAGCTATTTTTGCGGAGGTCTTGACCTAAAGATGATATAAAGACATGGTGAACATCCACAAAACACTAAACAAATAAAACCCCTATCATTTACTCAATGCCTTGATTCTATTTATTAGCTTGAGGACAAGCTAGACTCTAAGTTTTTTGAGGGGGGGTTGATACCTTCCAATTTTGTGGATATTTCATGCCTAATTTTATCCTTAGTTTCTTCCCATCTTAAAATTTTACATTTACTTTCTCATGTTTTGCTCATCTTTATTACTTATGCCATGATTCTAAGGTCATCACTTGTTCCCATGAAGGTAACTCACCAAAATATTGTTTTAAACCATTGGGAAAAACTCCCATCAATGTCCACAATCGACAAAAACCATCCACAACTCCAGAGCAAAGAAACCACCACTAGACATCCATCAGTTTCCAAACCAACGGCCCTAAACAACATTCATATCTAGCATCAACAAGTAGTCAGTTTGACCATCGGTTCCCAAACGGATGGCTAGTCAGGTAGCTGGTCAGAGCAATCACCAGTAGTCAAAATTAATGGTCCAACAAGACACACAAACCAATGAACTACCTAGGCCCATGGTGGAGTGCCTACTGATGGCATGTCATGCTCAACTGATGGCTGGGCTGGACAAGTCAACCGATTGCCGATCGGGTGACACCAAACGATCAAATTGGAAAGCCACACTCCATCAGTTCAAAAACTAATAGATTTCCTGCATAAATGCCTACCGATGGCGGTGTTGGGTGCAACGGTCATTCAGACCGTTATGTGCATACCCCGAGGCACGTTCATAGAGGACTTGTGGTGCAAGTAAAGCACCCTAGAGCACCACCTCAAGGACCAGACCAAGGTCTATAAATAGAGGACCCCATGCAATGTTGAGGGGGCCACGATGCAAGTAAGATGAAGGAGTGCTACCACACAACCACCTTGACATCAGTCTTGCCTCCTACCATCAGTTTGTGACCCCCCAAGGAGGAGAGTCCAAGGTGCAACATGCCTCCACCTTTAGCAAGCAGTTCCAGACTTCTTCTTTGAGAGAAGGAGGGAGATGGAGCTACCATCCTCATTGCCGACACTAGATTTACAGTGGAGAAACTCTCCATCAACCTTGACTAGTTCTTGGTCACGGTTGGTGTATCTTTCTCCATATTCTCTAAATATGTCCACCTCATTTCATTCACTTTCATTCCATCTCATTTCCCATCCCCATGTCTCACCACACTTTTAATTCCGCCAAGATGCTTATCACCATGAGTGTCTAATCATATAGCTTGGGTTGGGAGTAGCCACTAAGGTTCTCCCAACATGTAAATACTTATATACATTGAATATATGCTCTTAGCAATGTTTATCTCCATACTATTGTTCTTAATACTTCATTTGCATGATTATCTACCATTTTGTGTTGTTTAATTGTTAATACATCGAGAGAGTACTATTAACCTATATCTAAGAGTGATGGAGTTGTATGAATGCATGAGAATGTTGGAATACTTAAGATAATGATCATATGGTTTGTCTAGTGATTGTTTGTTTTCCATCTCAAGAGAGAGAGAGAACCTTATAATCTAGATCTATCCTAAGCTTGAGAGAGGAGGGAATAGACACTATTGATGATTGCTTATAAACTAGCTAGGGGTATGCAATGGGTGTTGAGTATTGTATGGTGGTGAGAGACCTTAGATGGGGAAACCCAATACAAGTTCCCTATCCATGCTTATCATCTCATCATTTAATTTTATTATTCTTTTATTTTGATTCTTAATTTGTTTTATTTACTTATTTCTTGATCATTGAAGTACCTATTGGGAAATATGGGAACATAGTATAGTAACATAAACAAATTTTTTATCTATCCATATTCCCATACCAAAAAGATCATGTCAACTACTATGAAATAGGAAGGATGGTTTAATGAGTTATACTTGAAACTAGAGCACCTCCAACAACAAAACTTACTTCAATGCAACTATGAAGTAGTTTCCCTTGAACGGTGGCTGTGCAACTCTTGGTCTTCACCACAGACAATGAACAAGGCAACTTCTGCAATGCTCCTGTGGTTTTGCCATGGATTGCATGCTGATGTTTCTCTCCTAGCAGCAACCAAAGGACTCCTGCCTCTAGAGTATCCTACATGCACCAACTAGAACTCCTGTCCTTCAATTATAACAGACAAGAAGGAGTTGTCCATCTTGTTGGTGTACTAGTCACAAACTTGCTCTCCCAGAACAGCGATCCTCAGTCGTTCTCTCCCATCGCTATCCCTCCCTTGTCGGGTATAACTTGCTTGGTCTCTTTCGGTTACCACAACTAGAGAGGACAACAATTCCCAGAGTAACTAATTCTCAATTGTGTTGTCATGTTCTAGGAAGCCCCCAATACCCCTCTATTTATAGGTGGGGTTAGGGACAGGGTCCCCAATCAGTATGGGATTGTGTGGGAGTGAAAGGGACCAGAAGATCTTGAATTTTCACAACCTGCAACCACCAAAATGGTCATCTGGTGACCTAGATGGTCGTATGGTCTCACGAGATGGTCGTCTCACACTACCAAACGGCCGTGTGAAAGTTTCCCAATCGCTTACGAATTTGTCAATTTCGATTCCAATTAATATCACATATTAATTCCTTGCACCACAAGTAATAAAGAATTGAAACAAGTCCAAGAAACATCTAGAACCTTTGTTTAGCCCCAACTGAGCCATCTCACCCATGCGAGATACCCATCTAGATCTCCCAAACGACTGTCTGGTGAGCCTGAGTCGAGCTGGTCAGTTTAACATATTGAACCGATCAATTCCCTCCTCAATTTGGGCAGAACTTAGCCAATTTGAACTCTGATCAACCTGACCACCAAAATGACTATCTCACCACTTGAGATGCTCGTCTGGCTGCCCAAATGACCATCTCAACACTTGAGATGGTCATTTGGTAGTTGAGTCAGCCAACCTATTGATCTGTTGCATGAATTGAATACCTAAACACTTTAGTAATCAATGCAATCACCATTCAAGATTAAACTCCTCTTCTACACGAGTTTCTATGCGTGTGACCCTATAGGCCCCATATCACGTTGGCAGTGAATGTCCATAACTATCTTATGACATCACAAGCAAGGAGTGGTGCCTAGGTGCTACCTAAGTGAAGGAAAAGTTAGAGAACAACTTCAACCTACAATTTGTGTAAGGTGTTGCAATGATTGTATAATTACTTTGTCACTGATATCCATAATGAACTCAAGGCATGGAATTGTCATCTTCTCTATGTTCAATCCATGTTCCTTGAACCAAGAGCATACTATCTGAGATAATGCGACCTCAATATCATATATTGATTCATATGTGCATGCACATGCATTTCTCAATCTTGCTCATCAAGTGTCCATGATATCATGCTCCAATAGGAGGGACAAATCCCACATCTATCACTCAAAGTTTATCCCCATGTGTCAAAGTCACCCAATCATCACCTTTATAACAACCCATATTTCAAGACTGCATTTGATGACGTCAAAGCGTACCCAATGACATTTGATGAGTGCAGTGATTCAGGTATAAGAATCACAATCACCACCTTCACTATGAGAGATTATTATGACCACCAATGATGGTTTTCGTGTGTCACTCTCAAGGTGGGTCTGTCCAATATACTATTCTCTTACATGTATCTGTGTGCTTGGTTTGATATTGCCATATCATGACTAAGGAGATTATGTCATCAACCAACCCACACTCTAGTCTTTAGTGTTACTGGTGTCTATCTACCGTCCATAGTAACAACCGACTAGGGACATAATAAGAATGTACATAATCTTAGCATCCGTATGACCTCATCCTTCCAAGTCACGTACATGAAGACATACATCATTGAGTATCATCATTCTTTAGACATTCATAATATTTCCTCATTATCTCATAACTAAGTGAAACACAATGAATTGGAAGCTTGCCTTTATGAGTATTAATCAAATCCTTTATGGATTATGCCATATCAATCATCACATGATTGGCTCTCTAGGCATACCTTACCAATAGACTCCCACTTACACTTAGATCCAATCACCCATAAATCTCATTCTTAGTGATCCAAACATGTCTATCATGCTTCTGCTGTGCAAGTTCTTAATCCAGCGGGTTAGAAACATTTTGCTATTAATCAGTATATTGCATGTTTTTGATCTCTTCGCTCTGAGATGAAACCACCATAATATGATAGATGATATTCCTTGCCTATCAAGTAGATCCATTGTTGTCACTACTGAATCATCAATGGTTGGAAAATTTACAAGTTCATCATATGAACTTCTAGATCCATATAGTATCACTTTTGTGTTCATAACACAAGTATACTCGACTTCTATTGTATAATAGAATTAATGGCTATTACTTCGGAACCCTTCCAACTAACAACATTTCTATTTTTTATTTCAAACATATTTTATTGCAATCACTTTGTCATCATGGAAGCTTGCATTATTGTAACCCTTTTCATTCAAATATTCCTTTTATTACTATCCTAATTGACCAGCAATTTATCCTTAAGTACTTCATAAGTAATAATAGATATCTTAAATGACCTTTCAATAACCCTTATTGGAATTTAGCATCATCTTGTCATGACCAATACATACAAGATTATATGGGACAAGTACATATATATCATTCATGAATGATCCATTGCTACAACCTATGACATCTTTACCATGTCATTTTCATTCTTCACAAGAATTGGAACTTATGGTTCATGAGAGACCAATCTAGATTCTCTCTCATTGAATCCTTCAGTGTTAAACTCCTCCAACACATTGATGTTATATGTACTCAAACTTCAAGTGTGAAACTTTCAATAACTATCTCATAGGTATGGATCCTTATCTCATAAGATGTTTCAATTAATCCTTCTTTGCTGAAGGGTTTTCATGCCACATCTCAATATTCACAATATTGAGATGTTATTCCTCATCATATGTGGAATATTCATATATGCTCCCACTAAATCTTCTGCAATCACATATTTCACCTTTTGTCTTGAATCAAGTCAAACTCTTTGACTATCTTGTCAAGTTCAAGTAAAAAAAATCCCATCTATGAAATTCTTGTTTCAATCCCAGATTGAAACTTTGTAGTTTATAGACTTTATTTGCATTCTTGAAGTTATAAAACCTTTTAGTTTGTGTCATGTACACATACTTTGATGTATTCCCTTTAAGGAATCTATTTTTATATTCATATGCCAAATCTCATAGTCTATTTTTAACTACAACAACAAGCATGACAATTAGTAAAGGAATTTCTATCATGTTCAACAACTTGACTTGATTTGAAAAACTTTATTCAACCAACTCGTCCTTTTTTGTTATCCATGTAGGTCTTTACCATAAGACTTTATTTTACCCTTTAGGTATTACCCCTTTAGGCAGTGCTATCAAGGTCCTACCTTTTTAGCTTACATGGACCCCCCTTAAGCCTTTGTTCAGATTATGGTACTTAATAGCTTCTAGTGGTTTAATTGGCTCACCCTGTCATGAACATCCCATGTGAGTTGTTGGATTCACAATCCTTCAATCTCAGACATGTTCTACTAGAACTATTTTGCTCTGTGTTATATGATGAAATCGAGATTTCACAACACCTTGTGATTCTCTTAGTTCTTATTGTACCTCTTTGTTGACCTCTAACATTTCGTGTTCTACTTTTACTCCCACTAATTCTTTAGGAACTCAATTATCCTATCAACAAAACATTTTATTATTGGATTGGGATTAATAGTAATACTCAACAATTATGGATGGTTTATGGATAAACCTTTTCAAGAAACTACTTTGTTAATGTAGGTTTCAATCCCTTAGACATATTGGGACATTTTTGAATCATATATATGATGTCTTATAAACCATTTAGATGATACATTATTTAGTGATAGCTTTATATTTATGAGTATATAATAAAATTAGTTTTTTTTGATAACTATATCATGACTCATAATGGTAAAATTCCTTAATTCTGACACATCATCATGTTCATATGGATTTGACTCGTGAATCATTATCACAATCCTTTTATGAAGGTACTCAAGTTATTGATGTGAAGTATTTCAACATTTGATCCCATCAAAGTTTCTAAATACTTTTCATCAAAGTGATACTTCATTTATAATATTCTTGAAAGCTTCAAGATATTTGTGTTTCTATTTTACTAAGTACATATAATCATACTACCAGTAATAGAAACAAAGTATGAGTAATTATATATAACAATCATTCCATAAAATATTCATGCACCACATGGTGAGGTCTGATGGAAAGCTTATCCTCCCACTACATCTAGTCAAGGATGAAATGTCACATTATGTACAAGAAAGAATTGCATATTTTCTTAGGTTCAATAATGAAAGGAGTCTAGATTAACATCAATATGTATTCGAGATATGCATCTCTTATATATACATCCAAGGTGACTATTTCTAATGGTAATCTTGAGTTATCAATTATAATCCTTTGGTATTAACATTATAAACATCAAGATCATAGATGTTTGGGCATTGCCATACAAGATCATATCTTTTGAAATAGAAACATAAACAACCTTTTATTGATTTATCATCCTTGTCATACAAGATGCATAAAAGAAATATATCTGATGGAATAATGAAATAGCAGTTCAACTAACTCTATTACATGCCCATTGGGATAAGATAAATTTTAAATGTAGACTAAAGTTCCAACTCTTGCTCCGCCTTACCCATCATTGTCCTTCCATGAAGGCCTTTAGTTCTTGTCAGATCCTGCACAACAAGTATGTTAGATCTCTGTTTGATATCACATACCAAATGAAGAAGTAATCAAATTTATCTTATAACATTTATACCTGAAGTGAAGGACTCAATGCCTCCCTTCTTCTTCTTTAATTCCTCTAACCAGAGTGGACAATTTCTTTTCCAATGTCCAGGTTGGTGACAATGGTGACAATCACCTCTTATTTTTTTACTCCTTCTTTTCCTTTGAGATATGAAGACTTGGGCTTCTGGATAGCTTTAGAACTCTTCCTAGCTTTGAATTTGACTTATGACTTCCCCTTTGTATTTCTGATCATCATCACATACTTGGGCTTGTCTTTCTTTATCCATCCCTCAACTATTCTCAACATGCCCAACAAATCTGTCAATGACTTGTCAAAGTCGTTTATGTTGTAGTTCATGACAAACTGACTATATGACTCTGTCAAAGGCTACAAAATCACATCAGTGGCCAACTCTTGACCCAAGGGAAACCCTAGTCTAGCTAGGTTCTCGACATACCCAATGAGCTTGAGTACATGAGGACCTACTAGGTCACCTTCTACCATGTTACATTTGAATAGTGCCTTGGAGACATTGTATCTCTCTTGTCTTGCCTAATCTTGGTACATGTTCTTGAGACGTGTGACCATCTCAATCACACCCATATTCTCATGATGCCTCTACAAATCATAGTTCAGGGAGCATATCATCAAATACTTGACATCCACGGCATCTCCAGTATGCTTCTTATAAGCATCCTTGTCATCCCTTGGTGCATTTTGAGGTGGTTCCTCTGGTTCTGGAGTTTCCAGGGCATAGAGCTTGCACTCATGTGTGAGAAAAATTCTCAACATCCTGAACCAATCGTGGAAATCGTTCCTAGTTAGTTTTTCCTTCTCAAGGACCGGTCACAGAGAAAAGTGATTTTTTTTGTTGCTATTTGATTCTACAAAAGAATTGGCAATTTTGTCAAAAAACCATTATTGATTTGATTTGATTTGGGTGATAATAATTAGGTCTTTAATTATTGTCGTTCTCATTATTTTAGTCAAATTGACAACACTCAAGTATAAGTTTGAAAAGCTACAATGAAAAATTTTCTAATGAGCCAAGATCCATGTTCATCAAATCATTAGTCAGCTTTTGCTGATTGCCCACAACTTGATTATTTAGGTAGGCAATCATGCAAATTGCATCATGTGCAATTCTTGGATAGATGATATGCACAACTCCTTGCCATGATCATCTTCATGCCTATGGGCTTAGGTTCTCTAAGTCACCAGTTAATCCTGGCTTGATAGCTAATACAATAGATATGCACCATGCTTTGTGCAAATCTACATATTCTACCATCACACTTCCACGCGATAGATGACACACCATGCTTTGTGCAAATCTACACTTGGTCGATTAAGCTTTTCATGTGTACTTCTAATGGATAGCATCTTACACTTAATATGTTTGATCTCAGGGATATTATATATATCATATGTATATACATATACTATATTCAATCACCACATATATAGTACGTATCATATACATGCTATATCCCACAATGTAAAAATGCAATATAAAAAAAGATGGTTATATGGCCATGTCTATTATAATTCCTTGGAGGCACAAGGAATTACTACCACCTAGGTCAATCATCACATGAAATGTATGAACCTTCTATTGGTGTAGACCTATTCTTGCCAATCTAGGTAGATCAGTTCAACCCTTGAACCGGTCATCTCACCTCTTGGCCAGTCAATTGGTCATCATGGGTGATCGTATGGCCTCCAGTCCAATCTGATGTTTGGACTCCTTCCAAACGGTCGGTTGGGTTCACCAGGTGGTTGTTTGTCTCATCGTTCTATCCTCCATGGTCCTCCATACCGTTGTATTGTCTCATTCTCGTCCGGCGATGATCATCTACCTCGTTGTTGCAAGAAAAGAAACAATCAATTGCTATTGAACTATTACATTGTAAAGAGAAACATCGATTTACATTCGAGGGAGTAAAGGTAGGAAAAAATTAACTTTATATTGGGAAGAGGGATGTAGAGGTTCAATACGTAGATCGAGAAAATAAGAATAAAACCAAACCATCTAACCACACATAGATTTAGGGTTTAGTCCATAACCATGCTACACATCCACCACCAAATCTTCTTTTAGGGAGACACATGTAAATTGCATATATATCATATCATATATATATTAGTTTGGGATTGTGTGGACTTTGATCAGATACACATATGCGACAATTTAAATATTCACATAATAAGCCATAGATGAACAATTAAACCAAAAATTTGATCATTTAAAATATAGTAAATTGACGTGGATCTGATACCACTTTTGGGATATACATGCACATAGTATAGTAGCGGAAACAAATTTTTTATCTATCCATATTCCCATACAAGCAAGATCACATCAACTACTATGAAATAGGAAGGATGGTTTAGCAAATTATACCTGGTCCTAGAGCAAGTCCACCGATAAAACTCGCTCCAATGCAACTGTGAAGTAGTTTCCCTTGGACAGTGTGTGACACCCTGATCTCAAAATTTTCACTAATCATGAGATTAGAGCATAAATTGAGGATTTAACGTAATACAAAGATCACCCTTAACGTTTTCTTCTCTTTCAAAACTCTTTGTTTTCTCACATTGAACCACATAAACCAACTTTACAAGGGAATCTAAAAATTGATTTCTCTAATCTAATTTCAATAGTAAAAATGCATGTATGAACATTCATTATGTTCCTCATACTTTTAAGCACATAAGACTTGCTAATTCACACATATCACTAAAAGAGGAATAATGTTATACATCATCATTTACAACTCTCTCTTATTTCTTTACAAGGACCTAGAGTGACAAGGACTGACTAAACTTAACTATACCCGGACTTAACTCTTGTGGCAGATCTACTCTAATGCAATGGCATCTTCAATCCACGAGTTATCCCAAATTTTTTTGAGTAGAGGGGTGAGCCTACTTGCTCAGTGAATGAGTACTTCAAAGAAACAGTCTAAAACACTGATATAATTTCAAATATAATTTTGAGCAATTGATATCAATTATGACAGTAGTAAGCTTAAAAGAGACTAATCATTCCCGAACATAAATATTTCAAGATACTCTAGATATCTACAAGAGTGTATCAATATATGAACATGCTTGTTTGATCATAAAGAGAACTAATATTGCAGAAACATACAAAGAATAATTGAATAAATGCACACACTTGTTTAATCTATCATTCATCTTATTATCATAATTTAACTTGTGCCCTGATCATATGCAGTGTACTCTACATATGAAGACTCGTAGTGAACTATGATCTCATTGTACAAGACTTAGCTGACACACCTGAGAATGCTAAGTCTGACAACGTCACTGGTCTGTAATAGGAAAATGGCTCTCTAGCCTCAACACACCTATTATGCCGTAAAAACTAGACTCCTCCTCTAACCTGAGTACACAGGTGGAGAGTCAAGCCACCTATTGGCTTTTCTGTACTCTAGTGCCACCAGGATCTCTAGTTGATGTTGGACACTACATACTATATTTTTAAGGAGACTTCCACTAGGGCTTCGTCCCCCGTACCACCTGTTAGTACGTTCCGACCCCCGTATACTAGACACTGTCAGGGTTAGGTCATTTCATCCCTATGGCACAAACCTCTCATAGGCAATCTATGGTGTTTAGGGCTCCTGAGTCTATTATTTTATTATGCTTGGAAAGCTCTTACTATATTGTATCTCTCTCTTACTTATACTTGACTCTGGTATCTCTATGGTACTGAGTCTATTTATCTAAAGTTTATAAATATGACATGTATGTCATCCTTAACTTGGAATAGTAGTATATTCAAATCACTGTAATATACTAATAAATCAACATACTATACATACAGGCAGACTGAAATACTTAAATAAATAGAATACATGTCCACTTGGCACTTATATACAGGAATTATGCAATTGAACTTCTTAATACACTGATAAGAGTTTATTACTTGACATATGAATAATCATTATTAGCACCTGTAAACTATTCGTTTCATAGACCATCTGATAACATTTATCACAACTGAATTGTTAAGCATCATCACATCTCATAGTGAGAACATTGATATCACAATACTTGATTCATTGAACACCCTATACTTAGGGTTTCATTTACCTCATTCACTTATCACATGGCTCTCATAAGGATTTAATATGTCATAAACATCCACTAAATACAAATTGCTTTAAATAAGTCATATACAATCAACATATGTATGAAATACTCGAATTGAGCTAAATTAGGGTTTCCCATGACATTCATTGAGATATTATGAATCAAGAATAACATTTCATAAATAGATTCTATGATGCCAAGAATAACACTTCGAATGGATTTCACCATATTTATTCACAAATTTCCAACTTTCCACTCATATAGGGCTTCACCCTCTTTATGAAGATATCAAGAAAACACTATTAACATCACATGAAATCCAAGATAGTATCTGACATATATGTATTATGCATTCAAATAAACAATCATTCATAACCAAGGGAAACTAGATAAACAAATTTCTCTATTTAATTATACAACAATTTTAGTCATAGACAAATTCCCTATATTTTAGTTTACTCTTATAACCTTTGTGAATACTTAGGGAATTCTCATTAGGATGTATTGTATACATTTCTAATATGAATTTATCATCTGAAATTCAAACAAACAGAGGAAGAATCCATTTCATATCATTTTGTAACAACTTAGATCAAACAGACAATTCAGGGTTTGTAGTCGCATACTAAGCAATTAAAGATTATGGATGATTTAACCAATTTTCGTGCAATATACTATTTAAAGGAAGTTTTCACTCACCCTAAGGTGTTAAAACAACTTAAAAACATAGATCATCCCTAAAAATCTCGATCTCATATCAAATCCCTAACAATTTTCCCGATTCTTCTTCCTTTCAACTCAGAAACCCTAAAAATGAGGGATTATGTAGAAAGAGTGAGAAAAGGGGAAGTTTTGATACCATTTTGAATCAAATTAGAGGAGGGACGGAATATTGACATGTGAGAGATGATTCACCATTAAAGTCTATGCAAAGAAGCTAAACTTACATGATTTCATCATTCCTCAGACCGCAAAACCCTATGTCCACATCCCCATCACTTTCTCCTCTCAAACCCTAACTCTCCCTTTCTCTCTAGGATTTAATTTATCTAGATTGAATAAAAAATTATGAGAGATTCTATTTTTTTAGGTTGACCATATAGAGCAATTGAGCTGCTTGGGTCAATTGCACATTGACCCCTCACTATACTTTCTCTTATTTCAACTGAATTTTCTGTCATAAAAATATTACTGTAATTCATCTACTGATAAGTTCTAAATACATCCAAAAATTCTGAAAATTTTACATGTTCTTTAAGATTTATTTTAAGATCTCCAGTTAAATTTTAAAATAATTTGGAGTTACCAATAAATAAATAAAAATAAAACACTACACTACTGAAAAACACTATGTCAGCATTTTGCTTGAAGTATAGTTCGACCGAGAACCACATTCAAAGAACACTCAAATATTTTGAAATTTTTATAAAATATTCATGATTAAGTTTTCCATATCATATCCAAAATTCAATTAAATAAAAATTTGTAGAAAATATGAAAAATCATTTACCCACTGCTATCCTGATCAAATTCCATATTCATGTACTATCAAAACCCTAATGTTTGCCGATTAGGGTTGTACATTTCTCGAACCCTAATTCTTAAAACTAAAATCCTAGTTAGAGTTTATTCTTAGGTTTGAAACATCACAATTGATCTACTATCATTAAATAAGTCTAAACGATGTTCAATCTAATCAAGCATGTAATCATTCAGGTAAACCCTAGTTTTCCAATTAAGCACAAATGTGGTCATTACAATTCTCATCCCCTTAAAAAGTTTCATCCCCAAAACATAAATATGCAAACAAAGTACTTTCAAGGTTTATTTTAAGATTATTAAATCTTACGTGTCATTATATTCTTGTATTTCATACTTGAATGCATTTTTCAACATTGAGTCCTTTATTTCTTTTCTAATCACAACATGTTTGTAATAGTTCTCAATTACAACAAACAAATTCTCTATGCCACAATCAATCATAGTAGAGAGAGAGAGAAACAACCATTTCAATATTTTTATACTCTTGAGGTGTTACCTCAACATTGATAATCTGATCCAACTATCTCAATTCATATGACTCAATATGTGCTATTGTTATGTATTACCTCTAAGTCACAAAAGAGAGTTCACCATGTTCTTTTGAATTTTACTATTGTGCTACTCAAATAGAAAAATAGTCTTGAGTTGGAAGACTAGATTCAACATCAATTGTACAATACTACTCACGACATCCCCATTGAATCATGGATGCATAAGGTGAAGCATTACCATCACATTCCATATTATTCTCAAGTATGAACACACACATAATTCAAGGTGTAGCCATTAGGTTATAGCATACTAGGGTTTCAACAATAGTAACAAAGTACTCCATGATTGTATTAGTCATTGAAGGACTATTCATACCCAATTACCATCACTTAGTTATATTAAAGCTAGGTATAACAAGCTATACCTCATTAGGGTTACATATCAATACAATATGGTTACCATCCCTTCTATTCATACGAGTGAATAGGTATGACTACCTTATTCAGGGTAACCCACCATTTGTTTTATCATCATTTGACCCATATCACTATACCACAATTGTACAATACTAAGATGGATTACTGGTATGAATGACTACAACTATCAGACACCTGAAATTAACATATTGCTTGCACATGTACGTTGAAATCATACGTAGAACCAATTTTTACATCCCTTAATATACCTTCAACAAATTATACTTCTAAAAACAAATTCACATATTACTAAAAGCCATTGTTTTCTCTTATCTCTCTCCTCATTCACTACTACTTACTTTTTGCTACTTATTCTTCTCATTTTAATCATGTAGATTAAACATTCCTAAAAATGAAACATACAAGCTAAGAATAGATTATTCATCATTCTTGATATCACTGCAAGAATTTGTTTTAGATTACACTTTGCTCATCTTGCACTTCTTCTTTTGTTCAAAACACACTTGTTACATTTCAAATTTATTTCTTACCCCTTGCTCTGAATAATTTTCATATTGTTCATCAACCTTTTAGATTAGCTAGGATTACTATCAGTGCTAGTTTACTTCTCATAGTGCAAATCGCATGATCTTGTTTTATAGAGATGCTAGTATTAAAGGTCAAATCACTAGGGATAACCCTTGAACTACTACAACTCTAAACATTCTAGGGTTTGGTCCTTATCAGTAGGATGACTTTGTTGTGTGTAACTTTGCTCCCTTAATTTGAAAGTCAAACTTTGGATCTCACAAGTTTTACTAAAGTCTTCTTTATCTTATCGATTGAATTTCCTTTCTCTTACTTGGACATTCAGATAGATTACATTCTCAATTACCCTGCTAGGGTTTCATCATCATATTGTGTGTCATTATTACATTCACTAGATATCTCTACCACAGTGGTTATGCATCATATATGATTCATTTTCTTATCACTTAATTACCACATTGCTCTCATTAAGGAATATATGAAAGAGAAGATGATTTTGAGACTTAGAATTCTTATCTTTGAACATTCAATAATACATTTCTCATATGTAGGTTTAATTAATTATCAACAAGGATACTTGACTAATTAGCACTTGCTTGAATCTCCTAACCTCTTTCTTTTATAATATATATTACTCCATTATGTTTCAAACCCTTCCTTACTTTCCATAACCCCCTTAACATATACTACTATTCCACATATCATCTTTAACTTCTAATTTTCTCTTATGATCATGTTGCTTCTTTTAGGTGTATGATCATATATACCATGTTGCACATATTTCTTTTTATCCTTCTGCTAATGTAAAGTTGAAATTCTAATTCAATAATCTCTCTACCAGTATCACATCATGTTTAATACATTACATATCCTTCATTTTAAATCAAACGACTCGTGGATGGGTGAAACATAGTTTCTCTTTCAATCAAGTTTTTCCTTCCTGAATATAGTCTACCTTTGTATGACTTATTTATTTATTTAGCTACACTTTTGTTCTTCTTTTATAAACTAGTTAGTTGTTCTATAGAGACCTAGAATCCAAAGGTAGTAAGAATGAATGCATTAAACTTATTAATAAAGGTATACATTCCATGCTCTCAATTATATCATAACCCTTATTCCTTAATCAAGCTCATTATTTCCAACATTTCTCTTTGTTTCAACTAAGTTTCTTATCCTAGTTTTATGATTTACATGCTCATCTAGTTCTCTTCACTTTAACTCTTCTTAAGACTCTTCACTTATATTTATTTATCGTATACTTAATTCTTTTCTTCTATTTTTCCTTTACTTTGGAGTACATAAAAACATTGTACTCGGTTATATAATCCATTCCTCATGATTGATTCTTACTACCTTGGCTCTTACATACTTTTCTCATATCTTTTCCATATTTCATATTTGGAGTTCATATAATATTAATCATTAAACTTAATCTGAACCTTACGTCGTGTTCCTTTATTCACAATTAAGGATTTCTCATATGAGGCCCCAAAGTTGGGTCTCAAATATTAGTTCCAACTGATTCTTAGCTATTCTAATCTTTCCCATATGTTTCAACATCTTAGTGTATGTACATTCTCACTAGGATGTGGGTCTAATTTATCTAGGGTCTACCTTATTATATTGTTAATAGGAGTCATTAGATCCCAATAATGCATCCTGCTAGCCGGATCAGGCCAAACCTGCAGTCCTGAATCCAAGAGCTACTTAAGATTAACCAACTCCTATTAATCTCAAACATATGGAAAGAATATCAACTTAGGAAAGTTCATTCAAAGATCATTTCTAGTCTACTTGATACAAAGAATGTAATCAATAAATGCTACAACTGCATAGTTTACAACAAATCTTAAGGACCCATATATATTTCAAAATACTGAATATCTAAATTCAAACATATAAGAGCATATCTATTCATCTCCATTAAAACAACAATATGAAATGGAAGTTCTATCTCATTTTATATTTATGCTCTTAATTCATGTTACTTATCTTGTATCTAACCCTAATATTTCTAGGGTTCCTCTCTAGCCCATCCTTCCACCGTATACCTGGATAGGGTATATATGAAAGAATAGACAGAGTAGCTTGATACTGGTTGATCCAAGTACTCAGATACTAGGCCAGGATATCCAAATACTCAAATCCCCAGAGCTAACATCATAACATCTCCTATCTGCCACTCTTATGACTCTAACTTACTAACTTAATGGTCCTTGACAACTCAGCCTAAGCTATGATACCAAGTTGTGACACCCCGATCTCACAATTTCCACTAATCATGAGATTAGGGCATAAATTGAGGATTTAACGTAATACAAAGATCACCCTTAACTTTTCCTTCTCTTTCAAAACTCTTTGTTTTCTCGCATTGAACCACATAAACCAACATTACAAGGGAATCTAAACATTGATTTCTCTAATCTGATTTCAACATAAAAAATGCATGTATGAACATTCATTATGTTCATCATACTTTTAAGCACATAAGACTTGCTCATTTGCACATATTGCTAAAAGAGGAATAATGTTATAAATCATCATTTACAACTCTCTCTTATTTCTTTACAAGGACCTAGAGTGACAAGGACCGACTAAACTTAACTATACTCATACTTAACTCTTGTGGCAGATCTACTCTGATGCAATGACATCTTCAGTCCACGAGTTATCCCTAAAATTTTTGAGTAGAGGGGTGAGCCTGCTCGCTCAGTGAATGAGTACTTCAAAGAAACAGTCTAAATCACTGATATAATTTCAAATATACTTTTGAACAATTGATATCAATTATGATAGCAGTAAGCTTGAAAGAGACTAATCATTCCCAAACATAAATATTTCAAGATACTCTATATATCTACAAGAATGTATCAATATATGAACATGTTTGTCTGATCATAAAGAGAACTAATAATGCAGAAACATACAAAGAATAATTGAATAAATGCACAAACTTTTTTAATCTCTCATTCATCTGATTATCATATTTTAACTTGTGCCTTGATCATATACAGTGTACTCTACATATGAAGACTCATAGCGAACTATGATCTCACCATATAAGACTTAGATGACCCACCCGAGAATGCTAAGTCTGAAAACGTCACTGGTCTGTAACAAGAAAATGGATCTCTGGCCTCGACACACCTATTATGCCATAAAAACTAGACTCCTCCTCTAACTTGAGCACACAGGTGGAGAGTCAAGCCACCTATTGGCTTTTCTGTACTCTAGTGCCACCAGGATCTCTAGTTGATGTTGGACACTACATATTGCGTTTTTAAGGAGACTTCCACTAGGGATTTGTCCCCCGTACCACATGTTAGTACGTTCCAACCCCCGTATACTGGACACTTCCAGGATTAGGTCATTTCATCCCTACAACGCAGACCTCTAATAGGGAATCTATGGTGTTCAGGGCTCCTGAGTCTATTATTTTATTATTCTTGGAAAGCTCTTACTATATTGTATCTCTCTCTTACTTATACTTGACTCTGGTATCTCTATGGTACTGAGTCTATTTATCTGAAGTTTATAAATACGACATGTATGTCATCCTTAACTTGGCAGAGGAGTATATTCAAAACACTATAATACACTGAGAAATCAACATACTATACATGCAGGCAGACTGAAATACTTAAATAAACATAATACATGTCCACTTGGCACTTATATACTGGAATTATGCAATTGAACTTCTTAATATACTGATAAGAGTTTATTACTTGACATATGAATAATCATCATTAACACCTGTAAACTATTCATTTCATAGACCATCTGATAACATTTACCACAACTGAACTGTTAAGCATCACCACATCTCATACTAAGAACATTGATATCACAATACTTGATTCATTGAACACCCTATACTTAGGGTTTCATTTACCTCATTCACTTATCACATGGCTTTCATAAGGATCTAATATGTCATAAACATCCACTAAATACAGATTGCTTTAAACAAGTCATATACAATCAACATATGTATGAAATCCTCGAATTGAGCTAAATTTGGGTTTTCCATGCCATTCATTGAGATATTATGAATCAAGAATAACATTGCATAAATAGAGTCTATGATGCCAAGAATAACACTTCAAATGGATTTCACCATATTTATTCACAAATTTCCAACTTTCCACTAATATAGGGCTTCACCCTCTTTACGAAGATATCAAGCAAACACTATTCACATCACATGAAATCCAAGATAGTATAAGACATATATGTACTACGCATTCAGTTAAACAATCATTCATAACCAAGGGAATCCAGATAAACAAATTTCTCTATTTAACTATACAACAATTTCAGTCATAGAAAAATTCCCTATATTTCAATTTACTCTTATAACCTTTACGAATACTTAGGGAATTCTCATTAGGATGTATTGTATACATTTCTAATATGAATTTATCATCTAAAATTCAAACAAATAGAGGAAGAATCCATTTCATATCATTTTGCAACAACTTAGACCAAACAGACAATTCAAGGTTTGTAGTCGCATACTAAGCAATTAAAGATTATGTATGATTTAATCAATTTTCATGCAATATACTATTTAAAGGAAGTTCCCACTCATCCTAAGGTGTGAAAACACCTTAAAAATGCATCTCATCCCTGAAAATCTCGATCTCATATCAAATCCCTAGCAATTCACCTGATTCTTCTTCCTTTCAACTCGAAAACCCTAAAAATGAGGGATAGTGAAGAAAGAGTGAGAAAAGGGGAAGTTTTGATACCATTTTGGATCAAATCAAAGGAAGTAAAAAATCTTGACATGTGAGAGAAGATTCACCATTAAAGTCTATGCAAAGAAGCTAAACTTACATGATTTCATCATTCCTCGGACCGCAAAACCCTAGGTTAGCATCTCCATCACTTTCTCCTCTCAAACCCTAACTCTCCCTCTATCTCTAGGATTTCATTTCTCTGGATTGAATCATGAATTATGAGAGCTGATAGTGTGTTAGGTTGACCATATAGAGCAATTGAGCTGCTTGGGTCAATTGCACATTGACCCCTCACTATACTTTCTCTTATTTCAACTGAATTTTCTGTCATAAAAATATTACTATAATTTATCTACTGATAAGGTCTAAATGCATCGAAAAATTATGAAAATTTTACATGTCTTTTATGATTTAGTTTCAGATCTCCATTTATAATTTCAGATCATTTGAAGTTACCAATAAATGAATAAAAATAAAACACTACACTAATGAAAAACACTCTGTCAACATTTTGGTTAAAGTATAGTTTGACTAAGAACCACATTCAAAGAATACTAAAATATTTTGAAAATTTTCTCAAATATTAATGATTTAGTTATCCATATCATATCCAAAATTCAATTAAATACAAAATTTCTAGAAAATATGAAAAATCATTTACCACACTGCTATCCTGATCAAATTCCATATTCATGTACTATCAAAACCCTAAGTTTTTCCGATTAGGGTTTTACATTTCTCAAACTTCAAACTCAAATCATAGTTAGAGTTTCTTGTTATGTTTGAAACATCATAATTGATCTACTATCATTAATCAAGTCTAAATGATGTTCAATCTAATCAAGCATGTAATCATTCTGGTAAACCCTAGTTTACCAATTAAGCACAAATGTGGTCATTACAATTCTCACACCCTTAAAAAGTTTTGTCCCCGAAACATAAATATCCAAAAAATTACTTTCAAGGTTTATTTTAAGCTTCTGAAATCTTACATGTCATTATATTATTGTATTTCATACTTGAATGCAGTTGTCAACATCAATTCCTTTATTTATTTTCTAATCACAACATGTTTGAAATAGTTCTCAATGACAACAAACAAATTCTATATGCCACAATCAATCATAGCAGAGAGAGAGAGAGAAACAACCATTTCAATATTTTTTATACTCTTGAGGTGTTACCTCAACATTGATAATCTGATCCAACTATCTCAATTCATACAACTCAATATGTACTATTGTTATATATTACCTCTAAGTCACAAAAGAGAGTTCACCATGTTCTTTTGAATTTTACTATTGTGCTACTCAAATAGCAAAACAGTCTTGAGTTGGAAGACTGGATTCAACAACAATTGTACAATACTACTCACGACATCCCCATTGCATCATGGATGCATAAGGAGAAGCATTACCATCACATTCCATATTATTCTCAAGTATGAACCCACACATAATTCAAGGTGTAACCATCAGGTTATAGCATACTAGGGTTTCAACAACAGTAACACAGTACTCCATGATTGTATTAGTCATTGAAGGACTATTCTTACCCAATTACCATCACTTAGTTATATTAAAGCTAGGTATAACAAGCTATACCTCATTAGGGTTACATATCAATACAATATGGTTATCATCCCTTCTATTCATATGAGTGAATAGGTAAGACTACCTTATTCAGGGTAACCCTCCATTTGTTTTATCATCATTTGACCCATATCACCATACCACAATTGTACAATACTAAGATGGATTACTAGTATGAATGACTACAACTATCAGACACCTGGAATTAACATATTGCTTGCACATGTACACTGAAATCATACGTAGAACCAATATTTACAACCCTTAATATACCTTCAACAAATTATACTTCTAAAAACAAATTCACATATTACTAAAAGCCATTGTTTTCTCTTATCTCTCTCCTCATTCACTACTACTTACTTTTCGCTACTTATTCTTCTCATTTTAATCATGTAGATTAAACATTCCTAAAAATGAAACATACAAGCTAAGAATAGATTATTCATCATTCTTGATATCACTGCAAGAATTTGTTTTAGATTACACTTTGATCATCTTGTACTTCTTCTTTTGTTCAAAACACACTTGTTACATTTCAAATTTATTTCTTACCCCTTGATCTAAATAATTTTCATATTGTTCATCAACCTTTTAGATTATCTAGGATTACTATCAGTGCTAGTTTACTTCTCATAATGAAAATCACATGATCTTGTTTTATAGAGATGCTAGTATTCAAGGTCATATCACTAATGACAACCCTTGAACTACTACAACTCTAAACTTTTTAGGGTTTGGTCTTTATCAGTAGCATGATGTTGTTGTGTGTAACTTTGCTCCCTTAATTTGAAAGTCGAACTTTGGATCTCACAAGTTTTACTAAAGTATTCTTTATCTTATCGATTGAATTTCCTTTCTCTTACTTGGCCATTCAGATAGATTACATTCTCAATTACACTTCTAGGGTTTCATCATCATATTGTGTGTCATTATTACATTCACTAGATATCTCTGCCATGGTGGTTATGCATCATATATGATTCATTTTCTTATCACTTCATTACCACATTTATCTCATTAAGGAAGATATGAAAGAGAAGTTGATTTTGAGACTTAGAATTCTTATCTTTGAACATTCAATAATACATTTTTCATATGTAGATTTAATTAATTATCAACAAGGATACTTGACTAATTAGCACTTGCTTGAATCTCCTAACCTCTTTCTTTTATAATATATATTACTACATTATGTTTCAAACCCTTCCTTACTTTCCATAACCCCCTTACCATATACTACTATTCTACATGTCATCTTTAACTTCTAGCTTTCTCTTATGATCATGTTGCTTCTTTTAGGTGTATGATCATATATACCATGTTGCGCATATTTCTTTTTATCCTTCTGCTAATGTAAAGTTGAAATTCTAAATAAATAATCTCTCTACTAGTATCAACTCATGTTTAATACATTACATATCCTTCATTTTAAATCAAACGACTCATGCATGGGTGAAACATAGTTTCTCTTTCAATCAAGTTTTTCCTTCCTAAATATAGTCTACCTTTGTATGACTTATTCATTTATTTAGCTACACTTTTGTTCTTCTTTTAGAAACTAGTTTGTTGTTCTATAGAGACTTAGAATCCAAAGTCAGTAAGAATGAATGTATTAAACTTATTAATAAAGGTATACATTCCATGCTCTCAATTATATCATAACCCTTATTCCTTAATCAAGCTCATTATTTCCAACATTTCTCTTTGTTTCAACTAAGTTTCTTATCCTAGTTTTATGATTTACATGCTCATCTAGTTCTCTTCACTTTAACTCTTCTAAAGACTCTTCACATATATTTACTTATCGTATAGTTAACTCTTTTCTTCTATTTTTCCTTTACTTTGGAGTACATAAAAACATTGTACTCAGTTATATAATCCATTCCTCATGATTGATTCTTACTACCTTGTCCCTTACATACTTTTCTCATATCTTTTCCTTATTTCATATTTGGAGTTCATATAATATTAATAATTAAACTTAATCTAAACCTTACGTCGCGTTCCTTTATTCCCAATTAAGGATTTCTCATATGAGGCCCCAAAGTTGGGTCTCAGATATCAGTTCCAACTGAGCTATTCTAATCTTTCCCTTATGTTTCAACATCTTAGTGTATGTACATTCTCACTATGATGTGGGTCTAATTTATCCAGAGTCTACTCTTATCATATTGTTAATAGGAGTCATTAGATCCCAGTAATGCATCCTGCCAGTCGGATCAGGCCAAACCTATAGTCTTGAAGCCAAGAGCTACTTAAGATTAACCAACTCCTATTAATCTCAAACATGTGAAAAGAATATCCACTTAGGAAAGTTCATTCAAAGATCATTTCTAGTCTACTTGATACAAAGAATGTAATCAATAAATGCTACAACTGCATAGTGTACAACAAATCTTAAAGACCCATATATATTTCAAAATACTGAATATCAGAATTCAAACATATAAGAGCATTTATATTCGTCTCCAATAAAACAACAAAATGAAATGAAAGTTCTATCTAATTTTATATTTATGCTCTTAATTCATGTTACTTGTCTTGTTTCTAACCCTAATATTTCTAGGGTTCCTCTCTATCCCATCCTTCCACTGTATACCTGGACAGGGTATACATGAAAGAATATACATAGTAGCTTGATACTGGTTGATCCAAGTACTCAGATACTGGGCCAGGATATCCAAATACTCAAATCCCTAGATCTAACATCATAACATCTCCTACCTGCCACACTTATGACTCTAACTTACTAACTTAATAGTCCCTGACAACTCAGCCTAAGCTCTGATACCAAGTTGTGACACCCCGATCTCACAATTTCTACTTATCATGAGATTAGGGCATAAATTGAGGATTTAACGTAATACAAAGATCACCCTTAACTTTTCCTTCTCTTTCAAAACTCTTTGTTTTCTCACATTGAACCACATAAACCAACTTTATAAGGGAATCTAAACATTGACTTCTTTAATCTGATTTCAACAGTAAAAATGCATGTATGAACATTCATTATGTTCCTCATACTTTTAAGCACATAAGACTTGCTGATTCGCACATATTGCTAAAAAAGGAATAATGTTATACATCATCATTTACAACTCTCTATTATTTCTTTACAAGGACCTAGAGTGACAAGGATCGACTGACCTTAACTACACTTAGACTTAACTCTTGTGGCAGATCTACTCTGATGCAATGACATCTTCAGTCCACGAGTTATCCCTAAAATTTTTGAGTGGAGGGGTGAGCCTACTTGCTCAATGAATGAGTACTTCAAAGAAACAGTCTAAAGCAATGATATAATTTCAAATATAATTTTGAGCAATTGATATCAATTATGACAGTAGTAATCTTAAAAGAGACTAATCATTCCCAAACATAAATATTTCAAGATACTCTAGATATCTACAAGAGTGTATCAATATATGAACATGCTTGTTTAAACATAAAGAGAACTAATAATGTAGAAATATATATACTATAATTGAATAAATGAACACACTTGTTTAATCTCTCATTCATCTTATTATCATATTTTAACTTGTGCCCTGATCATATGCAGTGTACTCTACATATGAAGACTCATAGCGAACTACGATCTCACCGTACAAGACTTAGCTGACACACCTGGGAATTCTAAGTCTGATAACGTCATTAGTCTGCAATAGGAAAATGGCTCTCTGGCCTCGGCACACCTATTATGCTGTAAAAACTGGACTCCTCCTCTAACCCGAGCACACATGTGGAGAGTCAAGCCACCTATTGGCTTTTCTACACTGTCGTGCCACCATGATCTCTAGTTGATGTTGGACACTACATACTGTATTTTTAAGGAGACTTCTACTAGGGCTTCATCCCCCGTACCACCTTTTAGTACGTTCCGACCCCGTATACTAGACAATGCCAGGGTTAGGTCGTTTCATCCCTACGGTGCAGACCTCTCATAGGGAATCTATGGTGTTCAGGGCTCCGGAGTCTATTAATTTATTATTCTTAGAAAGCTCTTAGTATATTGTATCTCTCTCTTACTTATACTTGACTCTGGTATCTCTATGGTACCGAGTCTATTTATCTGAAGTTTATAAATATGACATGCATGTCATCCTTAACTTGGCATAGGAGTATATTCAAAACAATGTAATATACTGAGAAATCAACATACTATACATGCAGGCAGACTGAAATACTTAAATAAATAGAATACATGTCCACTTGGCACTTATATACTGGAATCATGCAATTGAACTTCTTAATATACTGATAAGAGTTTATTACTTGACATATGAATAATCTTCATTAGCACATGTAAACTATTCATTTCATAGACCATCTGATAACATTTACCACAACTAAACTGTTAAGCATCACCACATCTCATACTGAGAACATTGATATCACAATACTTGATTCATTGAACACCCTATCCTTAGGGTTTCATTTACCTCATTCACTTATCACATGGCTTTCATAAGGATTTAATATGTCATAAACATCCACTAAATACAGATTGCTTTAAACAAGTCATATACAATCAACATATGTATGAAATCCTCAAATTGATCTAAATTAGGGTTTTCCATGCCATTTATTGAGATATTATGAATCAAGAATAACATTGCATAAATAGAGTCTATGATGCCAGGAATAACACTTCAATAATTAGAAACCGTGCGATGTTAGGGTTTGGGAGCCGCGGTGGCGGCCGCAGAGGTGGTCAAGGAGGATGCAACTCAGGACTTTTCAACAACCAGCGCTCTGGGGAGGAGAGGAATAACGTAGCTCCGGCTGCTCTCGAGGAAGATCCTATCACCGACACCGGTTCCGGTGATGTATCCATGAGTCAAGAACAACCCGAGGCTACTCCTGCTAGGCGTAGCTATAGGGATGCCCATGTCGGCAACGACCTTGGATTGCTTTCATACACTAATCCTGTTTCGCCAGACACCCTTACTGCGGAGGATATCCAAGTCGATCTCTCAGGCGTTCTGCCTGCCTTCTCTGTCAAGCCAGAATCAATCCAACCTCTGTTGTCTCCATGGCAGTTCGCCGTGGTTGTGAAAGCCATCAGAATCACGATAGGTTTTCAAGCCCCGGTAAACAAGATCAACGTTCTGTGGCAACCAACGACGCATATTCGGATAATCGACCTTGAAAATGGATATTATATCATCCAGTTGGGCAACCGAGAGGATTATGAGAAGGCACTCTTGGGAGGCCCGTGGACTGTGTTCGGAAACTACCTTTCCATCCAGTCATGGTCGCCTTCCTTCAGGCCTTCGGAGAAAATCCCACACAAACTCTGTGTATAGCTTAGGGTTGCGGACCTCCTTGTCTTCCTTTTTCAGAACCAACTTCTAATCAACATCAATAATGCTGTTGGTAAAACTATCAAGGTGGACGCTAACACCCTCATGGGGAATAGGGGCAAATTCGCTAGGATCGCTGTCGAGATCGACACCCAGAAACCTTTGCTTCCGGCGATCTTCCTCAACGATGAGCAGTTCCGTCTAGAATATGAGAATCTACCCCAATTCTGTTTGACATGTGGCCGTCTGGGTCACGTCGCGAGCGAGTGCAAGAATGGTACCACACCCCTGAGTGACCTGGGCTCCACTTCCATCCCCATCCCGCTCTCGACAGTCAGTTACACTAATGCTATTCACGCGAAGATGCCTGAGCGGCGCAAGGCCAACACGGAGGGAAAAAGTACTGCTGAGAAGCCACATGCGACAACGCAGACCGATCAGCGGGTCCAGCCGAGCACATCACAAGACAACCTCGTACCAGTCGACGAGGAGGATGGGTTCCGACCTGTACTCAGTAAAAAGGCCAAGAAACGACTACGTCAGAAGGAGGCCGCCGCTAAAGCAACCCAAGCGGTTGCTCCGCTGGTTGCCCCGTCTGCAGAATCGCAACAAGAATCCATTCAACTGAAGGCCAACACAGCTGTGTTGCTCACCGGAAATAACGTGTGCACGGGTAGAGAAGCACCCTCGACGAAAGTCGGTGAGTTCCAATTCCAAGCAACAACATGCGAGCCTTCAAGTAAGAACATCACACATCACAACAGAAAGGACAGTGGGTTCATTATTCTAAGGAATAGGAAGATTGTCTTCCAATAAATCCAGAGCCCCGATCGGGTCCGCAAGAAAGGCCGCTCGGAGACAACTCCAGGCGCAAAGCGCGTGCTGGAATTCCAACAACATATGGAAGGTGCTTCCCAGGTATCTTCAGTGGAGGCAACCATGGATGAAGAAGGACAGTCCATAGGACTGTGCGCAACTATTCAATAACTCCTTAATGAACGTGCTTTGCTGGAACATCCATGGTGCACGACAAGAAAGGAAGATCCACTTAGTTCGTGAAATGAAATCTATTCATAAAGTGAGCATCACGGCCATTATGGAACCTCCCTGCAGTGGTCCTACTGCAGACAACATTATCAAACGACTTGGTTATGATTCATCGCACAGGGTGGAAGCTAATGGCTACTCCGGTGGTATTTGGATCACTTGGAATCAGTTTAACTGCTCCATTGAGATCATTCTCAATCATCACCAATTTGTGCACTACCATGTCGACGACGAATGGTTCTTAACCATCGTGTATGACAGTCCTAATGATACTACACAGGAATTCCTATGGAAAAGGTTGGAGGAGATCTCGTCTACTGTGACACACACTGCTTGGGCAGTGTTGGGCGACTTTAATACTCTGCTTAACATTAATGAAAAATGAGGCGATGTCTATTTTGACAGGTGCGCTAGCCGCCGATTCCATGAAGTCCTTGCTTTCACCGGACTGGCAGAGCTGAAATCCCAAGCCCCCCTCTAGACCTTCAAGCGTCAGCAGCTTTATGAGCGGCTCGACCGTGTCTTCGCAAACTCTGAATGGATTCATAGGTTCAGGGAAGGCTCCGCTGCGGTTCTTCCCCGCCTTTACTTGGACCGTCATCCCATTCTTCTGTCCTGCGGAACCAAGACGCCCAGGCGTGCTCGCTTCCGGACCAAGGAAAGTTAGAACCTCGCTCCTGAGTTCAAGGAGAAGGTACTGTGCTACTGGCCTCATGGTAGCAATTTCTAGGATGCGCTCCATGGCTTCACGCGCAAAGCTTCTCGATGGGACTCCGAGTATGCTACCTACCATCACAAGGAGAAGCGTCGCCTTCTCGACACCATCGGCAGGCACCAGGTGAATCTCCAAACCATGAATTCCGCTCCACTTACGAACCCTATTGTGCCTCTTCAGGAACACCTCCACAATATCCTTCTTCATGAGGAGGTAGACTGGCAGTAGCGGGCGCACGTCGACTGGCTTCGGGCTGGCGACCTCAACACTAAGTTATACCAATCCTTCGTCCAAGCTAGAAGGCACTTCAACAAAACGACCCGACTCCAAAAAGAGGATGGGTGTTGGACAACCACATGCGCTGAAACCAAGTGTCTCATTCACAACTTCTTCGAACAACTCCTGACTCAAACTGCCCCGACGCAAGCTACACGGATTCTAGCTTACCCGTGTACCTTCCCTACTCTTTCTGAAGCTTCCTTCACTGACCTGAGCTCTATCCCGAACAGCTCTGAAATCAGGAGGACAACGTTTGCCATGGTACCTATGAAAGCTGCTGAACCTGATGGCATTCACACCGGCTTCATCCACCATAATTGGGAGATCGTAGGGCCAAGTGTTATCACTACTGTACAGGAGGCCTTCTCCTCTGAACGCATCGACCCCGCCATCACAGGATCCTACATGGTTCTTATTCCCAAGGTTCCTACGCCCCAAAGTTGCAGTGATCTGAGACCAATCTCTCTGAATAATAGTTGTTTTAAAATCATATCCAAGGTGATCATTGAGCGGCTCAAGCCCTTCATGAATGACTGGATTAGTCCCACTCAATCGAGTTTTATACTGGGACGGTGAATTAGCGACAACATACTCCTCGTCCAGGAGGTTATCCATACCATGAAATCCATCTCTACCAAGAAGCCCCTGATGTGTATCAAATTAGACCTGGCGAAGGCGTTCAACCGCATGAACTGGGACTTCATCCATGACACCCTGAAGCGCACTGGTCTGCCTGCTAAGCTCACTACTGTCATTATGGAAATCATTACAAAGGGGGAGACCTCCATCCTCTGGGAGGGCGAGGCACTTCTCCCCTTTAAAGCATCCCAAGGTGTTCGCCAAGGAGACCCGATTAGCCCTTATATCTTCGTCCTCTGCATGGAAAGACTGAGTCAAGCCATTTCTATCTCTGTAGAAGCAGGCAGATGGAAGCCGATAACCCTTTCTCGTGGTGGCCTGCAGCTCTCCCACGTCTTGTTCGCCGACGTCATTCTCTTGCTGGGCGAAGCCTTATTAGCTCAGGCCCGGGTCATATCCTCTATTCTTCAGGACTTCTCCTTGGCATCCGGCCAATCCATCTCTAAACCCAAGTCTCACTGCTTCTTTAGCAAGAGGGTCTCCCAACCTCTGAAGAACAGAATCTGTAGGAAGTTGGGCTTCTCCTGGACCGAAGATCTAGGGAAGTACCTGGGGGTTCCTCTTCTGCACCACCGTGTCAATAAAGAAACCCATGGTAACATCCTAACATCCATACAGAGAAGAATGAATAGCTAGACGCATAAGCTACTGTCCCTTGCAGGTCGGGTGACGTTGGCCAAGGCCACTCTCCAAGCGATTCCTACCTACACCATGTAGACTGTTAAGCTCCCGCCGAGCCTCTGTGAGGACATCAACAAACATATCTGTTGGTTTGTGTGGTACGGTGCTGATAACACCTATTTTTGTGATGTTCTTGCCCTTTCGTTCGTTATCAAAACTTCCCTTTTCTGCTATTTTCCTCTCTTTTATTAGCACTTTCACAATAATTGGCCAAGCAATGCTCTTAATCTAAATTTTCCATCTTTTGCAGAGTTTTCCCGCATTTTGGTGCAAATAAGGCCGTTTCGTCTCGACCCACAAATAAGTCCAAGTCTGTTTCGGCCTTCCTGACCTGACGCCCGATACAACCTCTGCCCGACAGGGTGGAGCAAAACAATGACGCATGATAAAGGGATGCCGCACAAGAAGAAGCCGACAGACGACACGCCTTCTACCCGACAGGGAGCCAAGCTCACCACAACAACCCAGCTTGTCGGGTGACATGACCACCCACCGGCAGGCACGCCGCCCGTCACATGACCGATAGCCGACACCCCTATGCTGAGCGATACCCGTATCGGCTGTCCACCGACCCACGAATAAGGAGGACACGTGGCACTTTGAGCACCATAACTTCTCCCAACCAGCTGCCTATAAATAGCAGCTACAAGAAGTCGAAAAGATAGGTTCGGACAGTTGGGAGCTTTGAGCGATCTTCGAGGGAGAACTATGAGAATATTGTGCCCCAGTGCTCGTGTCGGGCGACTCTAGGTGAGCTATTCCTCATCCCGAGAGGGAGGGGATGGTTCACTTAGGACCGTCTCGGGCGACACTGTGGGACGATATCGGCCAACGTTGATAAGCGACACAAGTGCTTGACAGTAGAACGCGTCGCTCCATGCCCGACAAGATATCGAACCCGATACGCTTCGCCCGTCATGCGTGCTGCCCGAGAGGGTTCGCCGCCCGACATGAGCGTATCGGCTAGGGTCCTTGAGCGATACAGTCGGCCGTCATGCGTACCGCCCGAGAGGGTGTGCCGCTCGATAGTACTGTATCGGGCTAGGCTCCTGACCGATATCAGGCTGGAGAGCCACAGTAGCCTGTCTCCCTTCTACATCAAGAAGGCGACATCTATCTTTAATTCTATTATTTAAATTCTTTATTTACACACTGTAATTAAGACCTTTATTGTTTATGGAAATGGAATAGTTTAATTACTTGTTGCTCTATGCTTGGTACATGTGTTGGATGACTGCTGTGTTTGATATCCGAACTCTAGCTTGCATGTTTGGATTGCATTTCGCTTAGCTACCGAACCATGTTTTTCCCGTCGCAACAACTTCGAGAGTTGTGTTGTGGCTCTAGCGTTTGGTCCGATTCTAGAGTACCAGAGTGCCTGGAACGGAGTTGTTTCAGTAACTTTCCACTCTAACTTAAGTTCGACAACCTCGAGAGGGGTGTCGACACTTGGTTAGAGGTATCCACTCTGAGAGGAGGGGTGCAGGATGTTACTGCTGCCGCTTGTTTTACTGTAGTCTTATCCTTCGTACCTTGCTCTGGCTCTAGTTTTATCTTTCTATTTCTGTTGCATGAAACCCCCTAAAAAACTGCTAAATGACTAAAAACCTTAAATCTCTCTAGTAGCTCCAGTTGGAGATAGTTTTCTTGTTTTGTTTGTGACATCTTGCTGATTCCCTTTTGGGGAATTTATTATCTCTTTATACCTACTGGAGTGTAGCGTGTCGATTCTGGGTTCTCAACACTACCCCCCTTGTCCCTGTGTTCGACCCGTATATCTACTTCGACCCCGTAAGCAAAGTTGCGGGGGCTTAGAAGGATTCGGGTTTATAAATGTAAAAGCTCGACTACCTCAAATCCGCCTCCACTTTTGGACGCGCGATTTATGCCCGTCAACTTTTTGGCGCCGTTTCCGGGGACAAGGCAAAAACAGTACTGTAGACGAATCTGAATCCACTAACTACACTCTCGTGCCTCAAGCTTAGAAATGAGTTTGACAACACTCTTTTTATTTTGCTTCTTATTGTTATTCTTTTAAAAAAATTAAAAATTCAATTTCCTAAACTCGATTTTTCGTGCCTTTTCAGGAACTCTGAAGAACTGTGACTTGTTCCGCCGAGCTTTGATACCATGTCTCATTATGAGCAGTCTCTTTCTGAGGGTGAATGTCAGGGCCAAGGTGGGAGGTCGAGCCAGCCTAACTTGGTTGGTCAGCTTTCCGCCTACATAAAGAGACATGACACCATCATCAACCAGCTGGTGCAGGGCGCGTTTCCTAGCCCGGGAGCTCTGAATTCAATGCAACGCCAGATGGCCAGCTTTCAGATGCGCCAGTGTAGGTAGATCAGCGACTGACACAGATGACTGCTCTGATGAAGAATCCTATAGTTAAAACACCCCCATACCCGGAAACTGCCAGAATGACAGTTCTGAGGTCTAGAAGAATGCTGGAGCGTCCTGATGAATCCAGGCCTGAGCCCGAGCTAAGGCTTGAGGAAGCAGCCCCAGCAGAGGAGGAATAAAGATAGGCAGACATTCGGGAGTCTGCGCAAGGGTTCCCTGAAGAGTTACCTAACGGAAGGAATGCTTACGCTCCTAGGGTTCCGTTCCCGTACAAGTTGATAAAGGCAAATCTGAAGAAGCGTCATGAGAAGTTCATGGAGTCGATCAGGAAGCTGCATCTCGAAGTGCCCTTCCTTGACACTTTGGAGGAGATGCATACATATGCCAAGTTCCTCAAGGACCTTATCACAAAGAAGAGAAAGGGAGGAAGGATTGAGATGGTGCACCTAGCTTCTGCCTCCTATGCCTCTGTAAAGCTTGACATGCCAAATAAGAGAAGGGACCCCGGAGCATTCACAATCCCGTTCTCTATCGGGGACAATGTCGAGCGTAAGGGTCTAGCAGACTTGGGGGCAAGCATCAGCCTTATGCCCTTAAGTTTTGCACAAAGGGTGGGTTTGACCGACATGGTTCGAACCAACATGCGGATTGAACTGGCGGACCACACCTTTAAGAGACACGTCAACATTGTCGAAGATGTGCCGATCAAGGTTGGCGATTTCTTCATCCCTTGTGATATAGTCGTCATCGACACAGCTGAAGACCCCCGTTGCCCGATCATCTTTGGGCGCCCCTTCTTGGCAACAGGGAGAGCGCTGATTGATGTCTCCGAGGGGATGATCACTTTGAGGGTCGGGAACAACCATATGGACTTCAAGCTGAAAGAGATCATGAGAAGCCCATCCCTGTCTGAATCAACATGTTTCACAGATAGCTACAATAAATTCTGTGAGGAAATAGAGGAAGATATCCAGATAGTAGACCCACTCTTGAGGGTTATAAACTGTCAAGATCTCGACCTCGAAGATCCTGAGGTCGCAAGGCATCTTAACCTTCTCGACCTTTTTGACGAAGACTTGCAAGAAGAGGATAAGGTGGTGGAGTCTGTGATGTATGCCTCTCTCGAGGGGGAGCCTCAAGAGCAGGCACCCAGACCAAAACCAGAGTTAAAAGCATTGCCTGGATGCCTGAAGTATGAATTCTTGGATGAAGAGCACAAAAACCCTGTCATCGTAAATGCCAATCTTTCAATCAATCAGCTAGACCGACTCCTTGAGGAGTTAAGGCTCCACAAGGGGGCTATAGGATATTCAGTGGATGATATCAAAGGCCTTAGCCCCACCCTGTGCATGCATCACATCAACTTAGAGGAATCTACCAAGCCTCTGGTCCAACCCCAGAGGAAGATGAACCAGATGCTTAAGGAGGTCGTCAAGAAAGAGGTAATAAAGCTTAGGGATGCGGGGATCATTTACCCAATCAGCGATAGCAATTGGGTGAGTCCGATCCACGTAGTGCCCAAAAAGGGCGGGATGACGGTGGTTAAGGGTGAGAAGGGAGACAAGGTGGAAGTTAGGACCGTCATCAGATGGAGGATGTGCATTGATTACCGAAAGCTAAATCAGGCTAAGAAGAAGGATCATTTTCCGCTACCTTTTATTGACCAAGTTCTTGAAAGGTTATCGCATCACGATTTCTTTTGTTTTCTCGATGGCTTTTCAGGTTTTTACCAGGTACCCATCTTACTCGAAGATCAAGAGAAGACAACATTCACCTGCCTTTACGACACTTATGCCTTTCGAAGGATGCCCTTCGGACTCTGCAACGCCCCAACTACCTTTCAAAGATGCATGATATCCATGTTTTCAGATTTTCTTGAAGACATCGTAGAAGTTTTCATGGACGATTTTTGGTCTATGGGAAGGACTTCGATAGCTTCTTGAAGAATCTGTCCATGGTTCTACGGAGGTGCGAGGAGAACAACCTAGTTTTAAACTGGGAAAAGTGCCATTTCATGGTACGAGAGGGCATTGTTCTTGGGCATAAGATCTCAAGGCGTGGGATCGAGGTGGACACCAGAAAGGTTGAAGCAATATCCAAACTTCCTCCACCCAAATCCGTGACGGGTGTGCGCAGCTTCCTCAGGCACGCCGGATATTACCGAAGATTCATCAAGGACTTTTCAAAGATTTCCAAACTGCTATCCAATCTTTTGGTAAAAGACACTGAATTTGTTTTCTCTAATGATTGTCTCAGTGCTTTTCAGGCCCTAAAAAATGCTTTAATATCACCACCCATCCTTCAAGCACCAAAATGGGATTTACCTTTTGAGCTAATGTGCGACGCTAGCGACTACGCGGTTGGAGCAGTCCTGGGGCAAAAGAAAGATAAGAAGCACCATGTGATTTGCTACGCTAGTCGCACGTTGGACGAGGCTCAAGTAAACTACACAATGACGGAGAAGGAGATGCTCGCGATCGTCTTCGCGTTCGATAAGTTTAGGTCGTATCTCATTGAAGCTAAGGTCAAAGTATACACAGATCATGGGGCTATAAAATACTTGATGCAAAAGAAAGACACAAAACCCAGACTGTTGAGGTGGGCCTTATTGCTCCAAGAGTTTGACCATGAGATTATCGACAAGAAGGGAATAGAAAATGTGGTCGTCGACCACCTATCAAGGATCGTGGCTGAGAGAGTGGGATGGCCTCTAATCAACGATGACTACGCCGACGAGGCCCTTATGTTGGCCGAAGCTCAAGAAGAAAGCTTACCCTAGTTTGTAGACATCTGCAATTATCTTGCTTGCGGAGAACTACCTCCTGACATCATGTACAATCAGAAAAAGAAGCTATTTGCGGATGCTAAAAACTACTACTGGGATGATCCTCTCCTGTTCAGAATGTGCGCCGACAACTTATACAGGAGGTGCATCCCGGAAGAAGAAACCGCGAACATCCTGAAGGAATGCCACGCCTCCCCCTATGGTGGTCACCTGGGTAGCGAGAGAACAGCTGTAAAAGTGCTACAATCAGGTTTCTACTGGCCCTCCTTATTTAAAGACGCTGCACAATTTGTAAAGGTTTGCATAGAGTGCCAGTTTACAGGGAACATAGGGTGGAGGAATGAAATGCCAATGGCAAGCTGGGTCGAAGTAGAAATATTTGACGTGTGGGGGATCGACTTCATGGGACCGTTTCCCCCATCCCAGGGGTATCAATACATACTCATGTCAGTGGATTATGTATCGAAGTGGGTGGAAGCGGTAGCCACCCAAACCTGCGACGCCAAGTCAGTTATCAAGCTCTTTGAGAAGACCATCTTTCCTCGTTTCGGTGTACCACACACAGTTATAAGCGACGGGGGGTCGCACTTTGGAGAAAGACAGTTCGAAGCACTTATGCGCAAGTACGGAGTGAAGCACAAGATCGCTACACCCTACCACCCACAGACGTCAGGGAAAGTAGAGGTTTCCAACAGACGAATCAAGCAGATCTTGGAGAAAATTGTCAACCGAACAAGGAAAGATTGGTCCATGAAGCTTGACGACGCGCTTTGGGCCTACCGTACTGCTTACAAAATGCCCATTGGAACCACCCCCTACCATCTCATCTACGAAAAGTCCTGCCACTTGCCTCTAGAGTTGGAACACAAGGCCCTTTGGGCAATCAAGTTTCTAAATATGGACCTCGATAAAGCTGGAGAAAAGGGGTTTCTGCAGCTTCAAGAGCTGGAAGAGCTAAGAATGAATGCCTATGAAAATGCAAAAATCTACAAACAAAGGACAAAATTGTGGCATGATGCCCACCTCAGGAGAAAAGATGTAAGCGAATGGGCTAAGGTCTTGTTGTTCAAGTCCTCTATTCGTCTTTTCCCTGGGAAGTTACAAATGAGGTGGTCCGGACCGTTCATCGTGTCAAAAATATACCCATCAGGAATGATGGATCTCTATGACAAAGACGATTCGACCAAAGCCTTTCAAGTAAATGGGCACAGGGTGAAAAGGTTCTATGAAGATGAAGCATTTGTCAGGAGAGCAGAGATCAGTCTGCAAGATATGGGTACAGTCGAGGGCTGAACAAGATGATCTTACACCGGTCGAGCTGGCGACGCAAACTTCAGCGCTACTCGGGAGGCAGCCCGAGTTTTTCTTATTACTTGTAAAATCAGACTTTATGGACTGTAATAAGGTCCGATTCAGAGTACGCGCCGAGCGTACCAACTCTTCTGTTTTATGGGTCATCACTGGATTTTGCAAGGCATTGAGGAGTAATTCTGTCTGAGGCAAGGGGCTCTACCCTAAACCGATGATGTTTTGTCCGTCAATCACTTTTTCCGCCTTGTTTCAGGCACCTTCTTTTACGACGTGTCGGTCCACAGCTTCTTGGGCACCGCAAGAGTCGTGACAGATGGAATTCCCGAGCAACTGCCATATCGTGCATGGGAATAAATGCCCTTGATTTGACCGATGGGACTGTCGTCTCAGAAATGGCATGACTCAATCAGCCGATGCACACCCTGGAATGCCCGATTTACCCCCGACTGAGATTGCTATAAATAGCAAGAAGGGGGGCCTATCGTGTCGGGCCACCACTCTTACTCTTTTTAGCCACCTGTAACACATGTAGTAATCCACCCTTTTTGCTCGCGTGTTGGCCTACTTGCCTTCACTCTGGTATCAGGCGATGGCTCCAATGAGCAAGGGTATAGCCCAACACACTTTTTTCCCGACACATATTTATATATCACATGCTGTGTGTCGGGTTGACAAGCTTTTTCGAATTTTCTTTTATCACCCGACATGTTTGATGCATGACATAACGACCGATAGTGTTTGCCCGATACGCCATATCGGGTGACACATTTTGCTTTTGTGATGTCCTGGCAGGCAGTTGATCTTTGGCGACCTTATCGCCCGACACATCCGTGTCGGGCGGTGGGCTGTGCCGCACAACTCTCCTCGTATCGTCCAACCCTATATCGCCTCGAGCTTTCTTTTGATGGATGATACCCGAATTTTGAAATAAGTCGAGTTTTATCAAGTTTCTTTTGCTTTCCCTACCTAACATTTAATTGGTTAATGAAATTGATAACAAGAACAGATCGCACAAGAATCAAAGTTGCGAACGCAGATGAAGCAACAACTGTCAGACAGAAACGTCACAACCCCGAAGAGGAATACTTCCTTATTATAGTCTGTCTTCTGTGGTGGTTTAGGACCATTTTCATAGATAGCACAAGTCTTGCCCCGATGGAGTCCGAATCTCATCTGGGCACTCCGATTCCATCTTCTTGAGGAAGGGGGGAGCATCCACAAGTGTTTTCAAGAGCTCTCTATCTACCATGCGCAAGCTTCGAGCTTCCTTCTTGAGAGCTTTGCACTTGTTCCGGCTACTTCCAATCGGGGAAATAAAAGGGCCGCAACAGAGAAGCATATTGTAGCTTCTCGAAGGCACAAGCGAGCCCGCAACATAACCTTCACTGGGATAACATGACCTCACCCGGTATACTTTGCTACTCTGGGACAGAGTGCGGAGTAAGTTTGGGGGGGTACCCGTGTACTAGTGAAGGAGGTATAAAAAGTTTCTTCACCTCCACCCTTTGTGCCATTTTGTCCTTGCTCTTTATCATTTGTATGTACCCATGCCCGTATAAAATGTCATGATCATATAAAAATATGTACAAAGTTGCTATAATAGTGAAAACCTGTTGCGACTTCTTGCAAAGTTAGTTTTCTATGTGCTTAACGAGATGCAAGTTCTATTATATCTTTTTGATAATGCTGCTTCAAACGAACAAAAGAGTGTGTTTTTCAATGCAAATTTTTTTTGAAAAATATAATAATCTCTCAAACAGCTAAGAGACGAGTATGGAGAAGGAAAAAACTGCCCAAACAGCAGAAATCTCTTTGTTTCCCCTCACCCAATGAAAATCCCAAAAAGAGAGAGAAGCCTTATGAGAGTGAATAAAAGCATGAGAGTTGTGCCCAAGAATATATATATATATATATATATATATATATATATACCCACTTGTTTTCTAAAAGTACCCATCTTTAGGCATGGTAGATCCGGGGCAGTGGTATGTAGGATGTTAAATCACTACTGTAAAGCCAACTGGATTGGACTGTAGGGACCACTTGCCCGCTAACGGACCCTTACCTGGATGGACCGATGGGAAACAAGGAAAAATCCCAAAAAGCCTTAGCCTACCTGATACACAACTTTCTGCCCCAAAAATAACGCTGTTTGGTGTGTAAGCTAACTTCGGAATCATACAACGAAGTCTCACCGAAGCTGTAGAGAAGAATCTTACTTAAACAATAAGGCAGGAAAAACCAAGTCTTTTGTTCGTAATGAGACATCATTATCTTTAAGGAATTACGATCCTTGTTTCACCTTTTGAACAGAGAGCTATTCCGAGCAGAAGAAGCATCACTAAATATAGTTTAAATATTGATTGAGGACAATCAAAATGCTAAGTTTGGGGGAGTTGATAACACCTATTTTTGTGATGTTCTTGCCCTTTATTTCGTTATCAAAACTACCCTTTTCTGCTATTTTCCTCTCTTTTATTAGCACTTTCGCAATAATTGGCCAAGCAATGCTCTTAATCCAATTTTTCCATCTTTTGCAGAGTTTTCCCTCATTTTGGTGCAAATAAGGCCGTTCCGTCCCGGCCCACAAATAAGTCCAAGTCTGTTTCGGCCTTCCTGACCTGACGCCCGATACAACCTCTGCCCGACAGGGTGGAGCGACACAGTGATGCATGAAAAAGGGATGCCGTGCAAGAAGAAGCCGACGGACGACACACCTTCTACCCGACAGGGAGCCAAGCTCGCCATGACAACCCAGCTTGTCGGGCGACACAGCCACCCACCGGTAGGCACGCCGCCCGTCACGTGACCGATAGCCGACACCCCTGCGCCGAGCGATACCCGTATCAGCCGTCCACCGACCCGCGAATAAGGAGAACACGTGGCGCTTCGAGCACCATAACTTCTCCCAACCAGCTGCCTATAAATAGCAGCTATAGGAAGTCGAAAAGACAGGTTCGGACAGTTGGGAGCTTTGAGCGATCTTCGAGGGAGAACTACGAGAATATAGTGCCCCAGTGCTCGTGTCGGGCGACTCTAGGTGAGCTCTTCCTCATCCCGAGAGGGAGGGGATGGTTCACTTAGGACCGTCTCGGGCGACACTGTGGGCTGATATCGGACAACGTTGATAAGCGACACATGTGCCCGACACAAGTGCCCGACAGTAGAACGCGTCGCTCCATGCCCAATAAGATATCGAACCCAGTACGCTTCGCCCGTCATGCGTGCTGCCCGAGAGGGTTCGCCGCCCGACATGAGTGTATCGGCCAGGGTCCTTGAGCGATACAGTCGGCCGTCATGCGTACCGCCCGAGAGGGTGTGCTGCCCGACAATACTGTATCGGGCTAGGCTCCTGACCGATATCGGGCTGGAGAACCGCAGTAGCCTGTCGCCCTTCTACATCAAGAAGGCGACATCTATCTTTAATTCTGTTATTTAAATTTTTTATTTACGCACTGTAATTAAGACCTTTATTGTTTATGGAAATGGAATAGCTTAATTACTTGTTGCTCTATGCTTGGTACATGTGTTGGATGACTGCTGCGTTTGATATCCGAACTCTAGCTTGCATGTTTGGATCGCGTTTCACTTAGCTACCGAACCGTGTTTTTCCCATCGCAACAACTTCGAGAGTTGTGTTGTGGCTCTAGCGTTTGGTCTGATTCTGGAGTACGAGAGTGCCTGGAACGGAGTTGTTTCTGTAACTTTCCACTCTAACTTAAGTTCGACAACCTCGAGAGGGGTGTCGACGCTTGGTTAGAGGTACCCACTTTGAGAGGAGGGGTGCAGGATGTTACTGCTGCCGCTTGTTTTACTGTAGTCTTATCCTTCATACCTTGC
Source organism: Alisma plantago-aquatica (assembly GCA_963693085.1). Classification (NCBI taxonomy): domain Eukaryota; kingdom Viridiplantae; phylum Streptophyta; class Magnoliopsida; order Alismatales; family Alismataceae; genus Alisma; species Alisma plantago-aquatica. The sequence goes on along the minus strand of OY856413.1, from coordinate 196,750,279 downwards.
TCTAGCTCTAGTTTTATCTTTCTGTTTCTATTGCATGAAACCCCCTAAAAATCTGTTAAATGACTAAAAACCTTAAATCTCTCTAGTAGCTCCAGTTGGATATAGTTTTCTTGTTTTGTTTGTGACATCTTGCTGATTCCCTTTTGGGGAATTTATTATCTCTTTATACCTGCCGGAGTGTAGCGTGTCGATTCTGGGTTCTCAACACTACCCCCTTGTCCCTGTGTTCGACCTTGTATATCTACTTCGACCCCGTAAGCAAAGTTGCGGGGGCCTAGAAGGATTCAGGTTTATAAATGTAAAAGCTCGACTACCTCAAATCCGCCTCCACTTTTGGATGCGCGATTTAGGCCGGTCAGGTGCATCCACTCAAAGAAAATCTTCCCTGGTTGCGTGGACTAAGGTGTCATCCAGCAAGGACATTGGCGGCCTCGCCATTAGGGATGCCAAAGATCAGAATGAGGCTCTCATGTTGAAGAATGTGTGGACCTATCTCACCGACCCCTCTAAGATCTGGGTCAAGGTGATGAAAGATAAATACACCACAAATTGGAGGCTCAAATCTGTACCAAGCTCCCCGGCTTGGAGCTTCATCAAGAAGAATATCCGTAGGATCACTGAATTCAGTCATCATGTAATTAACAGTGGGCAGAGTACCAACGATTGGAAAGATAGATGGATCGCCGACCAATCTATACTGGCATCCCACCCAAACTGGCCTATTCCTCATGATCTCAGCGACCTTACAATTGATTCCATGGTCCTTCCCATAGGAGGGTGGGACTGGGACTTTATACATTATTTCCTTCCTGAGTCCACTTGGACAACTATCTCTACCATTCCTCCGCCTTGCCCCGACTCTGGGAATGATGGTTTGTCATGGCCGCTCGAGGAAAATGGACTGTTCACCTCAAGATCGGTCTATCGATGGATCAGACGTGAGAAGGAGGTGTCAACGCCTGGTCATTGGAAATCTATTTGGCAAGCTAAGTTGCCGGAACACATAAAAATCCATCTCTGGCTCATGATGCATGGTGCTCTCATGAAGAATATGGAGAAGCACCATAGACACATGGAGGTTTCTGAGAACTGCCCTATCTGCAATAATGGTCAAGATTCTATAATCCATGCTCTTAGAGATTGTCCGCCTAGTCGGGCAGTGTGCAACATGCTGCTTCCCTACGAAGACCATCCAGCTCTTCCTGCCAACGATTGGCTTCGACGGTGCATCATGACACCGTCCGAATCTGCTACCCTGCGAGCGGTCGCCTGCTGGCATATCTGGACATGCCAGAACCTACAGATTCACCAAAATCAAATCACACCAGCTACTAAGAAGGCAGAGTTCATTAGGCTCCGGGCGGAGTCCATTCTTAAGCTCCCCAAGGAGCTTCCCATAGCTCGTGCAACTACGTACCTCCACACTAAAAGGATCACGGCCAAGTCGGTCTATGTCTTCCTCGACGCCTCTCACCATCTTGGGCAGAGTACTGCGGCTGTCATAATTCATGCCGTACAGGTAGACGACTCACATATCTTGGGTGTCTATCAAACCATTCAATCCACCTCTTCTCTTGTGAGTGAAATCACTACTATCTTATTGGGAGCACAGCTATGCAAGGACAGCTCCTGGGATTCCTTCTGTATCCTCTCGGACTCCATGGTGGACATAAGGCATATCACTTCAAAAACACCCCTCCCGAAGTTCCGAGCTTATGCTAGGGAAGCTAGGAATCTTCTTGGAATCTCACCTGAGGAGGTTATACATCATGTTCCTCGTGAGTTCAATGTCCCTACAGACAACTTGGCAAAATTTTCTATGTCCTGTAAATCTTCTTTTAGCTTCACTTCTACTGTACCCCACTGGTTCCTTCACCCGAGCCATGTGGACATCCATTCTATTTTGTCTGCAGTAGAGTGCAGCATGAATAACTATTAGCTCTATTATATATTAAAAAAAAAGAATAACACTTCAAATGGATTTTACCATATTTATTCAAAAAATTCCAACTTTCCACTCATATAGGGCTTCACCCTCTTTACGAAGATATCAAGAAAACACTATTCACTTCTCATGAAATCCAAGATAGTATATGACGTATATGTACTACACATTCAGTTAAACAATCATTCATAACCAAGGGAATCTAGATAAACAAATTTCTCTATTTAATTATACAACAATTTCAGTCATAGACAAATTCCCTACATTTCAGTTTACTCTTATAACCTTTGTGAATACTTAGGGAATTATCATTATGATGTATTTTATACATTTCTAATGTGGATTTATCATCTAAAATTCAAACAAACAGAGGAAGAATCCATTTCATATAATTTTACAACAACTTAGATCAAACAGACAATTCATGGTTTGTAGTCTCATACTAAGCAATTAATGATTATAGATGATTTAACCAATTTTTGTGCAATATACTGTTTAAAGGAAGTTCCCACTCACCCTAAGGTGTGAAAACACCTTAAAAATGCAGCTCATCCCTGAAAATCTCGATCTCATATCAAATGCCTAGCAATTCACCCGATTCTTCTTCCTTTCAACTCGAAAACCCTAAAAATGAGGGATTGTGACGAAAGAGTGAGAAAAGGGGAAGTTTTGATACCATTTTGGATCAAATCAGAGGAGGGATGGAATCTTGACATGTGAGAGAATATTCACCATTAAAGTCTATGCAAAGAAGCTAAACTTACATGATTTCATCATTCCTCAGACCACAAAACCCTAGGTTAGCATTTCCATCACTTTCTCCTCTCAATCCCTAACTCTCCCCCTCTCTCTAGGATTTCGTTTCTCTAGATTGAATCATGAATTATGAGAGATGATAGTGTGTTAGGTTGACCATATAGATCAATTGAGCTTCTTGGGTCAATTGCACATTGACCCCTCACTATACTTTCTCTTATTTCAGCTGAATTTTCTGTCATAAAAATATTACTGTAATTCATCTACTGATAAGGTCTAAACGCATCCAAAAATTATGAAAATTTTACATGTTGTTTATGATTGAGTTTGAGATCTGTAGTTAAAATTTAATATGATTTGGAGTTATGGATAAAAAACTTAAAATAAAACACTACATGGCTGAAAAACACTCTGTCAGCATTTTGGTCGAAGTATAGTTCGGTTGAGAACCACATTTAAAGAACACTCAAATATTCTGAAAATTTTCTCCAATATTAATGATTGAGTTATCCATATCATATCCAAAGTTAATTAAATACAAAATTTTTAGAAAATATGGAAAATCATTTACCACACTGCCATCCTGATCAAATTCCATATTCATGTACTATCAAAATCCTAATTTTGGCGATTAGGGTTTTACATTTCTCAAACCCTAATTATTCAAACTAAAATCATAGTTAGAGCTTCTTCTTAGGTTTGAAACATCACAATTAATCTACTATCATTAATCAAGTCTAAATGATGTTCAATCTAATCAAGCATGTAATCATTCAGGTAAACCCTAGTTTACCAATTAAGCATAAATGTGGTCATTACAGAGTGGCTGTGCAACTCCTGGTCTTCACCATGAACAATGAACAAGACAACTTCTGCAGTGCTCCTATGGTCTCACCATGTACTACAGGTTGATGTTGCTCCCCTAGTAGCAGCCAAAGGACTCCTGCCTCTAGCCTAGTCCACACAGACCAAGGAGAACTCTTGTCGTTCAACTAGAACAGACAGGAAGGAGTTGTCCCTCCTATTGGTATACTAGTCACCAACTTGCTCTCCCATAACAACAATCCTAAGTTGTTCTCTCCCGTCGCTATCCCTCCCTTATAGGATAGGACTTGTTTAGGCTCTCTCGGTTACCACAACTAGCGAGGACAACAGTTGTCAGAGCGAATAATTTTCACTTGATACTGTTGTTGTTGTTTCTGGGAAGCCCCCAATACCCCTCCAGTTATTGGTGGGGTTTGGGCCAGGGTTCCTAGTCTTTACGGGATTGTGTGGGAGTGGAAGGGAACAGAAGATCTTGAATTTTCACAACATGCAACCACCAAAATGGTCGTTTGGTGACCCATACAGTCGTCTGATCTCACGAGATGGTTGTCTGGTCTCACGAGATGATCATCTCACATTGCCAAATGACCGTTTGGTAGTTTCCTAATCACATATGAATTTGACAATTTTGATTCCAATTAATATCACATAATAATTCCTTACACCACAAGTAATGTGCAATCGAAACAAGTTCAAAAAAATCCAAAACCTTTGTATGGCCTCAACCAAGCCATCTCACCCATGTGATACACCATCTCTCTCACCCAAATGGCCATCTGGTGAGCCTGAGTCGAGCCGCTCAGTTTAACAGATTGAATCGGTCAGTTCACTCCTTAATTTGGGTAGAATTTAGTCAATTCAAACTCTGATTAGCCTGACCACCGTAATGGTCATCTCAACACTTGAGATGCTCACCTGGATGCCTAAACAACATCTCAACACTTGAGATGGTCGTTTGGTAGTTCAATTAGCCAATCTATTGTTTTTTTGTGTGAATTGAATACCTAAACACTTTAGTAATCGATCCAATCACCATTCAAGATTAAACTCCTCTACTAGATGAGTTCCTATGTGTGTGACCCTATAGGTCCCATATCACGTTGGTAGTGAAATTCCATAACTAGCTTATGACATCACAAGCAAGGAGCGGTGCCTAGTCGCACATCAGTGCTACCCAAGTGAATGGAAAGTTGGATAACAACTTCAACCTACAATCTATATAAGGTGATGCAGTGATTGTATAATTCCTTTGTCACTGATATCTGGAATGAACTCGAGGCATCCAATCATCATCCTCTCAATGTTAAATCCACGTTCCTTGAACCAAGAACAAACTTTTTGAGATAATGTGACCTCAATATCATATATTGATTCACATGTGTAGATGCATGCGTTTCTCAGGCTCACTTATCAAGTGTCCATGATATCATGCTCTACTAGGAGGGACAAATCCCATATCTATCACTCATAGTCTATGACCATGTGTCAAAGTCACCCAATGATCACCTTCATCACAATCCATGTTTCAAAACTGTGTTTGATGATGTCAAAGCGTACCCAACGACACGTGATGAGTGCAGTGATTTCAGGTCTAAGAATCACAATCACCAACTTCACTATGAGAGATGACTATGACCACCAATGATGGTTTCCTTGTGTCACTCTCAAGGTGGGTTTGTCTGATACACTGTTCTCTAGCATGTATCTGTGTACTTGGTTTGATATTTCCATATCAAGACTAATGGGATTATGTCATCAACCAACCCATACACTAGTCTTCAGTGTTACTGGTGTCTATCTACCTTCCATAGTAACAACTGACTAGGGACATAATAAGAATGTACATACACTTAGCATTCATATGATCTAATCCTTCCAAGTCACGTACTTGAATACATACATCATTGAGTATCACCATTCTTTAGACATTCATAATATTTCCTCATTATCTCATAACTGAGTGAAAAAAATGAATTGGAAGCTTGCCTTTATGAGTATTAATCAAATCCTTTATGGTATATTTCATATCAATCATCACATGATTAGTTTTCTGGGCATAACTTACCAACAATACCACCATTTATAAGGAACATAAACTTTATTTACACTTTTGATGGGTGTAAGCTAAGACTCTCAATTCTTGACAACTACCAACCTTGTCCCTATGGATCGACCCTAATTTACTACATCAAACCCCATATTATCATTGAGGGGGCCTGAGTGTCGGGTTATAAATTTAAAGTCTGGTTACTCTAGATCTGATCCATTTTGGATGTGTGATATAGGCCGATCAATAAGAGCAACCATAAAAAAGGAGGAGTATTACAAGGAGTGCATATTCAAGAAGAAGGAAAAGAAAGAAGAAAAGGCAAAGATGTAGCCCACACCACTTGGGAAGAGTCTTCCTCGAGTGTATCTAGATCAAATGAAGATGAATACCATATGACCATCATGGCTAGAACAAGTGAGGAAGTAAGTGAGGTAAGTGAGTTAAATCTCAATGAACTCCCTAAAGATGATCTTATTGATGTGATTCATACTTCCCATTCTTCTTATTCAAAATGAAAGTCTAAAAGAAGAGACTATAAAAAATCATTGATGACTTATATGCTAGAATAGAAGTTCTTGAGCAACACAAGAAAACTTACAAAGATACCATAGAATCTTTGCAAGAGCAATTTATTTGAACTCTAGTATAATGATTTAGAAGTTGAAAATGGTGTTTATCTTTGGAAAATTGATGGACCTAAATATGAAAATCGAACTTATCTTGATGAGCTTGTATTGCTTAGAACTGATATTTCTAGATTTCTTTCCAAATTTAATGATTTAGAATGTAGACCTATTTTGTAATATCCTCAATTTTTGTAAAATTATAATATATAAATATAAGCCATGATAAATTCCCTAGGATAATAGTGAAATAATAATGTTATCCACTATGTGGCATGACTGCAAATCATGGACTAAGTGAGGCCCATGAGACTATTTGCCATACAAACAGGTCATTGTGGCACAAATTAAAGAAATAAAAGGAATTTGTGCATAAATAAAAGTTAGTGGAATTATGAGATGCTGGTTAAAATATATATGAGGAAATTGTCTCACACCATCTTCTTGGATGACTAATCAAATTTTGAGGACAACATTCCTATAAGAGGTAAATGATGTTATAACCTGGTTTTCCCTATGTTTTAATATATTTATTTGCAAATAATGTTATATGAAAGACACATTAGAAAGATGGTTCCCTATGTGTCTTGGTTGGAAATTGTGGTGTGAAAGTGAAAATACTCCATATGGAATAGTTCTCATGTAGTTTACTCATTTTAATAATCCATTAATGGATATTGGATAAAGAAAGAGAGGAAACTCCAATAATAAAGACATTTCTAAAAGTAACGACCAATAGGTATTTTAAATATGAAATTATGTGGAATATTCTAGGAAAGAGAGTTTTCATGCATAAATGAAGGATAATGGATTTATGGTTGGCTAAAAAAACTAAAATATTGAATAATATGCAAGTGGCTAAAAGAAAATAAGATATGTTGAGTTTTAGATAATTAAAAGAGTAATTATATAGCCGTTATTGTTAATAAACAATGTGTGGGGGCAGAAAATAGTGTTATATCAGGCTGTCTTTCGGTATACTTGAAAATAATAAGGAAAAGAAGAGAATTCTAGAATTTGAGGGAAAAGGAGTTTCCATGTGTTGTGAGTGATTAAATAAAGGTTTTGATAAAAGAGTAAGATTTGACTAACTAAGTTATTCCAATGACTCCCAAAAATTAGATATATTTTGGGAAAGTTCATAATGACTTATCCGCTAAATTTGGGATAAAAAAATTGTTCCTAGTGTCCTAGCGAAATTCGTAAAGATAAAGGGATCTAATTTAAATTAATGAATTATGTTTCTTTCTGAAGAGAAAGAGAGAGAGAGAGAGAAAAGGGGCATTCAAAAATATCTTTTTGATATCTAGTTTTTCCAACCTGAGATAAAGTTATTAGAAACTTTCCTTTAATATTTGAGGTCAATTGGAGGAGAGAAGAGAGGGGTATGGATTTTATAAATTTTCTCTAAAGTGAATGGTTAGTTTATAAACTAATGTGATCTATCACATTTATTAGACCAAAAACCTTAGCCTTGGTTGCCTTATTAATGCCCATTTCAGAGCCGTCAGATCCAAGATGATTGGCATCCCATTATCTCCTACCTCCAGTCTTTTTAGGCAACTCAACTACAACAAATCTCTCTCTCTCCCTTTTGATGTATTCTCTCTGATCCACAACTATCCACGAAATTGAATCCTTTGACACTAGGAGAAGAAGGTGAATCTATCAAGTATTTATTCATTGACTGTATGGCTGAATCTAAAAAAGGCCCAAACATGGGTTGGTCAAGTTTCTAAAATAGGATAAAACCCTCACAACCTTTGGCATCACTACCTGTATAAGGCCTGAGACCTCCGTATGAAACCAAGGAGGGATTTTAGCAAACTGGAGCACAAGAAATCAATCCTAAAGCCCTTACCTGACCTTGCTCAGTCTGCTATTCTACCATCGATGAGACGACCTCCTCTACCCTCTCCCTACTCTCCCTGATGAAGGAGACACTTCCAGCTAGTTCAGGAAGGACTTTTAAAGGTTTCCCTACTGTTGCCCCCCCTCAATCACCTAGAAGGCTGGGTTCAATAGTCATATTGACCACCCATGGACTGGTTTCACGAGCAGGAGGTGAGCGGAGGTGGAAGACAAGAAGGGAGAGAATTACCCTCCTACCCCAGGCAGTGCAATGCATCAAACTCTAGGAAACATGGGAAAATGCATCTTTCCACCTTGACCTAGAGCCATGCTCGCATGCAGCGAGCCACTCATGTGGTGGAATCCCATTCGTAGAGCGCAGACCGACGTGAAAAAAGATCAAAACAATGACATGGCAACCTTTCACTGGCCAAAGGTATTTTATCTTATGAAATTGGTAGTTAATTATTGATAACTCAAATTAAGGCATGTAATATATGAAATGATATGAAAAACGAGAGGAACACAAATAAAATATTAGTGATGTCTAATTATGCTTTGTTTTCCAAAAGTTCAAAAAGATACAATCTTTAATGTAAAATATGCTTAGAAACCCTAGTTTCATGTTTTTAATGGTCATCACTTGGTTAAAACATATTAATGTATAAAGCTTAACCTTTTTGGATAAAAAAGAGAGCATCTTGAACCTATTTTGGGTTAAAAGATCACATGTTGCTAAAGTTTGGGTTTCAAAAAGAGGATAATCACTATAAGAGAAGGAGGGTATAAAAACCCTAATTTTGGTGACAATGATGCTTAACATGTGAAATATGTTAAAATCCGTTCTTTTATGCTATTATCCGATCTTGTTGAATAATCTAATTTCCATAATGACCATGATAATAAATATGATAATTAAGGTTAACATAGTGTATTTCTATACATGTAAATAAATAGGCTTATGAAACCAAAGTCATATCTCATTATTTTGATAAAAAATGTTAATAATAAAGGGACATGGTAGATTTGATGACCATATCTACACCTAATATGAGTTAGGGTTATTAAATCATTAAATTAATGAACATAGGAATTAGGGTATCAATCATAACCCTAATACTAACTTGATAATAATGAAACCTAAACTCTAGATTAGGACCCTAGTAGGGTTTACTATATTTACTGTGATGGCGACACTTTAGGATTTACATTCATGCCGATTAAAATTTGGATTGCTTGATTTGCTTGTGATTGAATATACATGAAGTATAATTGCATGATCTGCATGTCCCACCATCAAGGTATGTGGTTACGCCTTATGACTACCCACATTAGTTTGCTGATGTTTTCCGAGTGTTTCTCTAGGATTGAAAAACTAAACTATTGGATGTTTATTTACATTCTATTCAATTATAATGCCATTATTAGTATCACATAAAGAAATATTTAGTGAATAAAATGCTAGTTCTTATTTGTAAGTATTTGATGGAATATATGTTGTTAGTTTAGTTGCACTCTTTTGCATGCACCCCACATACACAATATAAATTGTTATACTGATCCTTGCTTTTGTTTCAGGGTGTTTTGGGTACATGCTAGATAAGATGATATCAAGATATGATGGACATGATAATCAACTAAAATAATTTACCACATTAAATTTAACTTGTAAGGAGGATTATATAGATGCTTCTTCTCATATAGTTCTCATATGTACAATTCTGATGATAGAAAATTAGGTAATTTCTAGAGGAACATCACTACTACAAAACCTACCTTTAGTGTCGGTTATTTAAGGCCTTTAGTGTCGGTTTCTAAGCGACACCTATGTGGGCGACACTAAAAGCTCACCCATTAAGCATCGGTTCCAAAATCGACGCCCAAACTCTTCGCGCGCCACTGAAATCGCGCCTGTTTCCTGTGGCGCGAAGGTATAGGCGTCGGTTATTAGATAAGAAACCGACACCATATACCTTCGCGCCACAGAAAGGGCGCCATCTTGCCCACTATCAGTGTCGGTTATTAGATAATAAACTGATGCCATATACCTTCGCGCCACAGGAAACAGGCGTCAGTTATTTATATAAAACTGACACTATAACTTTGTGTGTCGGTGTTATACAAATAACCGACGCCTATTGTTTTTTTTTTTTTTTTCTATCAGTCTACAGACCTGCTGTGGCTGGTCGGAGGATGAGAAACCTGCAGTTAACTGCAGGTTTTACGACATCCATTGATATCAGCCAACAACAGGCCACAAACCTACAAATTTAACAACAAAAATATTCACACATGCATTTAGCAATACAACCTGCAGTTCCATTTTATTTTCACACATTTAGAAACATTCATGTAGCTAGCAATCTGTAGTTCCATTCATTCACATTCACACATGTAAAAACATTCATATAGCAACCAACACTTTCATTCATTTTCACTCAGACACATGTAGAAACATCTAGACATGTAGAAACATTCACACATATATTATAATTCATAAATTCATTTACAAAATATCATTCTTTAGTCATTATTCGCTATCAACATCCCAATTATATTTTAAAACCCCCACTATTTGTATGGCTGTTGCCCATTCTTCTCTTACTTCTTTTAATTCTCCCATCGTATAGGGAGCATGTACATCTGGTAAGTCCGTTCCTGTAGTGGGGTCAGCTTTAAACACCTATAAAGAGAATGATGTATATATGTAATTAATGAGCTATAAATAAGATTGATATATTTCATATTATCTAATGAGACTATATAATACCTGAGCAATACAATCGATGTCCATTCAACATGACAGATTAACACATATATAGTACATAACAATAGCAGCGTCGAATTTACATACAACACTAGCTTAGTACATATATAGTGGGACTAAGGTGACGATCCCACCTGCTAAAATAGGTTACCGACAACTACATGTTACGACTGGGAGGTTGTGATTCAGCAACCATATGCATTAGCAGGAGGACAAACAGATCCACCTGCTAATGCATACGGTTGCTGAATCACGACCTCCCAGTCGTAACATGTAGTTGTCGGTAACCTGTTTTAGTAGGTGGGATCGTCACCTTAGTCCCACTATATATGTACTAAGCTAGTGTTGTATGTAAATTTGACGCTGTTGTTGTTATGCACTATATATGTATTAGTCTGTCATGTTGTTATATGAATCTGAAGCACTTGTGTGTGCTGCACTTTATGTATTGTATCTGTATCCTGCTTCTCTTCATTGGGGCTTCTTTTGCTGTTTCATGGCTTGCTGCCTATATATCTATATAACCTTTGGCGAACTCCTGTATATCCTATAGTTCTTTAGCACCCTCCCACAATGTTTAGCATTTGTATTAACTAGAAGATAATGAAACATCAAATCAGAAAATGATATTGATATTAAAAAAGTAAACATTTAGCTTCAATAAAAAAATATAAACATGCATGCCTCTAAAATTGTGATCTTTTATTAATTAACAATCCTTCATTGTGATCTCCGCGCACATATAAGTCATCATTAGCTTCAATATTTTGTGGAGTTGGCAACCCAACTGAGAATGGACTGGAGTCATCATATTTATCATAGTACTCTTCTTCATCTATAGGATCTTCAATGAACTGTCTTTTACCATGAAGAACAACCGACCATTTATCATTTGTAGGATCATCGATATAAAATACTTGTTTCGCCTGTGATGCCAATATGAATGGTTCAGCCTTCTCGCCAATCTTTTCAAAGTTTACTAAAGTGAAACCCAATTCATCCACTATAACTCCTTTGGTGTTATCAACCCAATTACATTTGAAGAGGGGAATTCTGAAATCTATGTAGTCAAATTCCCATATCTCTTCAATGACACCGTAATATGACATTTTAGCTTCATGTGGACTCTTATCCTTTGCACTTGCAAAAAACATAGTCGATGCTTGAAGGGTGACCCCACTGTTTTGGACGACACTCTTATCATCTTGGCGCTTTGTGTAATATGTGAATCCATTAATGTCATACCCTTCATAAGACATAACAGTCAACTTTGGTTTAAAGGCGAGGCATTTGATAGTTTCAGTCATATCATCTGGTGTTTGAGATAGTTGATGTAAGACTTTATCTTCAAACCACTTAATAAAAGTCTTGTTATGCTCTCTAGCAAGCCACATTGTATTGGCTTGAGGATATTGTCTTTTGATGAAATTGGTATGTTCCTCGATATAAACGTTCACTTCGTCCATGTTGTGTAAAATATACAAATGACCTTGTTCCAACTACTCACAGCTGATTACTTTCACACATGATCCCAAAATTCCTTTGCCAAATAGCTCGTCAATATTCTTGTCATTATCAGGAGTGTCATTACCACTGAGAAAGTCATTGCAGAAATCCATAACCTCTCTCGCCACATAACCTTCAATAATACTCCCTTCAGGCCGATAACAGTTTCGAACATCACCTTTAAAAACGCTCATGTATCGTTCAAAGGGATACATCCAATGCAAGAAAACCGGTCCCAAGATTTTCACTTCCCTAGTCAAGTGGACAACAAGATGTACCATGATATCAAAGAACGAAGGAGGGAAATACATCTCAAGCTGACATAGGGTAACAACCACTTCTCTTTGCAAATTATCGAGAGTCTCAGGGTCAATAACTTTGCTGTAGAGACTGTTGAAAAAGAAACAAAGTCTGGTGATTGCAAACCTTACATGCTTCGGCAATATAGATCGAATTGCCACGGGCAATATTTATTGCATTAGAGTGTGACAATCATGAGATTTAAGACCTATCAACTTCAGATCTTTCATTGATACCAATCTACGGATGTTGGATGAGTAACCATGTGGCACCTTAACATTTGCCAAGCATTCACAAAAAGCTTTCTTCTCCTTTCTAGACAACGTGTAACAAGCGGGAGGTAAGTATGTTCTTTTATTACCCATTTCACGTAATTCTGTTAATTCTGACCTTATTCCCATTTCACGTAGGTCCAGTTTGGATTTTATCCCATCTTTAGTCTTACCTGGTATATTTAACAGAGTACGAATGATGCTATCACAGACATTTTTCTCAACGTGCATTACATCGATACAATGTCTGACTGTCAAAGAACTCCAATAAGGAAGATCCCAAAATATTGACTTCTTCTTGAATGAAGAATTCTCACTCCGTGTAGTACATTGTGATCTCTTACCAAATTCATTGACAAAGTCTTTTACTCTTTCATAAACAACCTCCCCTGGTATACGTTTAGGTGCACTGCGTTCCTCATTCAATCCATTGAATGCTTTGCGCTTCCTACGATACAGATGGAATTTTGGAAGAAACCTTCAATGACCGAGATATACATTCTTACCGCCATGTTTTAGTCTTGTTGAATCAGTGTTCTCTTCACATATAGGACACACTTTATCTCCTTTGACACTATATCCAGACAAATTCCCATATGCTGGAAAGTCATTAATAGTGCAAAACAACATAGCATGCAAACGAAATGTCTCTCTTCGTGAAGCATCATATGTCATCACACCTTCACCCCAGAGTTTCTTTAAGTCATTAATCAGAGGTTCAAGATAAACATTGATGTCATTTCCAGGTTGTTTAGGGCCCGATATCAACAACGACAACATTACATACTTATTTTTCATACACAGCCAGGGAGGAAGATTGTATATAACAAGCATGACTGGCCAAGTGCTATGTTGGCTGCTCAATGTCCCATACGGATTCATCCCGTCTGTACAAAGCCCAAGTCTTAGATTCCTGACTTCTTCACCATATTCAGGGTACAATACATCAATCTTCTTCCACTGTGGGGAATCAGACGCATGTCTAGGATCCCATCATTATTTTTCTTAACATCTGCATGCCACCTCAAATTCTTCACATCTATCAGATTGGAAAACAAGCGTTGAAACCGTGATATTATAGGTAGATACCACATCACCTTGGCAGGAGAACCGGTTTTGGACTCCCCCGAAGTCGTCAATTTATACCGTGACGCACCACATTTTGGACAATCTTTCAAATCCGCATAGTCCTTTTGAAATAATACACAATCATTAGGGCATGCGTGTATCTTCTTGGCATCCATTCCCATTGGGCACAACAATTTCTTTACCTGGTATGTTGAGATTGGCAGCTCGTTTCCTTCAGGAAGCATTTCTTTCAACAAAGACAGCAATGACGTGAAGCTTTTGTCGCTCCATCTATTGTTAGCTTTCAACATATACAATCTCAACACAGCGTTAAGCTTCGTAAACTTAGTACAACCTGTGTATAATGACATCTCAGCATCATGCACAATGTTTCTAAAAATGGGAGGTGGATCGGTATCCAGCATCGCATCAACGATGTCTACTGGAACTGGTTCATTCACATCTATGTCATCGTAGGCAATTTCTTCTTCCACACAAGCACTGCTATCGACATCCACTGGTTTCGGGTTTGAAATCTCTCCATGCCAGTGCCATTATGTATAGCCTTGTATAATCCCGTTGCACATGACATGAGTTTTGATTTCATCACCAGTGTTGACTTTCAAGTTGTTACCGCAATGCCTACATGGACAGTAGAACCTATCTCCAGGTTGTTTCCTATGTTCCTCGGCAAATCTAATGAATTGGTCAAGACCAGAAATAAACTCTGGGGTGCAGCGATTGCGAATGGACATCCATGATCTATCCATTCTATGATCAAAGAGAAAACAAGTATATATTAGGACAAGATTAGGGTCTAGGGTTAACAAATACATGTGATGTCATTATTATATATAATAAATGTGTACCACCTATCCATTCTTGAACACCTAATCTCATTAGTAAGTGTATAATGTGTATTGGGTTTTCAAGAAAATTTCGGCAGCATTTCCCCACTGTTCTCCAAGTACATATGTACTTAGAGAACAAACGGGGAAATGATGCCGAAATTTTCTTGAAAACCCAATACACATTATACACTTACATCCTAAGCGAGATTAGGTGTTCAAGAACAGTCCCAAATCGGGGACTATCCAAGATTTACTCCTAATGAGTAAATCTTGGACGGGCTTCTAGGCCAACAAATAATGTGTTGTCATTCTTATACCTAAAATCCTAGTTCTTCAAGTTAGGGTGATTATTGATGTCTTTAAAAGCATGATTGGCAATTTAGGGAAAAGTTCATCATTTACATTCCAAGCATGTCACATGTGTGCATTACAGTTCATCATTAAGCAAGATATAAGTAAGTATGTCATATTAAAATAGACTATACAATATGAGAAAATAGTAGTGTAATCATGCAAATGGGAACATTCATGGGAACACACACTTTAGTTATAAGCATTCATGTAGCAACTTTCAGTTCCATTCATTAATCTCATTTTACATCCACACACAGGGGTGTACCCCTAAACAGTAACTAAACAAAGGGGTTGGTGTACCCCTAAACATGCACATAATTAAAAAAACTATTAATACAGACAAGTCTAGATAGATAGACAACTAAATACTACACCAACATGGTCCCGCATCGGTAACTTCTTTTGATGATGAAGCTGTGTCACGAAGCTGCTCGCTGTATTTAGACGAATCTAAACTAACAGGGGCCTCAGATTCAGATTCCTCATAGATGATATCCGACGCCGTGCACTCATAACGCAGAAGATGATCGGGGGTCTCGCAGTTGATGTTGGTTATCCAAACTTTGATGGAATTATGACCAACTGGACGGAGAAAAAGCCTGTTGGAACGGACCACATGCATCTCTCCAATCCAATCACGCCAACCGGATTTTGATACAAGATTTCCCGCCAAATCATACTCAACCTCGATAACATGTGAATAATTGCCAAAAGTTAGGGTCACTTTACCAGGCATGTAGTGTCTTCCTTTTAGAAAACGTCAATGTTTGGGTATGACCAATTGGTTTAAGGAACGATCATCTAGGATGATGTCCAATTGTTCTTCAACAGGGAACATTAACATTGACATAGAGGCCCAGTTCATAGTGACTGTTATGGGTGGACAAAGACTGCACAATATTAGTATTAACAAAGTGTAAGTACATATAACGATGTTATATATTTTCAGAAAAAGTTGTATAACATCAGTTAAACTTTTATTTCTTGTCATAACTAAATTTATTGTGGTAGACATGATAGCTTGAAAAGAAGTCTACATATGTACTTAGAGAACAAACGAGGAAATGCTACCAAAATTTTCTTGAAAACCCAATACACATTATACACTTACATCCTAAGTGAGATTAGGTGTTCAAGAACAGTCCCAAACCGGGGACTATCCAAGATTTACTCCTAATGAGTAAATCTTGGACCGGTTTCTAGGTGCTTACTAAAATAGAACCATTATATGGAACTAATCCTACATTATACACATACTTTTCCTGAGTAAGATAATGTGCACTTCATGGAATTATTAAGATCTGAATATATATAAGTTGTTTCTACCTACTTTGATGGGATTTTATAACATTCGAGTCTTCCATTTAAGGCATTAGATGCATATATTGCAGTCCATTGTGTTTAGATAAGAATCCCATGTGATACACATGATTGAGAATCTTTCACGATACTAGGAAAATACACAACTAGATATTCATTTAGGTGTTAGAAATTCATTTAGGTGTTCCTGATAACTCGCAGGTATGCACAACTATATATAAAACAATAGACTTGTCACACATAAAACACCCTATACAACTATAAAACAAAAAAGTATTAAGATATGCATGATACAATAACTATTTTGCATCACATTACAGCAGACTTATCAATGATACCTTACTAACTTATTTCTACATTTACATATCATCACTTGATCAAAATTACATGTATTGTATAGACAATAGAGGATTCAACTCAGTAGAAGCACAAAATCAATACCTAAACCCTAAACACAAATAAGTAAATAACTTTAAAAAAATAAATAAAAAAACACCCAGCAGCTGCTTGGGCGTGCCTTGGCACCGCCCAAGCAGCCGCCGGAGCAGAGGAAGAAGGAAGAAGGTAGGGCGGGCGGGCATACCTTGAG
This sequence comes from Alisma plantago-aquatica, assembly GCA_963693085.1. Lineage (NCBI taxonomy): Eukaryota > Viridiplantae > Streptophyta > Magnoliopsida > Alismatales > Alismataceae > Alisma > Alisma plantago-aquatica. The sequence goes on along the minus strand of OY856413.1, from coordinate 196,733,202 downwards.
GGAAGAGGAGAGCAGAGGCTGGAGCACAGCAACCACCGGCGGAGGCGGCGGCAAAGAGAGGAGAAGTGTCGGCGAGGACACGGAGCAGCGGCGGCGAGGGCACGAAGCAACGGCGACGAGGGCACGGAGCAGCAGCGAGGGCATAGAGCAGCGGCGAGGGCACGGAGCAGGAGCACAGACGGCCACCGGTGAGCATAGAGGGCAGGAGCAGGAGCAGGAGCACGGCCGCCGGTGAGCACGGAGCAGCGGCGAGGGCAGGAGTAGGAGCACGGAGCGGCGGCGGAGGAGCAACGACCGGCAGGGGTGAGCAAGAAATCGCCGGACCTAACTAAAATTGGGAATGAAATTGGGAAAGGGGAAGAGAAGCTTGCGCCGGTGAGCTATTAAGTTGACAATAAGCGTCGGTTATTCTAATAAACTGACAAATAAACCAACTGTGTCGGTTCTATTCCAAAAACCGGCACCTATACTATATTATAGTTGTCGGTTTTTAACTAAAGGTCAACCGACACCTATTCTTGTCTCGCGAATACCCTTTAGTCGTCGGTTATTTATTTATGAACCGACGACATATGTCAAATTTTAGAGGTAATTTTTTCGCTGGAATTTTGGTTTTGGCGGTTGATTTTAGGTGTCGGATTTTTATTAATTAACCGACACTTAATAAAAGCGGTACCCGTGTCTGGTCGACCTTCACAGATTGTATGTCGGTTTATGTTATAAACCGACACTGTAGAGTTTAGGTGTCCGTTTATGTATACAACCGACACCTTGAAAAGTGACTTTATAAGCCATTTCTGTAGTAGTGCATATTGTAAACAACATATTTGAATTACTGGAAATTATTTTCCATGGATTATTATTTGTTTAAAATCTAGATCATTGGTAAAATTTTAGGTAATGACTCTCATATTTTTGGCATTCCTTAATTTGGGTTGCTGAAAAGTGAGGTCTTTACATATTTTGCCTAGTAAAGAAGTAGCTACTATCACTCTTGAAAAATATTCCTATATAACTAAAGTTATCTGTTTAGAGGTTGACTTATTTCATTATCAATATGATCTTGTTAGGCTCTCTTCTACTATATTATTACTCTTAGTGATGAAAGTCATATGCTTAGAGATACATTGCATAAATTTCTAAAAGGGAAGAAATCTCTAAATGAAGTTCTGCAACACTCTACTTGACAAGTGGGTAGTAGTGGTTTGGGATATGAGGTAAGAGCAAGGGCAAAGGTAAGAAAAAGAGTAAGGCATCTCCAATACACCGTGGAGTGTCTTCCAGATCTAAGACAACTATGGTTTGTGCTCATTGTAATTGTGATGATCATTATTCTACTTTTTGTCCTTATATGAAGAAGGGGACCAACCCAAACATGAAATGGGTCCCCAAGCTTACCTCAGATCCCAAAGCTTGCATTGGACACCAAAATCTATTTTTATAGTAGGAAAAAGAAAAATGGATTGTTGATGTTGGTTTCTCCAAACACATGATTGGTGACGAGATCCACTTCAACACCTTTACAAGGTGGGCGATTACTTTTGGGGACAAAAGGAAAGGTAAAGTGATAGATGAGGGTGATGTAGGTGATTCCCTATGAATAAATAATGTACTTCTTGTGGATGACCTATATCACAATTTAATAGGTGTTACTCAACTTTGTGATAATGGCTATCTTGTTCTCTTCAAATCACGGGAATGCTTTTTTCTAGATTCCCTCACTTGCAATGTCATATATAAGAAGACTAGAATTGGAAATATTTATACTATTGTTCTTAAGTCTTTTAAACTTATTCTTGGTAGATACCTTGTTGTAGATAAAAAAAATATATCTTCATGGCATCGTAGGCTTGGTCATGTAAATATGTCTCAATTCAAGAATTTGAGTTAAAATAAATTTGTTAAAGGACCTCCTGAATTAGACTTTGATAAGGATGCAAAATGCCAAATTTTCACATAGAGAAGAAAACCAAATCCCCCTTTAAATCCAAAACATTCTTTAGCACCAAAAGAACCCTTGAGCTTCTTCAGATTGATTTTTATTTGGAACCATGAGAACTCAAATGCTTTGTGGTAGCAAGTATTGTTTAGTGATTGTCAACGATTTCTCTCATTTTACTTGAACTTTATTTTTGGTTTTAAAGAGTAATACTCTTGATATTTTCTCTACTATTTGCAACCAAATTAAAAAATGAAGCTTCTTTTTGAAATTTTTCTATTTTACTGACCATCGAGGAGTGTTTGAAAATGATTTTTTGAAAGATTTTGTTAAGAATCCAGTTACGTGCACAACTTTTCTCCAACCCTCACACACCTAAATAAAAGGGGTTGTAGAGAGGAAGAATAGATCTTTGCATCTAGGAAAATTATCTTAGAGTATGACACTCCCAAAAATTTTTGGGCCATAGCCGTTAGTAGTGCTCATTTTATGCAAAACCAGATTTTCACACATCCTTTCCTTAAGAAAACCCCCTATCAGTTATGTCATGGTATAAAGTCTTATACTGACTTCTTTAATGTTTTTGGTTGTCCATGCTTTGTTTTGAACACCAAATATTCTCTAAACAAGTTTCAAGCAAAATCATACAATGTTCTTGGCTATAGCACTATCAGGAGAGCATATCGAGTCTTTTAACATTGAATAATATAAAATATAATAATCTATCAATGTTAAATTTGTTGAAGATAATCCCTCTATTTCCAAGAACACTATTTATAATGATGTTCTAGATGAGATGATCTCTGGATTAAAAGAACTAGATATCCACAATAAAAGTAAAGAGGTGGCTGAAGCTAAATGCTCAAATGAAAATGAAAAGAAGGTTCCTACTCCATCTTTGCAAAAGATCATCAAAAGGAGCTCATCATAGGCAATCCTTTTGAAATAGTGAAGACGTGAGCTGCCTTCAACAAAGAACAAGTCAACGATACCTTCATTTCACAACTTGAGCCAAACTATGTCAAAGAATCTCTTGAGGATGATGAGTGGATCCTAACAATACAAGAAGAACTAGAGAAGTTTGAAAAGAACAAGGTGTGGACTCTAGTGCCAAGACTAAAGGATAGAAAAATCATTGGCACAAAGTGGGTCTATAGGAACAATCTTGATCAAAGTGGAAAAGTGGTATAAAGCAAAGCCAAGTTTGTAGATCATGGTTACAATCAACATGAACATATAGATTTTGATGAAACTTATGTTCCTATTGCTAGACTTAAATATATTAGAATGGTACTTTCCTTTTCTAGTCATAAAAATTCTTGCTTTATCAAATGGATGTTAAAAGTACATTTCTAAATGGAGATCTGGAGGAGAAAGTCATTGTGTCTCAACCTCCTAGATTTGAACACGACAAGCTTACAAATCATGTTTATCTGTTACAAACAAGGTTTTAAAGCGCAAAGCGGGAAGTGTGCGGACGGGACCTTGTAGCCGATTAATCGCCAGGCGGGCGATTAAGCGGGTGCTTTTTAGAAAAGCGGATTTCCAATTCCTATAAACTTTTATGCAAAATTACATACATATGTATATAAATACTATATTTTTGAAATTTTTATTCATATCTAAACATTGTGCAAGACAATATAAAACACCCAAATAGTTTAGAATACAACTATACAACAACAATTGTATCTATATAATATAGTAAACACTATACTTGTCATAGATAAAGCAACCTACACATAAAATAATAAGTGTATATACAAGATGAAACAACAATTTGTATCATGTTTACATAGCTAAACCGTAAATAATAGACCTATCATAGCTAGCTAACAAACATATTGTTACATTTGCACATCATCAAATAGTCATACATTACAGCAGTACATTTAATCAAAGTATGCATTCTAAATTAGATAATAGTTACCTACAATTCATTTGGATACATCACAAAAGTACCATATCATTACAACTTACAATGTATGCATTCTAAATTAGAACTAAGTATATCATAGAACATTTAATGTATGCTAATTTAATATATTATAGTCAATACTAAACATGGCATATAATGTACTTAATGTTATATGCTTACAACAGTTTTTTTGAAAAAGCGGGCAAAAAGCGGGAAAAAGGTGGGAAAAAAGCGGGAAAAAAGCGGGAAAAATGGGTTAAGCGGGCAAAAAGCGGCCGCTTTTCTCAAATTTATTTAAGCGTCGCTTATAGTACAATTTAATCATCAACCACCTTGTGACGCTTAAGCGGCTGCTTAACCGGCCGCCTAGGGCAATTTTTAAAACACTGGTTACAAATGCCCCTTATGGACTCAAACAAGGCCCTAGAACTTGGTATGAGAAGTTAAGGAACTTTTTAATTGGTGATGGATATTTCATGGGAAAAGTAGACTATACTCTCTTTTTGAAACATACTTCTAAAAGTTTGTTAATTATTCAAATCTATGTTGATGATATTGTCTTTGACAGTACTAATCTTGATCTTTGGAAGGAGTTTAGTTCCCTCATGCAGAGTCAATTTGAAATGAGCATGATGGGGGGGGAGGGGTTACTTTCTTCCTTGGGTTACTTCTTCGACCAAAGCAAGTACACAAGTGAACTCTTAAAGCACTTTGGGATGAAGAGTGAAAAGCCAATTGACACTCTCATGTCTAACACACCAATCTAGACAAGGATGGAGGAGGTGAAAAAGTAGATGAGAAGCTCTATAGAGGTATAATTGGAAGCTTATTATATTTGACTACTTGTGGACCAGATGTCACATTTAGTTTTGGATTGTGTGCTAAATTTCAATCAAGCCATAGAAAATCCCACCTTATATCTGTTAAGAGGATTTTTAGATATCTAGCCAAAACCTTGAATTTTGGATTATGGTATCCTAAGTCAAAAGACTTTACTCTTATAGCCTTAAGTGAAGTAGATTATGCTGGATGTTTGGTTGGTGGAAAGTGCACAAGTGCCACTTGCTTCCTTCTAAGACCTTGTTTGGTTTCTTAATTTTCTCTAAAATAAATCACTGTGTCTCTGTCAACCATAAAAGATGAATACATAGTAGCTGGTAGTTGTTGTGACCAAGTCCTATGGATGAAGCAAATGATTTAAGACTTAAACATTTTCTATGTTGCTTCTACTATCTTCTGTGATAATACAATTTAATAAATTTGTCTTATAATGTGATATTTCATAGTGGAGCAAAACATACATAGGTTCACCATCATTTTCTCTATGATCACATTGTTAAAAAAGACATCTTTATCACTCATGTCGATACAAAAAATCTACTTACATATATTTTCACGAAACCCCTTGCTATAGAGAAAGTCAGTTTCATTAGATCTAAACTACTTATCACTTGTATTGTTGGTACTTCTATGTCTCCTAGCTAGAGTGTTCATATATGCCTCTTTTGAATCAAAATTGAAAATCATATACTCATGTTCTTCTTAAAACTGCCATGTTTAATTGACTTGTCATGCTTGTTATGAATTTAATAAAATATGTTTCTCTCTCTCTCTATTTTAATGAAAAATTGTAGCCAATGATGATAAATATGTGCTCCTATATGTTAGATGTGCTTTCTAGGATCATTTGATGCATTTACAGAGGGTTCTACGACCTTAGAATTAATTCTTTGAGTTATAGTACCTATTTTCAGTCAACTTTTCCTTAAGGTAACTTGATTGAGAGCTCATTCGAGGACTGAACAACATATGTTCTCAGCCAGGTTACCCAAACAACAAACTTGACCCAACTACACTATAGCACTACTGATAAAGGGTTCACCTAGCTAAGTTTTATCCCTCTCAACTAGAGAAAGTTGAATGACTACCCTCCTTTCTCATTCATCCTTTAAACCTAGACCCTCTTCAACCCTAACTCTATCCTATCCACCCCTAAATCCTTCTCCTTTCTTCACCCTAGGCATCCTTGAGGTCCTACAGCTCATCCTTTCTGTGGTTTTGGGTATGCAACTCTTCTTCTCATCATTTTCAGCCCTCCATGGTATCAATTGGAGGAAGATAAGCTCAAAATATGACACTTCATTGGTCCCCCTACTACTTCTTCCTATAGGCTCTTTATCCATGATGGCATCAAGTTTATAAATCCTCAAGTTGTTGCTAGATACAGAGATATACTTCCCCAATCTCCATTTTCCTTTCAACCCTTTAGAGACTCCAAGATAGAGGACCTTGGTATCAAACACATCTTTATTGATCAATGACTTGGGAACTTTGTATCAAACACCTTTGTTTCTCTTATTCTTTCTATACCACAAAATCTATTCATGAGTTCTATGCAAATGACACATGGAACTACACCACATTGGTGCCTACACTTGATGCATTAATCACCCTTTCCTTCTTGGTTACTAGAATTAGGATCCAAATGACATATTATTCTCTCAATTCGTATCTCACTTGATCCACTCCATTTGACTCTTGGGAGACCACCTATCTCAATCATGCTGACTTGCTTTACCTTGAGAAGTTATATAGAAGTTTTGATCCAGACATATCTCTTTTCAACATTCACAATTTCTTGAAGAAATCTGAGGTTTCCTATAGGAAGAAGGAAATCCTTCCCTATAAAGTGCTTGGCATCAATACACACATCATTGACCTAATTGTCAACTACAATTTCCATCCAAAGAAAAACCAAATAGACATTACAGAAAACATTGTTGTGATCATGTATTGTCTTCTTAAAGTGATCAAAGTCAAGTGGGCCTGATACGTTCTTCACCACATGACCTGCTTTCACTCTGAGATGAACACCATGGATTCTCATCCACCATACCCTAACCTGATCTATGGTATTTTTCACATTGTTACTGAAAAATATCTCTTCATTGATCTTAGCTATCCTGCTAATGGGAGGGGTGTTTCAATTAGTGAAACCTTTATGAAAAAATCCTTCTTTCGATCTTTCACACTGGGTACCTCCTCTTCTTAGATCATTCAACACACCCAACCCCCTCCTACTCCACATAGATATGATAAGGATTCTTTCTTTATATCCAATAAGTCCCTCATGGGGTACATGATGTACCAGAACTCCTATCATATGTAAGTTCAAGAACATCTTCACAAAGTCTTAGCTCACATCATGTCAAATATGAACCTATCTTGCCCCTCCCCCCATATCCACCATATCAACCGTTCTTTTCTACCACTAACTATTCTACCTATGGATACAACTAATTTTATCCAACACATCAATATTCTACCTTTGATGACCACTCTAATCCTACTGTTGCACCTCCACCTATATCCACTCACCCACCTCAAAGTATGACTCATCTGCATTATTTTCTGTCTGGCCTTGACTCTATGGCTCTTGATAATTTTGATAAGGTTTCTACACCCACCTACAAGAAAGCGATGGCTTTGGTTGTCACTGGCATCACCAAGCATGACCATTGTTTCCTAGGTATTAGAGTGCCCATGTACTTGTATTTTGCGAGCTTGGCATGTATTAAACAAGCCACTTATATCTAAGACTATTATTCACATATTTTTGTCATTTTTTACAATTTTGGGTTTTATCATGGACTTGATTTATTTTTATTGTAATCATCATACCATGTACACTTAACTCTGCTACTAATGCTTATTTAGTGAGTTTAGGTGTATGTACTCTTCTATTTTGATTATAACTTAATGATATTAGTTCTCTCTCTCCAGTTTGATGTGTCTTGATGTTTTAGTGCAGTTCTTATGATCAGATAAGACCCACATTATCATTTCTATCCCCCTCTCTTTTTAATATGACAAATGGGGAGAAAATACCTGGCTATATATTGAAATTGATCTATATTTGCATATCTTTTTGCTTATGGAAAAGTGGTTGCAAATAGCATATATATGGTTTGGTAGTATTTTTAGAAGAACTAACCATACAAGTAAAGGTAATCATGAATCGAGGGGGAGAAATTTCTATCATAAATTCATTTCCCCTTAAATGTAAAAGGTAAAATATTTACTTTCTAACATGTTTAGTATAGTTTGTCATCTTCAAAAAAGGGGAGAATGTTGACCTAACAATTTTACATTGTTAATATCTTAATGATGAATTGACAAATCAATTCATGTGTATCTAATATGTCTATTTGAGACCGGTTTCAGATGTTAGGTATATCAACTAGATGAAATTAGCAAATTCTAATTTTCCGAAAACAAGTCAAATTTAACAAAAATGTAAGAATTAAAGAACATATAGTATCTCTATTAGAATCATGTTGTAAATCAGTTATGTTGAATGTATGACTTATAACCAAGATTAATATACATTTTTAAGCACTTCATTTGAATGTTTATACACTTTTGTGGTATTTGTCATAAGCCATCACATGGATGTTTGTCGGTCGAGTTTCCCCTTCAGGTAACTAGAATGACATCCATTTTGGGCTTTTGACAAAATCTGCTATTGGTCGAGTTTTCCCTAAGGTAAATAGACCAACAACTAGCACTAGAAAGGCTAATACAACCATTGAAAGAGTTTCATATCAGTTCGAAACTCGACTAACAACTATCATTGGCAAGACAATGAGCAATGTCGGCCAAGTTATCCATAAGGTAACTCGATCAAAAAAACTTGTATTGTATAGTGGCAAAAAGTGTATCTAGCCATTTAGTGTGTTGTAAAATTTGAAAATAAATATGTTACAACCCCCAAAAATGGCTAGAATTCAATTCAAGTGTCTCTACTGACTGGTAGGAAAAAGGGGCCCTTGTACTTCATAAACAAGTTTGCCTTTTATGCTCCCTTGCTATAGTTGAGTGATTCTACCTCCAAAAGCCCTGAATCTCCCTCAAGCTTGATTACTTCTCTATATCCAATATGAGTGAGTTAGGATCTTTGTTAAAAAGATGCTCTATTGTACTATTGTCAAAGTTCTCCACTCTCCTTCCCAATCTCACTCTCAACATGGTGATTTGAAGGTGACTTCCTTAAATAAGGAGGTGGTGAATCAAAGGTTGAAGATCTTATATAAGAATGGATAAGTCCTTGAAGAAGGCATAATATTCCTGGTAGGTAGATAGGTAGGAACTTTGTAATGGTATTTGACTCCTTGATATAAAAAGGAATGCTAGTTTAGCCCTTTTACTCTAAAAGGGTGGTCTCTTGTTGTAACTCTACTTGTGGATAAATAGTTTAACAAGGTTCAAAATCCTAGAGATTGGCCCCTCTAGGTTGTGGATGCACATCTCCTAGTTTGGAGGCTAGAACCACTATAAATCTTAGTCTTCTTTAGTGTTATCTCAATCTCTCTCTTCCTTACTTTTCTTACTTGCAATATACTTTTAGAAAATATCCTAAAGGTATAATGAATTTTTTTAAGTGGTTTTTATTCTATTCACTCCCCTCTAGAGCCCACAGATCCAACACACACCAACAAAAAAGTACAATTAATCGCACCATACTATACCACATCATTAATAATTTGTTTATTGGTCTTAGTAACATTATACATAAATATTGTCAAGACATTATACATAATAAATAAAATACAACATAGAAATATGAATCCACAATGTCATGTTCATGTTACTATAAGACCCCTGACCTTGTTTTTGGTTGAACATGCTTTCTTATCATATTTTGATGCTTAAAATCATAATAAACCCCTAAAATGTGCTCTGATATCATGTATCAAGATTAAGTTTCAAGTTTGGTCTAGTTTAGACACTGATTGAGCAAGTTATGAAAATATGTGCTTATTTTGGACTCTTATGCAATTTACCCATATCTACGGTTTTTCTTGGAATTTGTCACATGCTTGTTGTGCCTCACATGTTTTAATATCATGTTGATATAGTTGTGCTTTGGGGCACCTTATTACATCTTGGGTTGGGGGTGATATCTAACCTTGTGTTGAGATTAGGGTTTGCTCTCTTTGATGCCCTAACTCAATGGTTGACCTTGAATGTGGAGCCACCCATTGTTGGTGGTGTCAAAGTTTTCTTGAGCCATCCAAGGTTGGTGTTTGATGAGACTTCTAACTCATCTTGGTCACCAACATTCCTAGGTTGGTGGTTGATGGGTTTTCTGACCATCTTGGTCACCAAGTTTTAGATCTATGTGGTCACCAAGTTCTCTGACCCTTGGTGGTCGATTGGTTTTCTGATCATATTGGTCTCCAAGTTTTCATGTTGTGGTCATTTGGTTTTCTGAACCACTTGTTTGATATGCTTGCATGGAATAATGTTTTGACCTTGGACACATGGCATGCATGGCTTGACACCTCTCCCTTCCTCTCTCTCCAACCCATGGCTTTATATACCTCCCTCCTTGCATGAAAACTAGTTCTTTACACACTAAGCTCTCTCCCTCTCTTCTCCCTTTCCACTTGTAGCTCGCCCCCCTTACTTTTTGGAGAAGGAGGATCCAAGAAAGGAGAATCTTGGCATATCTTGCCTGTATGTGCACTTAGGGTTTGGATCCACACTTGTTGAGGTCATTTCGTGCTTCCTTGCTTTGCTTATTGGTCTTGGTAAGTGAGATCTCGCTCTTTTCCTTCATTTTTCTTGCTGCCCTACCTTCCTCTCTCTTCTTCTTGGTAGGATCCATGGTGGAACTTGTGCTATAGCTTGAGGAAAACCTCTTTCTTACTTCCTTGACCTAGGGTTTGCTTCCTTTTAAAGAAGGAGCTAGCTTGGCTGAGTGGAGTGCTCAAGCTAGGGTTTTCTACCTTCTTTCTTTGAGCTACCTGGATATTTGGAGCTTCTTCATCATCTCTAAGGTGAGTTTTATAAATTTCTTCATGATTATTGCTCACTCTCATCTTGCATGTAAATTATCTTTCCCTAGAATGTTGTTTCAAGTAGAAAAATGTTACCTTTGCCTAGGGTTGAACTTAGATGGTAGATCTTAAGGAGAAGATCCTTCTTGAGGTGCCTCTAAACTTGATGCATGTTTCTTCCTTGAAGATGGATAACCTAGACCTTGTTTTGTATGTGACTCCATGTTGGTCATGATGGTCACCAAGTTTTTGATCTGTGGTTGCCAAAGATTTTATATCTCATGTGGCCAATGAGTTTTTGAACTTGATGGTCGCCAAGGAATTTAAATCCATATCGGTCACCAACATTTGTATTTCCTAGTGGTCGCTAAGATTTTGAACCTTAGTGGTCAATGAAGATTTTGAACTAGTGGTCGCCAAGATTTTGAACTCTATTGGACAATGAGGATCCTAACCCTAGAGACCGGCAAGGATACTAACCCTAGTGGTCGATGAGGATACCAAAACCTAGTAGTCATCGAGATCCTTTAACCCTAATGGTCGCCAAGGATCCTAAATCTAGTTGTCAATGAGGATACCTAACCCTAGCGGTCGTCAAGATCTTCTAACCCTAGTGGTCGCTAATATATTCTAACCTATGTGGTTGCCAAGGTTTCTAACCTATATGGTTGTCAAGGTTCCTAGTCTATATGGTCGATGAGAATTTCTGATCTATGTGGTAGCTATGTTTTCATGATCTATGCGATTGGTTTTCTGATCCTATGAGTATGATTCAGATGGTGATGTTTGATCTTATGCATTCATGATCCGATGAAAATGTTAAGAATTAGGGTTTATCCTTGAGTGATGTTTTGTAACCTTAATTCAACTTATCTTGTTGAACCTAACCCTAATATAAACTGATGATGATGGATAATCATACTTAGCTTCCTTGTGTGATTGGTATGATGAGAAATATTCTCTCAGTGTTGTTGTAACCCTAATATATTTCTATATGAACATATGGGCTCTTAAATGCAATGTTATGTTAAACTTATATATCACATGTATGGTGATGGTTTGAAGAGCCTTTGGTAAGACATAAAAAGATAATGATGCTCTTAAAGGGAATGATGTGATGGTTTTAAGACCCTTGAGCATGGTTATCCCTTATGGAGGTGTCCCCTCTGTGGGTTTTCTTAAATAGTAAAATGAGTCTTCTTATACATTTATATAATTTTAAGAAGGAAAGACAAAAGTATGCACACATGTATGTAATTTTAAAAAATAATAGAAAAAAATACATTCAACACCTATAGAGACTTTCTTGTATAGCATACATGAGTCTTTTGTTTTTTTTGGGCAAGTCAGGAGGTAATCTTATTCATCCCGTCCTCCTCTTACGAGCAAATCAACAAAATTATTTCTACAAATGAACTCACGTGCAGAATTAAACATGGCAGTACTACTGCCATTACAATCACTTACTAACCTGCCATATAGGCAGTCAAGGGGATAGGTATAATACCTTCCTCCAATGTTTTGTTTTTGGTGGTAGCTAGCTAACTCATCAGCTAGCTGGTTGTGATCCCTCTTCGCATGAACAAGCCTCCAATTCGACTTCATCATCCGCCTACACTCTTTATGAGCTTCTGTGAATCGTGGGGCTTCGTCCTCATCACCTTGAAGCAGCTGGACAGCAATCTTGCAGTCCGATTCCACGATCACCTTCTCCCACCCTAGCTTCTCAGCCTCCTTCATCGCAATGATGATGGCTTCCACTTCCGCTTCCAGAGAATCCCTCACATCTATTGTGGTTCCTTTTCCCATCAACCATCATCCTTTGTAGTCTCTCACGACAAACGCACAGCTACTTCTTCTCTTCCGGCAGGCCGCATCAGTATTAATCTTGAACCAGCCTTCCATCGGAGCTTCCCATTGCTACTGTTGTGCTGCAGAACTATCCTCCTCCTCGCGGTGCCATGCTAGCTGATTCAGGCGGAGCTCGAGACTCACTTTTCTAATCGTATGCTCTTGATTGGGCTGCTTGTTCTCCATTACGTGTCCGTTCCTACTCTTCCAAATATTCCAACAGCCGAACATGAATCTGTCTATAACAAGCTTGTTCCTCAGATTCCCACGTATCCAAGCTTGGAGGTTCAGTTCGGTGAAGAAATCATGAGGTATCCCATTCCCCAGTATCTTCTTCCAGCATTCCGTAGCATGTGGACAATCTCGCACTGCATGAAGACTATCTTCTTCCTGAGCCATGAAAATGCCACATCTACTATCATCCGCCATCATCCTCTCCTTTCTTCTTTTGTTCGTCAGGATCGCATTGTGAGTTAAGGTCCATATGAACATCTTCACCCGAGCTGGGATATGGGCGCTCCATATAGTCCTCCATTCTCCTTGAATCATTAGATCAGCCTCCTGTCGACATGCTTTGTAAGCTGAACTAGTAGTAAACTTGCCCGTGGCAGTGTGATTCCAGACAATATTGTCTTTCCCAGACTGCTTCGTACGAGGTGGAATCCGTAAAATGTCTTTAACACAATTCATAGGAAGCCACTCCTTCAAGAAATGCTCATCCCAAACATTATTATCAAGCACAACACTTGTCACCTGCAGGTCATGGAGTTCAGTCGGAATGACTTTGGTAGTTATATTCCGCAACTGCCCATGATTCTTCACCCAAATGTCATCCCAGAATTTCGTGTCCTTCCCTGTCACCAGCTGAATATACAAATTTTAGGTGATAAAACCTTTACCATCCAACGTAGCCTTCGCTAGTCTGGACAGGTTCAGCTTATCCCCCTCCTTATAGGCCTCATATTTGCTTCTTATCAGTTGACACCAGATCGAGGGTCTGTTTCTCGCCACATCCCAAGTTTTCTTTGCCAGTAAGACCCTATTCCATTCTCGCATGGTCTTGACTCCTAATCCTCCATTAGCTTTGCTACTTACAACCTTCTTCCAGGCTACTAAAGGCATGGGTCGCTCCTTCCTTCCTCCCCCCCCAGATAAATCTGCAAATTGTACCATCAATCCGATCACATAAACCAGCCGACATAGTAGCCATTTGCATTAAGTAGGTAGGCATCGCCGTCAGCGTCGCTTTCGCCAGGTATACTCTCCCCGCCAAAGAGAGGCACCGGGCCGACCAAGAAGCTATCTTGCTGTTCATGTTAGTGAGCACTTCCCCGTATGTATCCTTATTAACTCGCTTATGTAGCAGAGGCACCCCGAGATACTTTCCTAGATCAGAAGTCTCAATGAACCCACTGTATCTACAGATTGCACGATGCACTCTGTTCTTCACTTCAGCAGCGAAGTAGGTTCTCGTCTTCTCAACCGAAATTTTCTGGCCTGAGGCAGTGCTAAACTCTTTAAAACAATCAATAATGGACTTTATGTTGGCCATAGATGCTTGTGTGAATAGAATGATATCATCCTCAAAGCACAAATGTGCTAGGGCAGGCCCCGTCTTGGACAGCTTCACAGGTTGCCAAGCATTCTGCCTCACCTTATCCCGAATCATCTGGCTTAATCTGTCTATACAGAGCACAAACAAGTATGGAGACAAAGGGGCTCCTTGCCTTAAACCTCTTGTCGCCTTGAACTCCGGTAGAGTGGTGTTCTTCCAAACAATCGAAGTTCTCCCAGATCTGATAGTATTCATAATGAGCCTTTTAAGATTCTCAGGAATATCAGTATGATTTAGCGTATCCTCCACAAACTCCCAAGACATCATGCCGTAGGCTTTAGAAAGATCCACTTTCAAAGCCATAACTTTATCCCCCTTAGGTCTCCTCATTCTGTGGATGACCTCCTTCACTACAACAATGTTATCAGTTATTCTTCATCCAAGAACAAAGCTTGATTGTTCTTTAGAGATCCACTCCGGCATACACCGCTTCAATCTTTCCACTACAACCTTGGAACACATCTTCAAGCAGAGGTTGTTGAGAGAAATGGGCCTCAGTTGGTCGCATCTCTCCGGGTTATTGACCTTTGGGATTAAGACAATTGAGGAGTTGTAAATATCATCAGATAAAACATCCCCCCTGAGCGCCTTGGTAATAGTTAGCATAACAGAGCTACCGATAATCTTCCAGTATTTCCTCATGAAGTTCCCGGTGATTCCGTCCGGGCCAGCCGCTTTGTTGGGGTCGGTTTTCTTGAGTACTTGTAGCACCTCATCTTCAGTCGGTTCAGTAGCCATCATCCTCGTCTCACTTTTAGAAAGCAGCCTGAAGTTTCCTAGAATACCACTGCACCTCGTGGCCCTCTCCTCCGTAGGAGCCGTAAAGATGGTTCTAAAGTGATTTTGAACCAACGTTTTAACCTCCTCCTCCGTCGTGGTCCAGTTGTTATTATGATCTTTCAGTGCTTCAATGCAATTTCTTCTCTTTCTCTGTTTAACAAAAGCTTGATAGAACTTAGTATTGTCATCTCCATGTTTCAGCCACGAGATGTGGATTTTTCTTTTCCACTCTTCCTCTTCCTGCCGGAGAATCTGCGCCATATCTCCCTGCATAGTTGTAAGAAGCTTGCCAGTCCAAGGATCATACCTTCTCTCCTGCATTTCTTGAAGCTTGTTTATGTTGTTGAACAGTCTTTCTTTCTTCTCTCGCCTTTGTTTTCTGTGTTTTCGGTCCCAAGTTGTGATGTTCTTCTTAGCGGCGTCCAGAGCCATATAGAACTCCTGCTCCCCTTGCCAGTTATGTGTAAGCATCTCCTGAAACTCCTCGTTTCCTTCCCAATAGGACTTAGAACTGAACCGTTCCTTCCCCCTTTTCTTCGTGTGTCTTTGATCAGGATGGGGCAATGGTCCGAGAACACCCAAGGCAGATGTGTGACTGAGAAATGTGCTTGCTCCTAGATGAACTCCACATTAGCTACAGCTCTATCGAGCCGTTCATGCAAGCCACCATGTTTGTAAGTGAACTTCAGACCTGAGAACCCAATATCAGAAAGCCCAGCTGCCATAAGCGTGCCACTGAACAACTGAGCTTCGCCAAAATTGTAGTGCTTTCCTCCCTTCTTCTCAGCATGATTCATAGTGGTATTAAAATCGCCCACAACGATCCATGAACCATTAATCTTGTGTCCCATATCCAAGATATGTTTCCAGATCAGCCGCCAGACGCTAATGTGAGGATTGGCATACACAAAAGTAACATACGTACCCCCATCCACCTTGCATGTCACAAATTGTCTATGGCAGTTAATAATTTCCACACTGCAATCCGTCGCTTTCCAGCAGACCCAGATTCCTCCCTTAAAGCCTCTAGCCTCAACTCGATGCGAACAAGTGAACCCAAGCGATTTGATAGCTTTTTGAGCCGCCTCCCCACTGATTCGCGGTTCAGCGATGGCTACTAACTTCGG
The DNA here is from genome assembly GCA_963693085.1 of Alisma plantago-aquatica. Classification (NCBI taxonomy): domain Eukaryota; kingdom Viridiplantae; phylum Streptophyta; class Magnoliopsida; order Alismatales; family Alismataceae; genus Alisma; species Alisma plantago-aquatica. The sequence continues at coordinate 196,717,130 of OY856413.1, read as the reverse complement.
TTTATGAGTAACCATTATCTCCTTAAGCACTCACACAGTGTCATCGTTCCCAATTCCTCTAACATTCCAGTAGATTGTATCTAATATTAAACAGTTGTTGGAAGTTGGGGTTATCTGCAGAGGGACCTTCAGTTGGTTGGGTTAGATTCCCCGCCCTCATTACTCGCCTCCATCGCATCTGGATTCAACCTTGGACTCCTTCTTCTCTGTATGTACGACGACTTCACCTTTGCAGGCTTCATTTTGGTGCTGCTCCCTTTAATTTTTTGGCTGGACGAGACACCCCCATCAGGTTGGTCATCATCAAACTGGTTGTCAGCAGTAGTATCTCCTTCCTCGCCTTCTTTCCCAGATTTCTCCGACTCCATCTCCATGCCCTTCTCTTTCTCTATAACCTCATCAATGCCTGGGTCTGCAATGGTATGAATTTCTTGAATGTCATCATCCTTCCCCTTATCTGATTGCTTGTTTGCGTCCTTCCCTTCATTGTCTTTCTGTGCGGTCTTATTCGAGATATCCTTTAAGGCCTCACGTTTGTCTTCCGCTGAGTTGGTTCTCTTTTGAACAACTTTCTTCTTCTTTTTCTAGACTTTTCCTTGCTGTCTTGGGATCGGGTTTATGGTGGGTTCACCATTAGTATCATTAACAGTGCTGTCTTTGTCCTCCCCTTCCTCTCCTTCACAGAGACTTTCGAACCTGTTATTTCTGTTCGATTTTATGGGACCACGATCACTTTGTTGGTTCCCTCTCTTGCCGCTCCCTTTTCTTCTTTGCGTCTGCCAATCATCTCTTCCATCATTCTCCTTCTGCCTATTGTCGTTTCTCCATCCTTGCTCATCCTGCTGCTGTTTTTGTGGGCAACGTGTGCTGTGGTGCCCGAGTTCCTTGCACTCGTTGCACATGTCTGGATACGCTTCATAAAGAATCTCGTACTCCTGGTCATTGATTATAATGGACCTGATCAGCTCCTTCCTGGTATCGACCTCTACCGCCAGCCTGGAGAATTTGCTCCTTGAGCGCCTTTGAGAATGCTCGTCTACTTTGAACAGCCCACCCAGCGCCAGTCCAATGTATTCGAACACGGTATCGACATACAGGTGTAACGGTAGATTCATAATCCTTACCCAAGTGACAAGGTACTGCGGCATCTCCTTGGATGGTATGAACCTAGGGTTCCAATCCCATATAACAAGACAACAGCCAAAAATCTTCCAGGGACCGCCTGCCATAGCCATCTCATAATCCTTCCTGCATGAAAGTTGGACGACAAAGTGGCCCATGTCCAGTTAAAACATGTTAAACCTTCCAGTGATGTTCCACATGATCTTGATCCTTTCTCGCAAGGTCATATAACCTATGCTTCCTCCTATCAATATGACGACAACCGCATATTGCCATGGTTTGGCAAGCTTCTCTTCTGCCTCCTCGTCGATCGTAAGGATAGGCGTTCCGGCACTGTGACTAAGAGAAATCTCATGATCATGCAGATGGGAATCGAACAACGTTTACAACATCATCGAATCAGGGTCCACTTCCACGTAGTCCTCCCCCGCTACACCTTTACTAAATGAAGGTTTATCGTTTGCCCCCCCAGCCCAAGCGTTACCTCCGTTCGCCCCTGTGGTACCCGCGTTTTCTACGGGATCCCTCCGGGGGGTACCTTCAGAAGATCTAGGTCTTTTGCTCCCAACCACCGATCCACCCTTAGCACTGACGACACTATCCTCATCCATGGACTCAGGTCCTTGTCCTCCCCTCATGCCTTTATACTGGAATTGTAGTCCGATCTCTGGGACTGAAACCCTAACACCCTTGTTACCTCCAGATTCCAACTCGGACTGGACTTCCTTGTTCATATGGGACTCTGATTTCCAAGGCTCCCCTTCAGTTGCAGACGGATCTGGCCCTCTTCCAGATCCCCGCCCCCCCAGCTGTGCCACCATCGCCATCATCGCCTCTCCCCCCGAGCTTCCCCTCAGCCGCCATTTGCAATTGTGTATACATGAGTCTTCTTTTACAATATAAAATTTTACAAAGTAAAGACAAAAGTGTAATGTACGTACACACTTCCATTTTGATAATTTCAAAAAATACTGATAGATAAAATTACATTTAGGCCCTCAACAAACTTTCTTATATAGTACAGACGAGTCTTCTTGTAAAAACTATATTTTTAAAAAGTAAAGGAAAAAATATAGTGTACACACAAGTGGACTAGTTTGTAATTCTAAAAATAATAGAGGAAACTACGTTCAACTAGATTTCTTATATAATATAGACAAGTCTTCTTATATAATATATAATTTTAAAAAATAAAGACAAAAATATAATCTATGAATATGGACCAATTTGTAATTTTAAAAAATAATAGTGCATTCAGCCCCCTCCTGGGGCTATGTTATATAGTGTAAATGAGTCTTATACAATATATAATTTTAAAAAATAAAGGCAAAAGTGTAGTACACAGATATGTACCAATTCGTAATTCTAAAAATAATAATGACAATTGTATTAACCCCCCCTCGTTGAGTTTTCTTATATAATATAAATGAGACTTCTTATACAATACATAATTTTAAACAATAAAGATAGAACTGTAGCATAGACACAAGGATCAGTTTATAATTCTAAAAAATAATGGATGATGTTGTACTCAATTCCCTCTATATTTTTTTTATATAGTATAAATGACAAATCTTTGTAGTTATCATATATGTCAAGATGTAAGGAACTGGTCAACAAAATTGCATTTGTGGACACTATATGGTTGCTGATACCCATACTCATTTTGGCTGCAATACATTCACATTTGTGGGTTCTATATGGTTATCAGTGCCCACACATATTGTAGCTTCTATATGGTTGTCGGTACCCCGACTCACTATATTTTTGTTATTGTGAGGATTTAAGATATTTTTAAAATTAGGAGAGGGTCCCAATATATCACTATTCTGCGAAGAGGTTGCTATTTTTTACCCACTTGTAATGTCCTAATGGTGTTTGAAGACATGACTTGCATTACAATTAGCAACAATTTTACGAAACGATCTAGATGTAAGTGCCTAGATACAATATATTGCAGATGAGTAATGCTAAATATAACCTTTACCTCATGTGTTTGCACATGAGTTTCTCAAAAAGGGGTATCCACTTACAAAGTGGAACATAAGTTGGAAAAAGGAATTACAAAGAGATAGAAAGAGGAGGGTAGTAGAGAGTCTAAAACATAGAGGATATAAGTATAAAAGAGAGGAGAGAAGTAGAAAATAAAGAGAGGGGAGTAAAGAAAGAGAGATGAAGAAGAAAAAGCATAGGAGGAAAGTAAAAAAGAAGAAGAGGAAAATAGATACAAAAGAGGAGGGAGGTAGAAAAAAGAAGAGAGAAGTAAAAAAGCAATTAGGTTTTCCAAAAAATAAAGGAAAGAAGTAAAAATGAAGAGGAAAGTAAAAAAATGATAGAAACGCTTTTTATGATGTTTGCATATTTTTTATAGCGATCTGAATTATTTTGAACAAATGTTATTTTTTGGCATTGTTTCCTTGTTTTTGGTACTATTTACATATTTTTTTTGTTGTCTGCATATTTTTGTTGTAATTCACATTTACTGACATGTGTTTCAGGATCATCTACTAGTTTTTCAGACATGGTAATAAGGTGTTCATGTAGAAGCTAAAATATGTTTTTACATAATAACAAATTTCCATACACCAATATTATCTATAACACAAAATGACACTAATCAACACTTATACTATGTACATAGTCCGCAAGTGAGCCAAACACAAAATTTATAACAAAAGATATGCAAAACAATACAAAATATATTCAGAATGATACCAAAAATATGTAAACAACACCAAAAATTACTTTGTTTCTTAGTTTGTTCTACTTTCTTCTTCTCTTTTTTCTATCTTCCTCTTTTTTATCTTCCTCTTCTATTTTTCTACTTTCTATTTTTTAAACTTTTTCCCTCTCTTTTTCTATTTCCTACTAGCTTTATTACTTCCCTTTCTATTTTCTACTCAACCCTTCTGCCGTGCACGTGTCGTTGTCAATGCTGTTGGAGACCTACATGGTGACCTGCTCAGCGAAAGCATCATGGTAGGGCTATGCATTTTTAAGATTCATGACAAACCCTAGATCACATCCGTTTTCCTCTTAGAGGTAGCATGTTCTTATTAGGCTCATTAGAGGTGACATCTTTTGATAGGCTCGTGCTCATCCACAATGACATCTTCATATCGGGTTCATCGACAACATCTCCTTCCTTAAGGTCTACTCCATCGGGCTTGCCTTTTTGATCATTTAGCCTTTGGATTTGTCATCTTTGAGAGACACCCACTGGCCTTCTGAAACCCCATCTTAGTGTTTTCATATATCCACAAGTGTTAGTTTGGGGAACACATCTATGCTTTGGACAACAGATCGATATTGGATTTCTAGATCTACTCTGCCTACATCATCCTTTTAGTCGACAACCTGCTAGTTGATACCCCTAGAGACGCTAGCCAGGTAGGGTAGCTGATCTTCCTAGGTATGGCGCTCAACATCTCACCACTACCACGATGGACAGTGTGACTCACATTTGCAACTATAGTTTCCCGTTCTTGTCGCCGTTACCACCTTTCCTCCATATTCTCACTTCCACTTAACCCTACTCACCATTAACACTCCTAATTATTTCAACCGAGGCTCTTTCTCCCAACCACTAGATCTGATCTACATGTTGCACCTTTTGGTGGATTTTGATGATTCTGGTCACTAATCTAGGAGGACACATAGACCAGACCAAGCACCCGATCTGCCGATGCTGATGCAATGCAATTATTGAACATAGCCCTCACAGAAGGGGTTTCACTCCCTGTGCATCTGGAAGAACCACATGGAAACCCTTTTCCATCATCAGGGGGTTCAAGAGATACACCTAGTCTCCTTCCCCACAGACACAGTGGATCTACAACATCTATAGGACACTATTGGTCCTCGAATAAGACTGCAACTATGAAACACAACTCCAACAGGAAGGAAGATTTACACCATGTAGTTGATGTGCTGGTGAAGTAAAGGCAACAAACTCTTGTTTGGTTGGGTCTTCTACACATGTCACATATCCATTTTAGCGTCTCCATACCTATTGTGGCAAGCCTTTTGCATCGAGCAATTTTAGGAACCATTTGCGGGCAGTCCATCTATCTTTTTTGACACATGTTGCTGATATTGGCAGAGTGTTGGAATATGCTAACATTTGGGAAAGTCTGGTGACTAGTCTTCATTCTTTCAAACATTGGACGTGTGATTTATGTCTTGGGACCCTACTTTGGTCCAAGACTTGCGCTCACAAAGCTTCTGATGGCTCTGACGCTACTACCAGTCTACCTCATTATTTGGATATTACTCAACACAACCTAATTCTTGGGTTGCCTACTCCCATAAAGCATGGTGTAAGGAGTGGGATACCATAGGGATCCACTCCCTACTAAAAATAAAAAGGCAACATCCACCAACAAAAACTTTTTCTCGAAAAGGGGATGAAACCAAATTTATTTAAAATGATTGTATCATAACACAAAGTAGCAACGAAATTAAACATGTATCTAACCATTAAAAAGCTTCTTATCATGCTACACTTTCACCACATAGGGTGACACAAAGGAAAAACTAACTACACAAGCTGAGGATCACCTAACAACTTCAAGCAAAGTCTCCCATGAAGTCAACTACACTTGTTGTGGTCCAGGTCCTCCTAGATCTCCTTCTCCTTATCCAACACCTAGGGTTTGAAGCATACCCCACAAAAGGAATAGAAAAGAGGATATCAGCAAAAAGCTGGTATGAGCATGCTAAAAAGGAATTGAGTGATATATATTAGGAGAGAGGTACATCAAGTATAGAATGCTTCCCATGAAAAAGGTAATAACTACCCAAATGAGCATAAAAGGAAAGAATAACAATCATATGATAAAAGGAATACTTGCCATCAAAATCATCAGTAATAAAAGTGGTGCCACAAAAGCACTCAATAATTTTAGGGCACAAAACCCTTATGAACTTGCATGTAGGTGAGACAAACATAGCACTAGAACAACATAAATAACAAAGGCGGCAAGGCCTCATAAACTTGAACCTAATAGAGATTGGCACATAGCCAAACTCCCAAATATATATATATATATATATATATATATAAAGTGGGACAAACCTCATAAATATGAAACTTGGGTATGGGGCACATAACCTCCATTGCAAAAATAAATAATAAGGGCACCTAACCCAATACCAATGCAAATTATATTACTTTAGGGTTACTGAGCCACACAACATGCTTAATAGGGAGGCAAGTAAAAGGTATAGTCATATTTTACAAATTATATACCTCATAAGTGATCATCATTATCATCCACCTCAAAGTGGGCATATAACAACAAATAAGTCCAACATGCACTAAGGCATGAGGAAAAGAGTCAAGAGTTTATCCAAGATCACCATAAACAAGATACTTCACAAGAACCATGATATCAAAAGATAAGAGCAATGTGTATAAGTTATTGTCCATAGGACCAAAAGAAAGACAATTTAGGTTATTGCTCAATAAAGAAGAATAGGAGATGCAAACATACCTCTCACAAAGTCTTAATCAAAATAAGATTACTTCTAGATCCAAATCTAGATTTCCAAAGCACCTAATATCATGTATGTAAAATTAGGGTTAGAATTGCATTGATTATTTAAAACCCTAAAAATCACCTTTTTATTATTAATGAATTAGGTTATCAAAATGCCATGTTTTAGGTTATATTTTCCTGAGTTCAAAACATATTTTAATACATTTGTCTGACTTTTAAATATTTATTTATGAATTATATAAGTTATTATCTTATTTAATTAGATCCATTAAAATATCCTCTTTAAAACATTAGATTCAAGTGACTAAACCAATACTATCTGAAATCTTGCATTTTTCTAAATCCAACGAGTATTTATTTGTAATTTTTGGCCCAATAGATAATTAGTTACGATTATTCAAAGTTCGACCAATCAAAAAATCAAGAAAAACCACGTCATCGAAGAATTCATGAGAGGGAGAGAGAGTGGGGACTAATGGCATGGCCCAATGGGATACGATCGAGTGGATCGATCAAGATTCAGTTCAACTCACCCAAACAAAGAAAAACAAGGTGTGAAAAGATGGATTTACCCCCAAGTGAGAAAACAAAGGAAAGAGGAAAAGCTGAGGGTATAATCGAGATATCACCAAGGAGATCCTTCTCCTTTCTCGCCTCCTCCCATGGTTCGAAGCAGCAAGGCTGCTTGCTTGCATGATTTTGGGTGAAACCAAAAGATGTGACCAAATAAGAAACTAGAGAAACCAAAGGCAAGAGTAGGAGAAAATGAACTCACCGAGCCAAATTATTGGGGTGTTGGTGCTCATAGGCACACAAGAACGCCACAACAAATCTCGATCGAAAAAGCTTGTCTACGGCCAAACCCACCTCATGCAAGAAAATTGAGAGGAGAGGAGAGAAATGTAGGGAACGATGCAAATTGGAGTACACCTATTTATAGGTGAACTTAGGGTATATGCCAAAACCGATGTGGCCGTGAGAAGCTCAAAGAAGGAAAGTTGGGCATTTGCAAAATACCACGATTTAGGGACCAAACGATGCGGGAAGTCTCCACAAACTCAATGCAAAAAAAGTCTCAGAAAATGATCAACTATAGCGTGAGAGAACCACATCACAAAACCCCCCTTATGCATGGTACTGTTCGCGTGCGGGTTGCTCTCCTACTCAAGGTAGGAGACACAATCCTCATCGTCCACGCGGGGATCCAACGACCCAGAAGCGGAGAAAAATAAGGAAAATAACTAGGCCATGTGACAAATCCAAATTCAAATCGAACAAAGTGTGAAAGAAATTAATTCTTATTTTCTCTCTCCTTTTTTGAGGGTGCAAAGGAGTCCCAAATTTAATAAAAATTGACACCTAACTGATTTTGAGGTGTAGAATCTCTGAACATGGAATTAGTTTTTCCTTTGGAGAACTTTTAATGGGTTAAATAATTCAAAACTTATTTTCTCTTTCCTCCGACATTAATGGTGACAGGATTACCAAAATTTAATGAAACCTCACCCACAAGTCATATTTAATGTGTTGAATACGAATTTTCCATATATTGTAAGTTCTACACACTTTCTTTCTCCTGAATTTCATCTTTTAATTAAACTTTCTCCAAAATGAGTGAAAATTCACCCAAAGGCATATTTTAATATGTATATTACGAATCTAATATTATTTTCCACTTTTGGAGTCATTAAATATTTTATTTAATATTTTTAAGGAAAACACCCTTTTCTTTTGTAAATAAAATAGATATGGTTATTATTACCCTAAATTGGTGAAACTTGGCCTCCAAGACAAAGCATATCCCAAGAAAATGAATATGAGGTTATTCTTATCCAATAAGTTTTCCTTTTAACACATTATCCATTATTTCTATTACTTCTCTCATTAATAATTCAATATCTCATCAACATGTTTTAAGCATTATTATTGATTCCTTTTTCACTTCCGTGCACCATAAGGCAAATGAATGAACTAAAATGAATCTACTCTATCATTATCTCACATAAGTTAGTTATTTTGTATTTTGTGGAATTATAACTCATTATTCTCAATTATGGACACCTTGTCCTATTATGCACATTATTACCCCATGTGACATATCTTATGCACCTTTCATTGATTTTATGATTAATTTGAAGATATTGGGTAATATTAATTTATATTCTAAATTTTCATGTGATTTATGCATGTATTAACATATTTAAGGTCACTAAAGAGCATACTCTTATCCTTGTTTGGCTAAACCTCAAAGACTAAGGTTTCTAACTTCTTAACCCTGGAATAAGATTACGTTCTAGGTTTTGGTATGTTACATCATACCACCCCTTAAAGAGATTTCCTCCTCAAAATCTAAACAACTATCTACCACCCCTTAAAAAGTTTCATCCTAATAAGACAAACAAAACTATAGGTACAAAGGTAACTTCTTTTATATATATCATCATCATGAACTTCTTGACCAACCAAAGAAAAAACTCTTCTGGCTCACCTTTCCACAAGTCTTTTACCATTGTTGTTACCATTATTCTGATGGGGCACTTTAGGTTGTTGTTGTTGAGCCGATACATGTCCATTATGAAGTTGAGGGAACCTAGGGCGAAAATGTCCAGGTTCATTGCAATGATGGCACACAACCTAAAAGTCAAGCTGATACTTTGCTTGGTTCTTATCTTGAGATCACTTTCCTGGAGGATGGTAACCATTACACTTAGCACACTTGTCTCTTCTCTACTCATATCCTTAGGGTTTACTCTTCTTATCAAACTCCCTAGGTTGAAACCCTGGGTATGACTCCACGGCCAAAGATTTATTGACCATATGCTGAAAGGTTAAGGGTAGTTGTGGGATAAGAGCACAAACCACATTGTAGTTGAGTCCTTGAAGGAATATGGCAGCCCTACGTTCCTCACCCAGACCTACTGCATAACGTTCTAATAGTAGAAACTTTTGTACAAACACAGAAATGGATAACGAACCTTGCTTCAAGTTGTAGAACTCTGTTTCTTTCTTCTTTAGGGCAGAAATGTAGATACACTTTCCACAAAAAAGCACCAAGAATTTCTCCCAGGTCATGGTAGAGACATCACATGTCCTTCCTATACCATTCCACCAAACTCCAGCAGGTCCATCTAAAACATATGAAGCAAATCCAACCTTCTGGTGGGGAGGACAAGCCATACCATCAAAGGTCCTCTCTAAGGCTAACACCCAATCATCAGCTTTGTCGACCATCTCTATTTCACCTTCACCCTGGAAGGAAGGTGCTTGCATCTTCATGAACTCCATGATTGAGAACTCCTTCGGCTTTTCAGGAACAGACGAGTCTTTCATCTTCCCTGCCATGGTTGTAGCAAAAAGTTGTCAAAGCACAACCTAATCTTGCTCTAGAGAGATGACTACACCTGAACCAGTAGAAGTTGGGGTCTCCTGACCAAACCTAGGGTTCTGGGGTGTCTCATAACCATACCGGTTGTCAACAGTCGAGTTATGTCCTACCATGAGGGTTTTTTCCTACACAAGGAAAGGATACTAGATATAAGCAACCTATGGAAAAAGGTAAACGTCCAAAGGGAGACAAGTTTGAAATAGTTAGATGGAAGCTACAGGCTCTGATACCATGTTGTAAGGAGTGGGATCCCATAGAGATCCACTCCCTACTAAAAATAAAAAGGCAACATCCACCAACAAAAACGTTTTTCTCAAAAAGGGGATGAAACCAAATTTATTTAACATGATTGTATCATAACACAAAGTAGTAGTGGAATGAAACATATATCTAACCATTAAAAAGCTTCTTATCATGCTACAATTTCACCATGCAGGGTGACATAAAGGAAAAACTAACTACATAATTATGACTAGCTGAGGATCACCTAAAAACTTCAAGCAAAGTCTCCCATGAAGTCAACTGCACTTGTTGTGGTCCATGTCCTCCTAGATCTCCTTCACCTTCTCCAACACCTGAGGTTGGAAGCATAGAAAAGAAAAGAGGATATCGGCAAAAAGCTGGTATGAGCCTGCTAAAAAGGAATTGAGAAATATATATTAGGAAAGAAGTACATCAAGTATAGAAGGATTCCCATGAAAAAGGTAAGAACTACCCAAATGAGCATAAAAGGAAATAATCACAATCATACAATAAAAGGAATACTTGCCATAAAAATCAATAATAAAAGTGGTGCCACAAAATCACTCAATATTTTTAGGGAACAAAACACTTAACAACCTGCATGTTGGTGAGATAAACATAGCACTAGAACAACATAATTAACAAAGGCGGCCAAGCCTCATAAATTTGAACCTAATAGAGATTGTAACATAACCAAACTCCCATATATATATATATATATATATATATATAAAGTGGGCCAAACCTCATAAATTTGAAACCCAGGTATGGGGAACATAACCTCCACCCCAAAAATAATTAATAAGGGCACATAACCCAATACCAATGCAAATTATATTACTCTAGGGCTATTGAGTCACACACCATGCTTAATAGGGAGGCAAGTAAAAGGTATAGTCAGATTTTACAAATTAATCACCTCATAAGTGATCATCATTATCATCCACCTCGAAGTGGGCATATAATAACAAATAAGTCCAACATGCACTAAGGCATGAGGAAAAGAGTCAAGAGATTATCCAAGATCACCACAAACAAGATAGTTCACAAGAACCATGATATCAAAAGATAAGAGCAATGTGTATAGGTTATTGTCCATAGGACCAAAAGAAAGACAATTTAGGTTATTGCTCAATAATGAAGAATAGGATATGCAAACATACCTCTCACATAGTCTTAATCAAAACAACATTCCTTTTAGATCCAAATCTAGATTTCCAAAGCACCGAATATCATGTATGTGAAATTATGGTTAGAATTGCATTGATTATTCAAAACCCTAAAAATTACCTTTTTATTATTAATGAATTAGGTTATCAAAACTATGCCATATTTTAGGTTATATTTTCCTGAGTTCAAAATATATTTTATTATATTTTTTGACTTTTAAATATTTAGTTATGAATTATACAAGTTATTATATTATTTAATTAGATCCATTAAAAGAACCTCTTTAAAAAATTAGATTCACGTGACTAAACCAATACCATTAGAAATCTTGCATTTTTCTAAATCCATTAACTATTTATTTGTAATTTTTGGCCCAATAATAATTAGTTACGATTACTCAAAGTTTGACCAATCAGAAAATCAAGAAAAACCACGCCATCGAAGAAATTCGTGAGAGGGAGAAGAGTGGGGCCTGCTAGCGTGGCCTAATGGGATACAACTAAGTGGATTGGTCAAGATTTAGTCGATCTCACCCAAACAAAAAAATGAGGCGTGAAAAGATGGATTTACTCCCGAGCGAGAAAATAAAGGAAAGAGGAAAAGATGAGGGTATAATCGAGATATCACCAAGGAGATCCTTCTCCTTTCTCGCCTCCTGCCATGGTGCAAAGTAGCAAGGCTGCTTGCTTGCACTGGTTTGGACGAAACCAAAAGATGCGACCAAATAAGAAACTAGAGAAACCAAAGGCAAGAGCAGGAGAAAATGAATTCACCGAGCCAAATTATTGGGGTGTTGGTGCTCACAGGAAAATGAGAACACCGCCACAAATCTCAATCAAAAATAAGGTTGTCTATGACCAAACGCACCTCGTGCAAATAAATTGAGAGAGGAGAGCAGTGTGGGGAACGACGCAGATTGGGGTACAACTATTTATAGGTGAACTTAGGGTATATGCCAAAACCGATGTGGCTGTGATAAGCTTGAAGAAGGAAAGTTGGGCGTTTGCAAAATACTTGACCATAGGTCATGATTTAGGAACTAAATGATGCGGGAAGTATCCACGAACCCAATGCACACAAAATCTCAGAAAGAAACCAACTATAGCGTGAGAAAACTGGATCGCAAAACCCCCCTTATGCGTGGTACTGTTCATGTGTGGATTGGTCTCCTACTCAAGGTAGTAGACACAATCCTCACTATCCACACGGGGATCCAACGGCCCAGAAGTGGAGTGAAATAAGGAAAATAACTAGGCCATGTGACAAATCCAAATTCAAATCTAATAGTGTGAAAGAAATTATTTCTTATTTTCTCTCTCCTCTTTTGAGGATGCAAATGAGTCCCAAATTTAATAATAATTGCCACTGTGACTGATTTTGAGGTGTAGAATCCAAATATGGAATTAGATTTGCTTTTTGAGAAATTTTAATAGGTTAAATAATTTAAAACTTATTTTTTCTTTCCTCCTACATTAATGGTGACATGATTACCCAAATTTATGAAACTTCACCCACAAGTCACATTTAATATGTTGAATTCGAATTTTCCATCAATTTTACATGTTGGAGTTGCTTATATATTTATTTAATATTTTGAAGGTTCTACACAATTTCTCTCTCCTAAATTTCATCTTTTGATCAAACTTTCTCCAAATTGAGTGAAAATTCACCCAAAGGCATATTTTAATATGTAGATTATGAATCTAATATTATTTTCCACTTTTGGAGTCATTAAATATTTGATTTAATATTTTTAAGGAAAAAACCCTTTTCTTTTCTAAATAAAATAGATATGGTTATCATTACCCTAAATTGGTGAAACTTGGCCTCCAAGCCAAAACATATCCCAAGAAAATGAATATGAGGTTATTCTTATCCAATAAGTTTTCTTTTTAACACATTATCCATTATTTATATTATTTCTCACATTAAAAATTCAATATCTCATCAACATGTTTTAAGCATTATTATTGATTCCTTTTTCTCTTCCTTGCACCATAAGGTAAAGGAATGAACTAGAAGGAATCTACTCTATCATTATCTCACATAAGTTTATTTATCTTGTATTTTATGGAATTATAACTCATTATTCTCAATCATGGACACCTTGTCCTATTGTGCATATTATTACCTCATGTGACATATCTTATGCACCTTTCATTGATTTTATGATTAATTTGAAGATACTGGGTAATATTAATTTATATTCTACATTTTAATGTGATTTATGAATGTATTAACATATTTAAGGTCACTAAAGAGCATACTCTTATCCTTGTTTGGGTAAACCTCAAAGACTAAGGTTTCTAACTTCTTAACCCTGGAATAAGATTAAGTTCTAAGTTTCGATATGTTACACATGGCTTACTGGTTCCCATCCCTTGCATACTCTTAGCTCACCAATGTGTTGAGCCACAATTTCCTCGCATGGTTTGCGTCCAATTGTGCCTTGATCTTTTGGATTATGTATTTTATTTAGGAGTTCCTACAATCAAGAACATACCACTACTCTTTCGTTTGTTCTTTTCTGACACCCTTCGAGCTACCCTGCTTCAAGTGGCTTCTTGTCCTCACTCTAATGATGCTTGGGTCTGCCTTCTACTGCTCCCAATGTGTGTCCTATACCGCTTCTCCAGTGAGTCTAATCAAGAATGCTCTTCTCAGAAGTGTGTCTTCCTCCAACAACTTATGATCCTTAAAGCATTGGATACTTAGAATTCTGGTCCCGACGGTATTTAACAACTCCTTGCTTAGGTTTTGACACATCATCATCCTTTTGACCATGTACAATCTATTGAAGCCAACATTTCTTATGCCAAGTCAAATGTGAAAGATAGCCAATTTTTTACTGCCATCCAGATTCTCTCCTCTAGTGACATTACACCTACCAATGGTGCTACTCAAGGATCTTGAAGCTAAGCATCTCCAGCTTCCCCCACCAGTTGTGCAACCTTCGTCTAACATCTCTTACTCTCCTTTTGTCACTTCCTATGCTATGGTTGAGGATGCCATTTTGTCCTTCAATAAAGGGACCACTTATGCTCGTGATGACCTACGATCACAACATATTATTAAAACCATGCATGGGGCAACTACTATAGTGAAAGATGAGTTCTTAAATGCAATCTCAACTGTGATCAATCTTTGGCTTACTGGTCATTGTCATGCCTCTCTAGTACCCTACATAGTCAGTGCTCCTTTTGCACCTCTACTCAAGCCGGATAACGGTGTTCGGCCTATAGACGTGGGTATGATTTGGTGTCATCTTGTCTCCAAAATTGCTTCAAAGAGTGTCTTGTCAGATGCAATCTCTACCTTAAGGATCATTAGTTTGGTGTTGATATTTCTGGTGGTGTAGTGGCCCTTCTACACGGTGTCACTCGCCTAATTAGTGACTGAAAACATTGGACCACTATCACAATGGCTCTTGTTGACTTTAGTAGTGCCTTCAATATTGTTGAAAAATCTATTAATTTTTGAGAGATTCATCTTCACTACCCTTCTGTTACACATTGGGTAGAGTTCTACTATAATTCTCCAGCTCCCGTCTACATAGATCAGAAGGAGACTTTTTTTTCTACAGTTGGTGTCCAACAAGGCGATCCGTTGGGACCCTTCTATTCTTTTATGAAAGTACATTCGCTTGTTTTAGAGGGGAAGGATGACTGTCACGTTAGCCTTCTTTCTTTCTATCTTGATGATGGAACTCTTATTGGGGACAATGTGAAAGTTTTTAAAACTCATCATCTCATCCAAGACCGGGGCCCAATCTTTGGTTTTCATCTCAATACAAAGAAGATCAAAATCTTTTGGCCTTCTATTGACCCAAGACGAGGGATAGATTCAAGGATGTTTCATACTGATATTTCTCAGCCAAAGCATGGGGTGAAGATTCTACGTGATCCTATTTCCATAGACTCATATTTTCCAATGGAGCTTCTCAGGAAAAGTGTGACAAAAAATCTTTCCATAGTGGATTGCTTGGCCTTACTTTAGGACCCACAATGTGAGTTTCTTCTTCTATGGTCCTGTGTTGGGATGCCTAAGATGATGTTTGGTCTCAAAAAAATACCTCCAACTTCTATCACATTTGTTTTTGATAATTTTGACCATGGCCTTCATCGATGTCTGGAATAAATCTTGGTGGGTGATTGCTAGAGATTTAGTGATATATAATGGCACTTTACCACACTCCCTGTGCATCTTGTAGAGTTGGGCATCTATTCATCCTATGAATTATGCAACTTTTCTTATGTTGCTTCTCGAATCCACACCAAGATCTTCAGGATCATATTTTGCAAGAAGGTGTCTATGTTCCTGTAGGAATCTCCTTTGACTCTACATATACTTCCATATGTAATACATTATCATCCTTTTGTTGGTCCAAGTTATCATGTACGCATTCTGCCACTCTAAAGGCCCAGTCTATTTTAGCAGACACTTACTAAGGACAATCATCCTACAATTTTCTGTAAGTCTATCCCCGCAACAACATGCTATTCTCTCTTCTTTACAAGCCGACCATGCACACATATTTCTTACTTTTTATTCCTATTGAAGGCTTTGGATTGTCAATGTATCCTATTGAGTATCGATCTATCCTTCGGTACCGACCCATGATCCCCTTGTACCATGATGATGAACATTGCCCGATCTACAATACTGTAGATCTTGATGCCTTCGACGATCATGCCATCTATTGGTACTCACAACCAATACATAAGTTCCATCATGATGTTGTTCGTGTTGCTCTTTTTGACCTTGTCTCTCATGATGGGTTAAAATTACTAAAGGAAGCTCTTGTATCCTTTCTCGACACACATGTTGATGGTCTCCATACACAACATCCTGTTGATATCTTATTATTTGATTGAACAGATAGCAAACACACATGTGTGGATCTCACTAGAATTTCTCCCCTAACAGATATCCTTTCAAACAACTTCAAAGTAGACTAGACAACTTCTAACACTGTGGTAAAAAAGGTCCACAAGTATGGTGTAATGTGTGAAGCAAATCATCATCATTTTCTACCTTTCACTGTTGATAGCTTTGGCGTGCTTGCTGATGATGCAATTTTCCTTCTTCGATGCCTTTAAAATATACTAAATAGGAATCTTATAGTTTCTCCATCTATGTTTAGATCTATATGTTTCATCATTTAGAAAAGATTGAAAACTCAATTTATTTCCCGTGATTATGTGAAAACATCACGTAAAATAACTTCTTTGTTAGCCACTGAATGATTTTCTACTTATCTCTTTTCTTTTTTACCTCTTTTCTCATCTTGGAATGAGTTTGTATGAATTGTGCAAGTGGATATAACCTAGACATATGTCCCAATGCACCCATGATAAAAAAGGTGTACAAACACTTTATGTGAATAATTTCTCATTTCTAATTGACTAAGGCTTAATTTGATAATGCATTCTTAGAAAAGGCCGGGCATGCTGCTATGACATGCCACCTTGAGAAATTCATACGGTGGAAAGCCACAGTTTGTTGAACGCTGATAGCAACAACACATATACCATTTGGTAACACGATTTATGATGATTAAACAATGACAGAAGACCGAAGTCTAACGTGATCAGCTGAAAACTACCCTCCTCAACTACATGATCCACTGTCTCTACTTTTTTCAAAATTTTCCTAGCAATAAATAGCTAACTACGATCAATGATTTGAAATTTCTCACCAGACGCTTTTGGTGACTTGTCAGGCATGCATGTTTTAACAAACCAAGTCATAGTCAAATAAGTAAAAAATATGATGATTGCCAATTGTGTGTGACAAGAGAATATTTTTATCCACCAACAATTAACCTTTAACCTGTGTTTGATACGTGGAGAAAAAATTGATGGTGATGGGCTGGAGATGGTGATGGGTAAGTGGATGATGGTAAAATTATTAAAATATGTTGTTTGGTAATATGTGTATGGTGATAGGGATGATAATTGAGAAACATTTAAAAATATTGTTTGTTACAAAGGTATAGAGATTGAGAAGAAAAAAATCTTTATAAAAAACACCCTACATAATAAGAATCATATATATTAGCATGTTTTTTTGTATGTGTCTAACTAAGTAGTGCAATTTTGAAAGAAGTTTCTTTCACTATGACTAATCATGCTTTTGCATGGGACAAAATAGATCAAATTTTACCATGAGTTCACTATGATTCTCTATCACCATTACAAACAAATCATATTTTTTATTTCACCATCATTACCCTCCCCATAATTCACCTTGTAACAAACACATTCTTAGTGTTTCACTGATGTTTAAACCCCACTGAATGTGTTACCATATAGTGCTTGAATGAGGGGTCTTTGGTTGCATAAACCGTCACTTGGCACCCTACATCACTCTCTTACACACAATTTTATAAAGAATTATTAGGGGATATATACATATTGACACATGTAATGTATCACACATATTAGTAACTAAATGTAAATATACTATTTGGTAGTAAACTATATCTCTTAGTAAATTTGCATACATAATATTATTATATAAATAATGAGATATAGCTAAAAGTATTTAACAAGTTCGTAAGTTTTGCAACTCATCAATGGATATAGGATATAAATCATGCATGTTTAAGATGATTTTTTCAACAAAAACAATCTAAGAGGCATACATTAGAAACCGATATGATTCGACAATGTATTAAATAAATACAAACATGTTAAATTTCCAACATGTATGTAGGGATATTTTTCAAATAACCAAGCATAAACTCGTGTTACACATATTTTGTTTTAATAAAATAAAAATATCAACTTATAATTTAGAAAAAAATATAAAACTGTTAATTCAAATTTCTCCAAACTTTTTCTTATATAGTACAGATATGCATGACAAATACTAATGACCAATTTATATTTTAAAAAAATAAGTACGAACATTTCATCTAACTCCCTCCAAACTCTTGAAAATTACATCCAACCTTCATATCATTTCATATAGGTATGTACATTGGTCTCAACCAACTCGATCCTTATCCATTGGGTTCGCACAACCTTCCTAAATTTGGCTCCTATAAGAAAATTTTTAATCATGTTTTTGTATGGCCTTGCCAAGGTAAACCTAAACTCAAAACTCTAGCTTCCAGATTCATATCTATACATGTATTGTAATAATGGACATATAATATGTATCTTTGTAGAATATATTATCTATACTTTTTGAATTATAATTTGTCTAAAATATGTTTGACCAGTCATGTTAATAAGCTACAAAAACAATCCATCAAAATATATTTAAGTTATATGAACCCATTTGATATTGGACATATTTATCATAATCTACATACATAGTAAAACCATATATGTTGGATGTTTACAACTTAAAACTATCTCAACTAAATTGTGGATGGTTATTAATATATATATATATATATATATACATTTTAATCAGTTGTAAGCAAGTAAAAATTTCTAAAAATAGTTATAAGATTCTTTATTTTATCTTTAGAAATTAGGATATGATCGTAACTTTTAAATGTTCCTAATCAAAATAATATCATTTTTGACTATATGGCATAATCAATAAATTGTAAGTTTATTAGTTTTACAAGACATATAAGTTACATATATCACCTCATACACTTCTTTTGAACTCTATAAGTAAATACATATCTACATAAGTATATAAAAATATTATCTAGGCCGATCTAATCCGGTCAAAATTCATATCTATTACATATACTAAATATTTGATAAGGATTTAAAAAAATTTCTAGGACAAAACAATGCTCAAAATATATTTAACAATGTAAATCTGGACACATACATGTCAAAACTCAATACGAATGTTGTACTTCCATATATAAATATAAATATACATAAAATTTGATAAGAACCAACTTTAATTTAATAAAAAGAATAAATATTTCATAAAACTTCATCCACAAACTCCTTAAAAGAATCATATATGTCACACATCTACTTTATTAAAATACCATGACTATTTTGTAGTTGGAGGGAAGAAAACATTATACTAATATGTACATGTATTGTATGGGTTTAAAGATAATATGGTTATGCATGAATCTTTATCAGAAAACAAAAAGATCAACTCAAACTCTACAAAATGAAACAACATTATATTTTACACACATGGACTAATTGGTAATTTAAAATCTATGGAAAAATTTCTTTTAGATCCTTCCATAGGTTTTCTTATATTGTATATAATTCTAAAAAGTAAAGATACAAATTTAGTTTACACATGACCAATTCATTATTCCCAAAATATGGGGTAAAATACAGTAAGGCAACTCTATGAGCTCTCTTATATAGAACATGCACCTTTATTAAAACACAGAAAGATCAATTTATAATTCTAAAAGTTAAAACAAAATTGTATTTTGTACACAAGGGACTAACTTTTTAGTAAAAAACTCTTGAAAAACAAGTATGTTTAGATCCTTCCAGGAGTTTTCTTACATAGTATATTATTTTAGAAAGTAAAGACAAAATGTCATTTTCACACACCCCTCCTTTTTGTAATTCTAAAAAGAAACAAAAAAATTACCTTTAACCT
Source organism: Alisma plantago-aquatica (assembly GCA_963693085.1). NCBI lineage: Eukaryota > Viridiplantae > Streptophyta > Magnoliopsida > Alismatales > Alismataceae > Alisma > Alisma plantago-aquatica. The sequence continues at coordinate 196,697,156 of OY856413.1, read as the reverse complement.
CCTTTGTGGGTTTCTCATATAATATAAATGATTTTTTATATAGTATATAATTTTAAAAAGTAAAGACAAAAGTACAATTTGCACATGTAATGACCTGTTTGTTAATATAAAAATAATGGGAATTTTCTCATTACCCCTCTACAAACTTTCTTATATGGTATAGGCGAGTCTTCTTATATGGTATTCAAATTTAAAAAGTAAAGACAAATGTGTAGCTTACACACATGAGAATGATTTGTAATTCTTAAAAACAATAGAAAAAGTTACATTTGGCTCCCTCCATGAGCTTTCTTATATATAGCATAGATGAATCTTTTTACATAGTGTATAGTTTTAAAAAGTATATACAAAATTATATTTTGCACACTCGAGAAATGGTTTGTAATTCACAAAAATTATGGAAGACAAGTCTTCTTATATAGTATGCAATTTTAAAAAGTAAAGAAAAAACTATAGTTTGCAAACCCTAGGACCAATTGTAATTCGGTACAATATTGGAGAACTTTGCATTTATCCCCCTCAACGAGATTTCTTTTATAGTATATATGAGTCTTCTTATATAGTATATAATTTTAAAATGTAAAGACAAAACTATAATTTGGACAAAAAGGAAATGGCTTGTGATTAAAAAAAAAGAGAGAAATTTGTCTACATTTGATTTTCATATAGTATAGATGAGTTTATTTATAGAATTTATAATTAAAAAAATAAAGACAGTATAAATTTCGCTCACTAGACCACCTTTAAAATAATGGAAAAATTCACATTTAATCCCCTACATGAGCTCTCGTATATAATATAGATTCGCTCTCCTTATCTCTATACATGCATGTACATACTTGTATATTCATTTTTGAATACATGACAATGCTTATTGGCATATGAAGTTTTGAGTATATATACATATACACACATATATAGATATACCATGTATGCATATTTTTAGTTTTTACTTTTAAATGCACATAGTTGTATATTCTACAAACTAAATATATTATTTATAATCATACAAAAATATTTTTAACATTAATTATTTGGTAAGAAAGATAAAAAAATGCTTATACTCCCACATATGAGTTACATGTCTCCCACACACCACACCTCACTTTTAAGAACAATAACCTAAACTGGACAATAAGAATATAGGGACATATTTATTGGGCAGTGTTGAAGGACGCTTTTGATGAGTTGGTACTTTTCATTATTAAACCACAATACAATAGATTATAGCTAGGATTTGGAATTAGAATAGAGAGATGGAGTAGAACCATGGAATGATCCAATTTGTTATATTTAGCTAGTGCACCAAAAAGAAATGACGAACAAAAAGATCATAAACAAGAAACAAGCTAGTCTTTGATAAGATAGTATGAACCTAGGTTGAGGTTGTATCGATCTATGTCCTCGAAGAAAAGTGAAGACGTACATCAACCAATTTTGTTTTATAAAAAAAGACTAACAACCCAAATAAAGGAAATAGCTAAAGATGACACAATACATAAATTGTATTATGAAGCCCTCCGTAGTAGTTATTATTACCATTTGGTATAAGAATCATAACAACAACAACTACTTGAAATTTACATAACATAAATAATTTTAATACAATTTTTAGAATGGAACTCAACTATTTTCCCCACAAAAAGTATATACTTCATGTTGTTCATTCATCGATGTAAAAAAATACATGTATACTCTGGTGTAATGTTGATTGTGAGTATCAATGACAAAAGAATAATTTTTGGTCGAGAGTAGAATCATGAGCAATTTAAGGGTTAGTTGCATGAATGGTTACAACCTTTGAATTGATAATGACATCACCCCCTTATGGTCAATGGAACTGGTTCTAATTATGGGCTTTAGAGTAATGAAGTTTATGTCCAACATACTCATTTTTAAAACATGTGTGATAATTTTTTGGGTCAAAACTTTACCGCTCAATTCCTCAAAATATGTAAATTTACAAAATGCCTTCACTGAGGGATGTGTAATAAATTGACCCGCCCAGTCATTTCTAGATGGAAAAGCTTATAAATATAAATATGAAAGTATATGTAGATAGTGGAATAATAAGCTTTCTATTTGTTATATGTGGAAGGCCTAAATTAAGAAAAATTGCATCATTAGTGAACATACCAAAGGTATCATAGGTGAAAGACATGAATTGATGATCATTTACTTCACAAGCTACACTACATTTATGACCTTTTGTGCAACAACATCTCAGTCTACATGTCCAACTTTAAAATTACTTGAATGGATACATGTCAAAGGATAAACTCTAGTGAGGCAAACACATGTTTGTTTGCCATCTGTGAAGCAAACAACTAGATACTAGCAAGTCACTAAGAGTGTACACCATCAGATTGTGCCAAGGAAGGCCACTTGGGCTTCCGTGAGGACCTTTAACCCATTACAAGAGATAAGTTCAAAAAGAGATTTGCAAATCACATCATGAAAACTTATATCTAGGCTGGGTGATGCAATGCACAACATGATTCCCGAAGGCATTGAAGTCTGCACTCTTATAGAGTTTTCATTATTCGTCATTGGGGTATAAGGGTCCTCATGAGCTAGAATGAAGGCTAGGTCCATACTCAAAATGTAACAGGAATAATCCAATGCCTTTAATGAGGACAACATGTAAGAAGTCATGTGCCTTTAATGAGGACAACATATAACATGTGCTTATTTGGCTTGTACAAAAGCCAGAATAGCTTGTTACCATAGGAACAACCTGCTTATAGTAAATTACTCAAAGATTGTTATTTACTAGAATCTAAAAAAAGGACAGGATCTCGAGGACGTCTCAAGGTGTATATGACAACAATAAAAAATATGGCAATATATCACTGTTGGGTTTTAGGGAAGGGGGTGTAGAGGAATAAAAAAATTTATTCACTTTCTACCTAAATGGTTGGATCCATGGTAGCTACAAACATAAGTCAATAAAAGACATAAGATGGTATAAAAGTGACACATTTGCGCGCACTACTTGTTCAACAAGTAGACACATATTATGGAAGTGAAGAAATCGATCCTCCATATCTATATATTAAACAAGTATCTGCACATATTCCTCAGCCTCTACCTCATCCACACATATGACAAAGAACATGGTGCACCACCTTGGTCACCAAGTCAAAGTGGAAAAGGAGTTGTCGATGTGCTAGGCATCCCAAAACTCTCTTTCTTCTCTTATCATGGCCAACACTCCTTAGGGCGACTTCCTCTCCAAGAGAGAGAACTTTGATAACCAACTTATCTCACAAGTTGTCTCAAGAGTTGTGTCATGTACAACAAGGTGAAATTTCTACTTTCTCACACAACAACGTGATAGTTTCTATATGTTGAGGTGTTCTAGTTGGAGTCACCATTGTGAGATAATACCACAATCTCTCAGAGGGGCCTCAAACTATTGGCTTAAGTATTTGTCACCTCGAACTGATCAAAGTGCTTTAATTCTTTTTCCAAGTTAGTTTTGTGCTTCATTCATGAATTCCTTGAACTTTTCAAAGGATTTGATTTTTGTTTCATAAGATACACATATCCAAATCTATTGAAGTCATCAGTAAAAGTGATGAAGTACTTATACCCATTTTTAGATCTTGTGCTTAAAGGTCCACACACATCAATATCTATGAGTCCTAAGAAGTCACTAGATGTCTCACTATTACCACTAGAAGATGCTTTTGTTATCTTGCCTAGTAAACATGATTCACATGTCTCTATCAGTTCAAAATCAAAAGAGTCTAGATAACCATCTTTATGGAGTTTGGAAATGTGCTTCTCATTTATGTGCCCTAGATGAAAATGCCAAAGATATATTTTGTTTGAATCATTGAGTTTCAACTTCTTGGTATATACATTATATACATTTGTATAAAGATATAATAAATAAAGACCATAAGACATATGGACATTGTCATAAAAGATCCCATATTTAGAAATGAAAAATACAAGAATTCTTTATTAGAAATTAAAAACCTTTCTTTTCCAAACTAGATATTAGAATAATGTTATTATTTATAGAAGGAACATAATAAAAATTCTCTAACTCTATTATAGGCCCGCTGGGAAGAGATAAACAAGAGGTGCCTACTATAGTGGCAACAACTTTTTCTACATTGAAACACATAGTTTCACCTCCCCGTTGTTCATAGCTCTAGCTCTACTTCTGTCTAGATCTTGCATATTTGAGTATATGTCAGATTCACATCTGGTATCTAATACCCATGGTGAAGAAGCAGATAAGTTTGTTTCAATAACATATATACCTAATGTGGAGATATCTATCCCCTACTTCTTGTTCCTCAATTCCTCTAGGTAGAGAGGGAAATTTCTCTTACAATATCCAACTTGGTGACAATTGCCTCCAGTAGCCACTCCTCCTTTTGTTTTAAGAGTAAAAGACTTTTGCATTGCTTTCTAACCTTTCTTAAATTTTCCTTACCATTTATTTTATCTTTGTGGGCTATCATCACATTATTTCTTTTCATTCATTTTCCTCTCAATAGTTCTCGACATGCCAAGTAACTGAATTAATGGCTTATAAAAATTGGTCATGTTGTAATTCATGAAAAATTTCTTATATGAATTAAGATGTTGTAGGATTACCTCAGTGGCCAACTTTTGACCTAAAGGGAAATCCCTATCTTGCAATACTTTCCACATATCCAATTAACTTGAGTATATGGAGTCCAATCAGATTACATTCTGTCATTTGCACTTAAATAGGGCCTTGGGAACATCATACCTCTCCCGCCTTGCTTATTCAATTAAATGTTTCTAAGATGTGTTATCATCTCAATAACATCCATATTCTCATGTTTCTTATGAATCTTATGATTCATGGAGCAAAGCATAAAATATTTGATGTCTGAGCATCAAATGCTTCTTATATGCATCACTTTCCTCTCTAGGAAAATTTAGAGTTGGTTCAAAATATACTGGTGTTTCCAGGACATAGAGCTTATGCTCATGAGTGAGAACAATTCTCAACATCCTGAACCAGTCGTTAAAGTTATTCCAATTTAGTTTCTCTTTATTGAGGATAGATCACAGTGATAATAGATTATGGATTGTGTTTTCCATTGATCTACATAGAAGATATTATGCATGAGTTAATTGATTTGAAAATTACATTGATTGATGAAAATAATTTGGACTTTAATTAATTATGCTCTCACTATTTTTTTCAACTTAATAGCCCTCACTATTAATTTGGAAGATTACAATGATCAATCTTATAGTGAGTCAAGATCCACAATCTAAACAAGTCATTTCTTAGCGAATCACCGACTCCCATGACTTAATTACTAAGATAGGTAAAAATTTCCAAATGATCATATGAAATTCTTGGATAGATGGTTGTACAACTCTATGTCAATAATTCATCATATGAATTATATGCCATCTTTATTCCTCTAGGCACTTAATCCTATTATATCACCTAGTCAAGTCCAACCCAAGTCCAATAGAATAAGTATGCACCCCGCTTGGCAGACCCACATACTTATTATTACACTTAGTCAAACAAGGTTTTCATGTGTATCACACTTGGAAAGCATATTCAATATTGATATTATGTTGAAGGATATATATATCTCCAATCACCATTATGTATACATTATTATATGTATCATATACTATAACAATCACCACATGTGAGAGAACATGATATGGAAATTAGTACAAAAACTTGATCCAACAAGTGTTTTAGAAAAATAACTAAGAGATTCACATATATGTGTAACTCCTAATGCTACCTTTTTAGGGTTCCCGATTGCCCGATCACGAAAGTTGATCGACCAATCATAAGTCCTTGATTTGGGTAGATCATGTGCTATTATTGATCCTAGAGACTCGTATGAATCATTAAACCTCTGGGGAAAATCCTCTGTGACATCAACTTCTTATAATCTCCTCCTCTTCACCATGTGCATGGATGATGCTTTGAAATTATCCCATTGAAATTGCACAATGAAAATATACATGGAGAATGAATAGAGAGAGGTATGACATGCAAGCCATATACATGTTACATGACATTTAATCAAAATTAAAACACCAATATTACACATTTCAGATCACACCACAATGATCTAACTGATGTATCCACATCCACCAAACAAAATTGATTTTCAAGGCATTACACATACATATGTAACATATATACATATACTATAATATATGATATTAGGTGCTTATGCATACACTTTTGCACATCTATTGCTCCAATGAATTTTTATGGTTCATAACCCAAACCAGTGTGCATATAAGTTGTCTCAAATACTAAAAGAGTTTAGGGAAGGGGGCATGGAAGAATAAAAAAGATTGTTGCCTTCTACCTAAGGAGTTAGATCCGTCGTAGCTATAGAAAGTCAGTGAATAAAAGACATAAGAGGGGATCAAGATGATACCTTAGTGTAAATACTTGTCCAACAAGTTGATACGTCTTTTATATATGAAGAACTCAATCCTCTAGATCTAGATCTAAGAGGACCATCAAGAAGTCTCGATAGATAAGAAGAAGAAGATCTGGATTGGGCACCAAGTAGAAACTAATTGTTGTTTTGTAGAATGTGTTCTCCAAGATTTTGTATGTATACCTTTGCCTCTACCTCGTTCGCACATATGAGGGATAACGTGGTGCACCATTTTAGTCACCAAATTGAAGCAGAATAGGAGTTCTCAACTTTATGGTTATCCTAAAACTCCATGTCTTCTCCTATCTTGGACAAGAATCCTTAGGGTGACTTCCTCTACAAGGGAGAGAAGTTTGATGGACAAATTGTCTCACAATTTTTCTCAAGAGTTGTGGCAAACATTTTAGGATGTGACTCCTTAAAATAAACAATTTAATACTAAAAACCTAATCCCAATCCCTTTCCCAATCACAATCTAAAGAAATAATTTAATATGAAAATATCAAACTAGATTTGTGATCGACTTATCACATCTTGTGATCGAAAAATCACAACCCCTGATCACCTCATCACAATAACCGATCGACCCATAACAATGGTCAAGATCTAGATCTCATTATTTCCAATTTTGGATTTTTGTTGTAACATTGTGATTACCCGACCAGGTTGCATGATTGGCAGATCACATGCCTCCAGTAAAAATCTCAATTGCTCAATTGACAATCAATTGATCTATTGACACAAACAATAAGATTGGTTGACCAGACATTTTGGTCTCGCAATCATAAGATAAATGAGTATGTTTATGATTCAGAACCACTCTAATCATATGTTTGATTTTGAACCTCAATTCCATTATGCATCCTTATGCATGTGACCTGGTAGGTTTCTAATTATGTTGGTAGTTGTAAAGAGGTGAGATCACATCCTTACAAAAATTTAAAGGAAATACAAAACATCCACTTTTCCAAAAAATAGACAATGTGGAATGCATGTATAATATTCCAAGTAAATAAGCATGATTCAAATACATATAAAATTTCAATAGCAGATGAAAGAAACTAAGTTATTACATTGCTTATGAACTCTTGTTCACTACATGAGTTTCTTTGAAAAGGAAAAGAACAGAAAGAAACTATAGGTTCTAGTAACAAGCAACCTAGTCATCCTTGATAGCAAAACTTGAATCTACTACTCTTGAACTTGGTCCTCTTGGCCTTGTTTAACACCTTGATCTATCCCTAGGTGGTTGGGAAAGCACCCAGCAAAAAGGGAAAGAAAAATAAGGTATGTGTCAGAAAAAAAAAGAACAAGAACAAAAGATAAGAAAACTATAAGGAAATAAGGCTAAAATTTCATCATAACATGAAGATAGTAAAAATAATGAGGCATAATTAAATAGATGCTTGCCATAACAAAAATAGTAAAAAGGTTGCATGCATGATTAATTTTGACTACGTATAATATGTAGGGTTGAGGCACCTACCTAACCTCAACCAATAGGTGAGGGAGAGTAACACATTCCAATCACCTAAAAATATTCTATATTGGGGAGAGTAACACATTCCCCAGGGCAAATTTACACATGCCTTATCTATGGGTGGTTGTCAAAAGTACCACTACACTAGTTTAATAGTCTAATAAAATCAACATGCTAAGAAATATGACAAGTATTTGCATCAAGTAAATATAGACATGGCAGTAGGGTACAAGACCTAAGAAATAAACATTAAATTGATTTTGAGGCAAATATAGCTAAGGAATTGTCAAAAGAAAAATTAGGGTTTTATAGTGACCTCATTAGGGAAACTAGGTTAAGTTACAAATCTTCCCAACTTAGGTGTAAGGAAAGCACATACTTTTTCTTAAAAGATCCAATTACTTCTTCTTCATTACTTTAATCGATTTCAAAGAGTATTTTATCTATTTTCAATGTTTAAACATGAATTAGGGTTTACTCATGTATAAAGGCAAGGAAACCCAAACTTTTAGGATTTTCAAACAAAACCTCATTTTGACCCTAAAACTATCACCATTATCTAAGTTAGGTTTTTCTGATTAAGAAAACATATAATTTTGCATATTTTGGAATCATGAAGGTTTAGGTGTATTTTTGGTGATTTTTGGTTATTTAATTCATATTCTAAAAATACATTTTGATCAATCTCAAAATCAATTCTTGAAATCATTTTTATTAGAAAGATGGGATTTTTTCGAGTTCAGAACATATTTTACTTTTAAATTTGGACAAACGGTTAATTAATTACAATTTATTGAAAACCATCCAATCAAAGAATGCCACGTAGGCAAACCGGTCACAAAGAGGGGAAAAGAGGGCAGCCAGACCTGTGACTTGGTCCAATGGGAGGTGACCAAGTCAGCGGTTCATGCCCAAGAATCATCGGTCAAAGTTGAGAATCAAAGTAGCAAAGGACAGAAATGTCACTCGCGTGAACATAGAAAGAAAGAGGGGATATGCGGGGGTAGAAGCATCAAAACACAATGGGATTTCTTCCCCAAACAGCCATGGTCGGTGAGCTCCAACGCCGTTTTTAGGCATTTTCACAAACCTTGACCAAACTCAACAAACAAGATACAAAACAAAATCTTAGGAGAAGACGAATTCAAAGGTACCTTTAATTTGTTCAGAGGTGGAGAGGAGAGGAAGCACTAGGCGCCGTAAGGTCTAGGACAAAGTCCGATCACTGGGGGTTTAACACATGAACAACGATGCAATTGAGTGGAGGAACAAGTTTCAAAGGAATCCAGGAAGCCGAGGGTGGAGTATATATAGATGGGGGTGTGAGTTCTAGGGTTTCAAAGTTGGGGTGAGAGAGGGCACCACACAAATTTGGGGGTTTCTCCATCTTTTGCCAAAATGACATAAATGTAGGATGATTCTACGCAGAATTGTAAAATGAATCCATAGGAACAAAAATTATGAGAAAAGATGGAGTAGGGAGAGAGATATTTGAGTTTGAAGTCTCGCACAAAAAGAAGCATGTTTCCCAATTTGCACCAAGGTAGAAGATGACCCTAGTCCGTCCGATCAGTGGATGCGGGTCCAAGGGCCATTCCTGGCCATCTGATCATGCATGGAGAAGGAAAGAGGGTGCGTGCCATTTAATTCAATTCCGAATATAATTTTGAAAAAAGTGTAACTTGCATTATTTAATGAGTTTCTCTTTCCTCAATTGAGTGCTCAAACAATTTCCAAATTTAATGAAAATTGACACCCTAACTAATTTTGAGGTGTAGAACCCGTATATGCAATTAGTTTTTCCTTTTGTGAACTTTTAATGTGTTAAATAAATCAAAACTTATTTTCTCTTTCTTCCTTCATTAATGGTGATAAGATTATCTGAATTTGATGAAACTTCACCCACAAGTCACATTAAGTGCCTTGGAATACACATTTGTCATTAATTTTACATGTTGAGATTATTTGTCCAATTATTTAATATATTTAAAGTTCTACACACTTTCACTCTCCTAATTTTACCCTTTAATAAAATATTCTCCAAATTGAGTGAAAATTCACCCAAAGGTATATTTTAAAGTGTATAACATGAACATCCATTGTTACTTTTGGAGTCATTAAAGATTTTATTTTGTATTTTTAAGTTATCTACTATTTTCCATTTCAATAAATATAATTATAATTACCAATTTTCCAAAAGTTGTAAAACTTATCACCCAAGCAAACTTATACTCAAAGGAAGCAAATTTCGGTTTGGAATTACCTTCTAAGTTCCACTTTTAAAAATTTTAGGCAATTTATCCTTGTATTCATTCAATGGGAAAATTTAGGCAATTTATCCCTTCATAGGGGTCATGCAACCTGCCTACCTTGGTCAGCCCCCATACCGGTTACCTCCATGGTAACACATCCACATGCACATAGAGATTGTTATCTATGGGTCTATAGGTTCATTCTCATGCCATGTACTCTTCACTTAGCTTCTCAAGATCCTATGAAACCTCCTCAGGTTACCTCAAAACCAACCAAACTGGTAAACTCCCTACCAAAGGGTCCCTCTCCCAGGATGTGAGGAAACTACACCTTGATAACAAAGGTCACAAGCATCCTTAGGGTTTACATTCACATGAGCATGCTTAAACCAACAACTACTAAGGCACAAGCGTACCTACTAATCCATGCTAGGTCACACTCGTTCTCGTACTCAACATTAAACCAACTTAGTTGTGAGGGGTTCATCTCACATACCTTTAACTTAAGGGGTTTGTTTTTCCTCTACACATGCTAGAATCTATAGAGACTCAAATCTTATCATGAGCAACGGGTACACTGCTTCCCCTCTTAGGCCCAGAAACCCTAGGTTCACCTTTGGGTGTCCGACTGCATGCTTAATCTCTTAACCACGATTCAAGCATGTCCAAGGTATGTCATGTACTTCCATGATCCTTCTAGTCGCAACACTTCGGAGTTGAGTCCTCTTCCAGGACAATCAACTAGGTATAATGCCTCACAACTTGTTACTTAAACCTCCTCAGGGTCTAAAGCACTCTTTATCTCATCCAGTAGGTAATCACTTATACCATGGGTAGTAGAAGCATCATCCTCTCTCTATGGTTTGGTTCCTCTAAAGGCAAACAAGATATCATTAGCCTCCAGGGATCAAGCATAAGGCAACCATTATCATCCACGTAGGTCGTGTCATCCTCAACTCCCCACTATTCCTCATGTCTCAGAATCTAAGCTTCCAACCTACTTTCTTGGGTCCTTCTTTCTCTCTCTAGATCTAATTCCACATCCAGCCTCACTACATGAAGTTGGATCAAGCTTACCGACATATCCCTACCTGGGTGAAGCCTTTGCTCAACTCATGTTTGGCTCAACATTATCCCTAGCTCTTTATGTTTATCTCATAATACATCCATCATGATTCCTTGTCCAGGGTTTCATCCTACTGTCAGCACTACTGACGTACTCTGGTTGCAAGCTACACCCTTCTTGCACAAGCCCATAGGGTTCCTATAGATCCTTATCTAACCCCCTCCATGAAGGAGGTATCCTTCACTCAAACATGTACAACCCTTCCCAGGGTTGGGTCGCTAAAGGTACTAGGTCATCTACCCTCTTATGGCATCCCAAAGGCATGTCCAAACAAACACTCGGTTAACCATGACATCTAACTCATCATGTCATCTTCCTCTCTAACCTTTACTTAGGGTTAGGGTTAACACCATCCTCAGAGGATGTGCTAGGTCCCTACTTTAAATGGAGGTATCTATCTCTAAGGTTAACTATCTCTCTACTTATTCTCCTACCAAGGAGGTCTAGCCTCAGGTTTCTCCTGAGAGAAATGGCAACTCATGTCATACGACCTAAGCATGTATCTATTCCTTTACGCTCACTCTATTAAGCTTATGTCCATGACATCTTATTTACATGCTTTTTATTAATTTGGTGGAGGATTCCTTAATCCTTATCAACCTGACCCATACTTCAAAAGGGTGAGGAAAAGTGAGGAAACCCTAATCCTTAAGGTCCTTAACAAAATTTGAGTTGAGAAGGGACAAATCAAGATGAGAGAGTCCTAAAGGTATCTTATTTCGAGTCATATCCTAAGACATCGACCAGGCAGTCACACAATCCGGGAGTCCTCGTATTCTGACTAGCGGTGTGGAGGAAAATATTGCCAGCCCCCGGACGTGATCCTTTTCTAGACACCTCAATCTTTCAGACAATCCTCTAATAACTCCCTTGGGTTCTACATAATTTTTAAAATTTAATATTTATTAAAGATTAATTGAGGAACCTATGCTCTGATACCAATTGTAACAACCCCGCCTCCCGGTAACCCCCAATTAAGGGAGACCCGAAGGACATAGCCGTTATTCAATTAACATGATCAAAGGTTCGACAAATAATCAATAATAATTATGAAATTCTACTACTAAACTGAAACTGGTATAAAATAAAAACTTTACATACCTTTTAAAAGCTGGGATTTCTAAACTTCTATCCATGAAGATACTAATCTATCTAATCCTCCTATGTATGTTATTTCTCATTCAGTTCCACATATGCCACTTTACTGTTTGTTGTTTTCATTTGTACCTAAAACGCCGACAAACAAAACGTCGGTCAGCAAGAAGCTGGTATGTGGGGGAAATAATAATTATGCAACTATGTAAACAATGTAATCAACCAAATATCACTTAACATCCAAGATTACTTTTTAAACCATACTACTCAATCCTTTCCTATCCCCTATCTCTGTGTTGTCCCTGCAGTGGACTGAGATACTACCTCTCTCTAGGTAGATCCTTATTAAACCCCGCATGATCCTACCCAACAGGTAGATCAATATCTAGGGTTGAGTCGCATGGCACTACCCATGGGTATTCCAATCTCTAACTCAATGTGACTTGATGGACCTACCCCATTGGTAGCCATTTACTAAGTCATCCAATGATCTGATGGGCCTACCCCATTGGTAGCCATTTACTAGGTCAACCCATTAAGCTATAGAGGGGACTAGGATCTGAGCTAGTAGGCATATTTCTTATGTGATAGTCATATTCACATTATACTTTGCATGAATTAAATACATCCAACAGTCTAATTCAAGCCACAATGGAAACATCGATAAAATCCCAGAAAACTAATTAAGGTAATCATAAGCGTAACCACATACCTATCAAGTTGTTTTTTGAATGCAGATATAACTCAATCAATCAGGAATCAAGCAAGCACACACACACAAGTTCCTGAAAAAGGAATCCAATTTCTCTATCATTAAACATGTCATTATGATCTATTACTCCTAGTTGTCTTCTAGGGTTATTACTCCTTTTTAGGGTTTTGACCATAATTAGGGTTTCACTTCCTTTTTATTACTTTTACCTTACTTTTATCAAATATTCATCAAACCCTAATTATCTTGTCTTTATTTTCCATTAAGGTCCTAAAGATCAGGTTTGGACCATGAAAACCCTAATTTTCAGATTATTATATCCTTTCTTCCCGTTTTCCCTCACTTAGGGTTTCTAAGGGTTTTAATCAACATATTAGGTTTACAACCCTAATCCTTGAAATGCCATCATCAAAACAGATTACCATCTATCTTAATCATTAAATCAGTTAATAATGCTTGAGTTTACACACTTGCAAGATTAAATCTATTTTCGATCATTAATTAGGGTTAATACCCACAATTTAATACCTTTTCTATAAAAATATACACTTTTACAAAAATATTCTGATTTAGGCTTCCAAACTATTTTCAGTTTATTCCTTGTATTTTTCTGATTACTTTTCATGTATATACTTTTCCCATCCGAGTTTTCTAGCAAGAGTTACGATTTTTGCAAGATTAAACAGTCCTCAGCCAATTAGGGTGTGCCACGTCAGAATTAAACTTGAATGCAAATGAACAAAAGGTCCATTATAGCCCTTACCGTATGGCGTGACCCCCAGGGGTACGCGGGTCTTCTCTCGCGAAGTCATCTTCTTCCCCACTCTCTGCTTCTTTTGCAACGAACGACCGCCATGGTTCAGTCAACTAGAGAGTTGACTTTCGCCTATGGCCCTCCGAATCAACATGTGAAGGTTCCAAGAGCTCCGTCTCCTTATCCCGGACTCCTCTAACTTCACACCACCATCTGCATGGTCGAGGTTGGTGGCCCCAAGGGCACCCGCCGACCTACAGAACAGGCCTATGTAGGTGCGCGATTAGAGCCAGTGCAGACCCCCCCCCTTTCGCTTCTTGAAACTACTCCAACATCACCTCGGACTCACCTCAACTGCTGGGTCCAAGCAATTTGATCACAAAGACTCCGCATTACCTTCCAAGAAGAACGTCCTGCCAGAATAGGGAAAGACAGGGGAGAGGAATTCAAGGTTGTTCTCGTGAAATTGAAGTCCCCAATGCATAGGGTATGGCACAAGGATTCTACAACAATCCTTTTATAGGCATAGTTGATGATCTAGTGGGTTGTTGTCCCATCTTTCCCTATCTTCCCAAACGGTCTCGGATTTGGGAACTTCCTATACAGGGAGGTACAACTGTTTTATAAAGGCTTGTTGTAATTACCTCTCTCTCCCGAATTCATAGCACTTAATCTCGTGGAGAACTATCAAGGGAGTAGAGAGAAAGAAGTCTGGAAAGGTTCAGACTGTTGAACCTTGTTTCCCAAACTGATCCTGAGGTGGGTGATGATCCAACCACCCTAGATCTTGGATCTAACAGCCATCATGACAAGCAAAAAGGATAAGGGAACTGGGTCCCTGATTTCCTAAATTTAATCAAATTGTGACATTTACTATAATCACAATACTTTAGGGAAACTTGTAAAAGCAATAACTCTCTAATTGAGTGTCCAATTAATCCCAAATTTTGAGGGAAACTTAGTAATGAGTTAATATACCTCTCTGCCAAAATTGGGCTCATTATCTAAGAGAGAACGTGCCTTCTCTTTAGGTTCAAGATATTACTTAATTAGGTATATCTCTCATTTATTTTCTCTTTCCTTTGCAATTAAATAATTATTCTAAGTTCCTTGAACCTCAAAGAACCTTAATGTCTCAAAATCCCATCTCGGGAATATCCCTTAGCCTTTTATTTATCTTTTATCCATTTTCTTATTATCTTACTT
Source organism: Alisma plantago-aquatica (assembly GCA_963693085.1). Classification (NCBI taxonomy): domain Eukaryota; kingdom Viridiplantae; phylum Streptophyta; class Magnoliopsida; order Alismatales; family Alismataceae; genus Alisma; species Alisma plantago-aquatica. The sequence goes on along the minus strand of OY856413.1, from coordinate 196,682,103 downwards.
ATTTCCTTATTCTTTTTAATGATTTCTCTTTATCTCTCTTCTAGTTTCCTTATGGGAGTTCCTTTTAACTTTAGGAATCCTTAGGATACGAAATTCCACCAAGGATAACTCAATTAAACTCATTTCCACATATTTCCCATATTTTCTCATTGTTTTCAATTTCTTTCTTGATAAAGAAATATTTATTTGATCTTTTCTTTTCTTATTGCATTCTCTATGCAACTTTGGACTCCTTGCAACCCAAGGAACCCAAGAGGCACGAAATCCACCTTTGGATTACTATTTTGCCTTCTAGAGGTTTCCACACCTTTCTTATCTCAAATTCTCAATTATTCATTAATTAATTGAATTTCCTTGTTATTGGGCCCAATAGCCAATAAAGCCCACAAATCAAACAACAAGGCTATTTTAAAAGAAATCCATCTATCCACAACAAATTATATCGTTATTTGTCCAAATATCTTTAATGTGAGAAATTACATTTCTCACCCAATGAACCCAAAAAATTGGGGTTGTAACATCCTTCCCCTCTTATAAGAATTTTGTCCTCAAAATTCCATCAAGCAAACAAACAATTCAGAATAAGCCTTTCTTATGTCCATCATGCTTCCCATGTGGCTTCACCCTTCCCATGGTGCTTCCCAAGAACCTTCATCATTTCATATTCTTCCATTTGAGTTCTTTCTTACCTTGGTATATCGTACCCTCATAGGTGACTCAGGACATTTTAGCTTTTCAAAAGCTGAATAGGTTCAGGGTTCAACACATGGCTTGGGTACCTCACATAGTGCTCTTGATCGGACTAATGGAACACATTACACACCATGTTATTCTGAGGGCAAGGCTAAACACAACCATCTCCACCAATCCATCTCAAATGGACCCATATATCGAGGACTCAACTTTCTCAACTGTAGCTTAGAGGGGTCAGATTTTCACATCACATATTCTCCCACAGTGAACTGCATATCAGTCTACTTTGCATCAACTCTTGACTCATGTCACCACTGGGCTCTCTCTCTCAGCCATTTTATGATCAAAGTGACTTCATTTGCACACACTGTGGTTCTTTTCTGACCTTTGTGAGGCCTCCTTCACCCACATCATCTTAATGAAGTGGTGACTGACACAACCTCTTTATGAGACTTCTTGCATCCCGATAAAGGATATGGTGGCTAACATCACATCTTAAGAACTGTCTCTATGTATCACCCTGAATGAGCACACATGCTCTCATCAGACCCTCTAGTCTGGATCATACTGTCCATTAGTATGGGGTGATAAACTGTATTATCATCGAGTTCTTCATGTATCCACTTCCACCTCGTGGAAGTGATCCTTGGTCATACTCAAGAACTTTTGAACTCACATCATGGTGTAGTTGAACCATCTTTCTCTATTAAGTAGCTCAACCAAATCTGTCCCATGACAGTAATCTTCCTTTCTCATGTCATCTAGGTAAGGCGATCTACCATAACCCATATTGGATCTTGACCTTCCTTGGTCTAGGGGAGACTCACAACATTCACAATGAAGAACTCCCATTCCCTCTCGGGAAATCTTTATACTTTATATCAATGTACTGGGTTACTGGTGTTCGTCCTTCACCTCCTAGCTTGCATGGCCACATGCTACATGCAACTTTGTTTTCAGTATCCATAGTGCCACTATCACTTACCATCTTTGTAGGTTCACGGTGTTTGGTGATCTTAAAACCATGATCTCCTGTATGTCATGATTCCTCTAGGTCGATTCCTCGAAAGCACTAAACACTCTCAATAGGGTTTTACCATTTTCCTTTCCTTTCCTTGCGAGTTGGTTGCTTTTTGTGGAAAATCTCGAACCCTTCTACTCCTGCGTTTAGTCCCGTATTTCCTGGGATAGAGAACCCTGTCCCATGACCCTCCTATATATATAGGGGTAGTGGGGGCTTCTCAGACAACAACTCAGTGCAACCAGTTGCTTTGCAAGTTGTCATTCTCTCTGGTTTTGGTAACCGAGAGAGAGCCCGAGCAAGTGCTTCCCGCAAAGGGAGGTGCAGCAAGGGAAGGACAACTGCAGTTGCAATTGGAGGCAGGAGAGTGTGTTGGCGACTAGTACATCAAAAGGAGGGTGCGACTTCTTCCACTTCCTTGTGGGACAAGGAGTGTGGAGTTCCAGGTAGTCCGTGTGGACTACTACAGAGGCGGGAGGACACTGCCGCTCAGGAGGACAACTGTCATCCGACAGTCCGGTAGGAGGAGGAGTCGTCAGTCCCGGTGTGACCAGGAGCTGCAAAGACGCCGTCGAAGACCGGAGTTGAAGATCGCGCATAGCGCGAGGTATTATCGCCAAGCAAGCCTTGGGACAAGGTATGATTCCACAAGCCATCCTTTCCTATTATATAGACGTTGACGCATTTCCTCATGCTGGGTTTAGGGGAGAAATTTTTTTATTTCCGCTGCCTTCTCTGCCTCCCCTAAAACCCAAAAACCCTAACTTTTGGACTTTTCAAACAAAACCTCATTTTGACCCTGAAACTATCACCATTATCTTAATTAAGCTTTTTTGATTAAGAAAACATATAATTTTGCATATTTTGAAATCATGAAGGTTTAGGTGCATTTTTGGTGATTTTTAGTTATTTAATTCATTTTCTAAAAATCCTTTTTGACAAAATTCAAAATCAGTTCTCAAAATCATTTTTATTAGAAATATGAGATTTTTGTGATTTTAGAACATATTTTACTTTTAAATTTGGACCAAAGGTTAATTAGTTACGATTTATTGAAAACCAACCAATCAAAGAATGCCACGTAGGCAAACCAATTACAAAGAGGGGAAGAGAGGGAATCCGGGCCCACAACTTGGCCCAACGGGAGGTGGTCAAGTCATAGGTCTAAGCCCAAGAAGCATTTGTCAAAGCTGAGAAATAAAGTAGCAAAGGACAGAAATGTCCCTCACACGAACAGAGAAACAAAGAGGGGAAAGGTGGGGGTAGAAGCATCAAAACACAATCGGGTTTCTTCTCGAAATAGCTTGCACCATGGTCAATGAGCTCCAAGGCTGATTTTGGGCATTTTCACAAACCTTGACCAAACTCGACAAACAAGGTACCAAACAAAAGCTTAGGAGAAGATGAATTCAAAGGTACCTTTAATTTGTTCAGAGGTGGAGAGGAGAGGAAACACTAGGCGCCGCAAGGTCTGGGACAAAGTCTGATCGTCGGGGGTCTAACACACAAATAACGATGCAATTGAGTGGAGAAACAAGTTGCAAAGGACTCCAGGAAGCCAAGGGTAGGAGTATATGCTATATGGGGGTGTGGTTCTAGGGTTTACAAAGTTGGAGTGAGAGAGGGTGCCATATGGATTTGGGGGTTTCTTGGTCTTTCATCAAAATGACATAAATGTAGGATGATTCTGTGTAGAACTGTAAAAGGAATCCATAGGAACAAAAATCACGAGAAAATATGGAGTAGGGAGAGAGATATTTGAGTTTGAAATCTCACACAAAAACAAGCATGTTTCTCGATTTGCACCAAGGTAGAAGATGACCCTGGTCTATTCGATCAGTGGACACGGGTCCACGGTCCATTCTTGGCCGTCCGATCACACATAAAGAAGGAAAGAGGAAGCGTGACATTTAATCGGATTTTGAATATAATTTGGAATAAAGTGTAACTTGCATTATTTAATGAGTTTCTCTTTCCTCAATTGAGTGCTCAAACAATTTCCAAGTTCAATGCAAATTGACACCCCAACTAATTTTGAGGTGTAGAATCTGAATATGCAATTAGTTTTGCCTTTTGGGAACTTTTAATGTGTTAAATAAATCAAAACTTATTTTCTCTTTCGTCCTTCATTAATAGTGATAGGATTCTCCAAATTTTATGAAACTTCACCCACTAGTCACATTAGTGTCTGGGATATGAATTTACCATTAATTTTACATGTTGAGATTATTTTTCCATTTATTTAATATATTGAAGGTTCTACACACTTTCTCTCTCCTAATTTTGCCCTTTAGTCAAATATTTTCCAAATTGAGTGAAAATTTACCCAAAGGTATATTTTAATGTGTAGAACACGAATTTGTCATCCATTGTTACTTTTGGAGTCACTAAAGATTTTATTTTGTATTTTTAAGTTATCTCCTATTTTCCCTTTCAATAAATACCATTATAATTACCAATTTTTCCAAAAGTTGTAAAACTTATCACCCAAGCAAACTTATACTCAAAGGAATGAATTTGGGTTTGGAATTACCTTCTAAGTTCCACTTTTAAAAATTTTAGGCAATTTATCCTTGTATTCACTAATGGGAAAATAACTTCATTTATTGTCACATTATCTTCATTTTTAGGATTTTCTTTCTTTTTCCCACACAAAAACCATAGAAACTTCTAGATCAATTTTTATTTTATCCTGATCTCTCTTAAGTGGTGATTTTGCAAATTAAACCTATTAGCAAACTTTCACTGAGATATTTGTGCTTAACTCCTTACAAAATATAATGTTGGGAACAAGTGTACACCAAACCTTAATAGTTTCCACTAATTCAACATCTAGGACATGAATGAAATAAAAGCTTAGAAAATGGATGGAAATAATATTATACATGGATTTTATTTTGTTATAGTAGTGATGGTCAAAAGAACACAAGCGAAGATAGGTGTCTAGCCACATATCATTTCCACCCAAGTAATAGGAATGAGTTGGACAACAACTTCAACTTATAAAGTGATCAATGTTTTCTTGACTGTATATCACATATATCCAAGTTGAACTCAAGAAATAGAAAGTCATGCTCTTAATCATTGAATCTATGTTCTTTGAAGTAGACTAGACTATTCGAGATAATGTGAGGTCAACATCATATACTGATCGACATGAGCATTGCCATGCATTTCATAGTCTTGCTTATCAAGTGGCTTGGGATATCACACCAAAGGAGGGACGGTCAGATCCTCAAATTTGGTAGATTTAAATTTTGTAAATAATAATACTTGGTTGATAAGCAAATTTTCTAATTATAATTGATGGAATAGTAGTACTCTCCACTTTGTGGCATGGGTTCAACACATGGACCAAGTGAGGCTCATGAGATTATTTACTTTGCAAATAGGTCCTTGTAGCACAAGTTTAAGAAATTAAAAATTCTTGATTAAATAAATAGTTTTGGTTTTATGAGTTGTTAGATAATTTAAACATGGAATAATACATAAGTTTCCAAAAGATTCTAAAATAACTCATAATTTTGATAATTAAAAGAGTAATTATATAATCCTGGCTTGCAACAAAAGTTTGAGGCAACAAATAAAGATAATTTTATCCAACTTTTAGAATACTTAAAGATAATTAGTAAACAAAGATAATTTTAGAATTTGAGAGAATAAGGACTTTCCATTTGATGTGTGTAATTGTTTTAAAGAATTACTAAAAGAGTAAGATTAAATTATTGAAGTTATCCTAATAAATCCCAAAAATTAGATATAACTTGGGAAAGTTATTAATGAGTTGCCCTCCAAATTTCATAGCAAAAGGATCTTTTTGGTGGTCTATAGAAATTCATAAAGAGAGAGGGATCTATTTGTAATAACTAGATTTTTTCTCCTCAAATGTGGACATTTTATGACTTTCCAACTTAGACATAGGATATAACACGTGTCCCTTTGATTTGTCACAATGGGTATAACCCTTGGATCAAAAATCAATGGACGAGAGTTTGTCTTCAACCTCTTGACAAGAAAGGAAAGTGGCACTCATCTAGACTCCTCTCACCCAACCTCCATCTCTTCTCTCTAGACCCTTTCTCACCTCAAAAATTGTAGCCTGTTGCTCCTCTCACCAATCCAACCCTACTTATGGGTGGATTGAGGGAAAATGATGCTTTGGAAACCAAGTTAGAACTGTCCTACCACCATCTTTCTCCCTCCGACAAGACCTTGCACCCAAAACCCTAAACCTAACCCCTAGCACTATACAAATGTCCCAAACGAGTTCATATCCTCATCCCAAATGGATATGCACCTTTTTGTAGAATGAAACCTCCTAGAATCCCCCCTTCTTCCTTCTAGTAGCCGTGATCTGGCTTGCCAATGCCTCCACAAAGGCCAAGTTGGGCGGTGTATTAGAGGTAGCCATGGCTTTTTTGGAATCCTTTGTTGGGTGTGGATGAACAAGAGAAGGGAAAACAACATCTTCTGCGGCTGAACCACCAATAGTAGCAACTGCTACTGATCTGGGTTCCCTCCATTGCAGTTGACAGAGGATGAAACTAGGGACATGTTTGTCCTGGTTCACTCATAGTGAAAAGGCATGAAGGGAGGTCCAGCTGGGTCGTACTTCCTCAACTAGTTGAAATGGACTGAGCCAGGCGCGATACAAGCCCAATTAGTCTATGGTGGGGTCTAGTCTCAGATGGTCGAAGACCTGATGCCTTGATGAAGGTGGTTGAATCTGACCATTAGATGGACATCCAATGACCAGGGATGATCAAAAGAGGTGAATCTTGTAAACTCCCCATAAAATGATAGGAATGCATGATTATAGCCAAACTATATATCAAATTGATTAGAAAAATGAGAGTATTATGAATAAATATAATTGAGTCCTAATTATGATCATGGTTCTAAAAGTAGTGCTAAATACATGACTAAGTGGTGATTAATACACAGAAACCCAAGAATTGATGGATATGATGATTAACAATAAACTCACTTATCTTCTGATAATATAATGGCATTGTTGAATCCAATGGGAATCCAAGATGATAATGATCATGATAATTAATCATTAGGATTTTTGAAGTGAATAATCATCAACAAGTGTAATTAGGAGTTTGAACATCTATGATGTAATTGATATGACCTTAATGTACATAATCTGATATAAGTGTTCAAAATACAATAACATGGTAGATTCAATAATCATGTTCACACTTGATGTGAATTATGGCTCCTGAGTCATTAGATCAATGAACTTGGGAGTTAGGGATTTAAAGCACAAGACTAATGATAACTCAATACCAAGGAAGCATAAACCCTATACTAAAGCATGATTGCTATATTTTGATTATGATTAGTGACACCTTATAGTATACATGCATGCAGATTGTGTTGGTTGATTATGTTGAATGCTTGGATGCTTTGGATATATGCCTGAAGTATATGTTGCATGGTTTCTACATGAAAGAAAAGATATGTCGCTACTCCTGTGAATACTCGCCTTATCAACTTTTGAGGTTTCTGAGTTTCCAGAATGGATTGGAATTAAACTACTTGGTTGTTTATTTACTCCTGCAATCTATAAGGCCCCTATGAGTATTATCTTATTTAAATATAACTTGCTCAAACCCTAAATTTTCTATCGCTAGTGAGTTGAATGAACATGTGGGGGAAAGAAGTCATTATGGGAATGACTGGTGATCAAGCCCGAATAGGAAGATCACTATGGTGAAAGCCTAGAAAGGAAGGCTGATATAAAACCAAGCCTGGAAAAGAAGGTTTTGAGAGTCCACTATAGGGGCCAAACCCTAAAAATAGGGTACCACATAAAGGCTCCCCTAAAGAGAGGGTATACCACATAGAGTGAGAAAATATGGGTCGAAAATTTTAGAAAACAAAAGTTTGATTGTGCAATGATAATTGCTACTATGGTTGTTTATGTTATTACACCTACATTCACATATTTTTTCTTGCACCCCACATACACATTATTACAATACACTGATCCACATTTTTTTCACACTATTTTAAGTAAATTCCATATGGGAAGATATCAAAACGTGATGAACTATATGAAAACAACTGAAGACATTAAAGTTGAGTAAAGGAGGATTAGTTAGATAGTTCTTTTCATATGTGTCAGTTTCATGTTGGAAATTCATGTAACTGCTTAGAGGAGAATCTTGTAAACAATATCTGAATTAATGGAAATTATTTTCTATTATTTGTTATTTGTTGAAATTTGGATCTTGGAAACTTTAGGTAATGTATCTCAAATTTAAGGTCCTTTCTTCTTGGGGGATGCTGAAAAGTCAGGTTGTTCCATTTGGTATCAGAGTCCCATATTTTTCAAATAATATTTAATAGTTTATAACTTCAAGTAATTCGTAGAAATACAAGGAAAGTTATTAAGGCATGACTTGATAGTAGTGGTGTCTAGAATGGATCATGGTTCTGTCAGCTGGCAATGTTTTCCTCCACACCATTAAGTTGGTATACAAGGACTCCCTTAGCCAATATGATACCAACATGTCCAAAACCATGGGTTTGCCTAAAGTAATGTTTCCTCTAAGTCTTCTCATGTCAAATTTCATCCACTTCTCATACGCTTGCATAATAAATCCAAAAAGATACTTCCCTCCTTGTCTCAGGTTAGGGTTTTTGAGAAGAAGTAGGATTAAGGAATCTTCCACAAATTAGTGTACATGTAATGTGGGAATAATGATAAAGTAAAGAAATTTAGTTTCATGGGTTTTTCCTTTCAATGGTAAACCATAGATTGAGTTGGGGTTGGTTTAGGAAAACCCCTAAGTGGGTCAAGGGATATCGAAAACCTTAAGGTGCAAGGTGTAGTTCCTAACCCTAACCCTAAATTGTAATCATGGGTAGTGGGAGTAGTGTGGGTAAAATAATAACCATACCCATATTAAACCCAAGAAACATAAAGAGGAAAGAGAAAATATAATGAGTTTGGATACCCGAGTTTATCCATGCATGCAAGTACATGGAGTAGGGCATGCATAATACATGCGAAGGGCTTGAATATACATATGAAACCCAACAACCAATGGTTACCTAACAAGGAAAATAAGAAAACAATGCAACCTATAGGGTTGGTGTTACGACCTAGGGTGGGTCAATCCAAGAGTGGGGAAAAGATCTATGAGGAAGACAAAACCCTAACCCGTGAGGTCAGGTTGTGGTTAGAAAGCCTAACACCCTCCTATTAAGCACCCTAACAGGAGAAACATGTCCCCACACATGTGTGAGTAGGAGGTAGACATGCACCTAAGTGAAAGTGAGTGACATCAGGATAGAAAAGGATTAGTTCTAGATTAGACGCCTAAAGCCTTTTGAAATGCATAATAGATGGAATGAATGAAATGAGTTTAGTTTTACGTAATGAGATAATATGTCTTAAGATGATCTTAGTCAGATATGAGAATTTGTCAATTTTGAGGTCTTGACATAAGAGTTGATGATGCAAGTAGGTATACTTCTCTGAGATAAGATACATGAAAATGTGAATCATCAAGAGACTTAGTCTCTTCTATGAAGGGGATATCTACTATTAGGACCATTTATAGCATCAACTCTAGATAGAGTGACACCCAAAGGGAGAAGGTCTGAAGCCTAAACTCCAAAATATGAGAAATTATGACAACTATTTATTGTGATATGTCCTAAAATAGACTACCCTTTAGTGAATGAGTTGAGTCTCTTTATGCATGATTCCTAGAGGCTTGTTGTACCCTAGATGTCCTTTGGAGAACAAAACCCAAGAGACAGTGAAAGAGGCTTCTTACATGTAAGTGTATATGATGCAAGTATCTACCATCTAGGTGAGGGAGAGAGAGACCTCAGATCCTGAAGTGTTAAGGAATAATAGTATGTTCCAAAGCCTTGTGCTTGGGTTGGTGGTTCCTTGTGTAGGACTTTAGTGGTTGTTTATGAGAGAGAGAGAGAATTGGGTAAGAATAATTCATGAGTAGATATCCACAAAGAGAATGTCATAATCCATTTTGGCTCGGTTTGTTCTTAAGTGGCTAGATCTTGTGAAGTTGATGATCAATATCAATGGGGTAGAACTAAGAACCCTTAACCAATTAGGGAAGAAAAATCTAGTGCATATGATACTCATAGAGTTGAGTGGGCTCATAGATATTCAACATGAACCCACCCTCAAGTGATGGGTTAGGGGAAACTTGTTTGGACTTTTTGATATATGTTTGAGAAGATACTCATACAAGTTTTTTTATCACAACTATAATATAATGTACATATGAAACTGATCTAACCATGCAGGGTTGATGTATGTATATGATATGATGGAAGACCTAGAAATGTCTTAATAGTTACCTATCTATAAATGGATAGACATATTCAGGAATTATGGTAATGTGAAATACTTGGGTAATCTCATGATGGACCCTTAATGAAGTTTACAATCTAATATGGGAAAGTGAAATGAGATAATATTCATGATGAACATTGAAAGTGTTTGTAGTTGACATGAAGAAAATGTGGTAATTAATTTTGTCTTCTTCAAGGTACACTTTACTGCTTACTTGGCCTACAATGTAGTATGGTTGTATTATGCACAAAATACTTGACATATGAGATTGGATGAAATAATTGTTCATGTTTTCTATCTTTCTTAATTTGTGATAGATATAGCCTTGAGCACATGAGACATAGTATATCTATTTTACTATATCTAAACACTTCAACTCATTGGTAGTGAAGTACTTAATAGTGATACAACCTTGGGTAGTAGATCACATTGTATAATCATCCAAATATTTGATAGTAGATCATAGGGCCTAAAGCATTCAACTCCTAGGTAATAAATGCATGAATGATATAATGGAAAATATGCCTAAAAGACATTTTCTCTCGGGATAATATAAATATTGGTTCAAATATTTTCTATTATCTTCATTACTATCAAGTGTTAGTTTTATCTTGTAATGGGATACGTTCCCTAGAAGGGTGAGTTCACAAGTTAGTTTAAGAATTGAGGCAACCTTAAATGTCACTTAAATCTTGAAAGATTAAGTAAAGGAAGAATGAAAGCACATATATTGAGTATAATTCTTTAGACATAGGTATGTCATCTCTGAGGGACATGAGGAGAAGTCACTATAGAAGTGGCTAACAATATGGGACCAAGCTCAGAAAGAAATGTTGCCATGAGCCCAATGAAGGGACATAACATGAATAGTGTGCACCATAAGAGATGAAGGAAATCTGGGTTAAAGAATTATAAAGGGTATAACGTGCTTGAATATTATTAGAGAAACCTCAAGAGAAATGTATAATAAAATAAAGTTATGACATGAAAACCCTTGAGAAGGGTAGAGACCTAAGTCAACCCTAAGAGCAAGTAGGAATGATTAAAGGTACTTAAGACTTATGAGGTCATGAGGTGATCGTGACCTAAGCGCATAAGACTGTGAGATTAGGAGATATACATCTATGTGTGCCCAAGGCCCATGGGGTCAAGATCTTTGTCGACTTCATGAGTGGATGAGGCCCAAGGGGACAGTGTGAGAGGCACCCCATAAGAGCACACCTTGGGGTTAAGAGGAGATCACTCCAAAGGTACTGATACCCCTAGAGATCTTAAGGGAATGACTAAGGCTAATGATACACGAGATATAAATGTGAAGGATACAAGAAGTCATGTAATGGTGTTTGCATATAATAAAAAAAGGTGTTGCATACAAACTCAGAAATTATGAGAAAATCACTTTCACTGTGGGAGTACATAATCTAAGATTAAAAAAAGAAAATTTTGTGAAATTTAAGCATATTCATGGTTTGGAGTCATTGTTGAGAGTGGTCCAACATAAAATTTGAGATCAAAAGATGATGTGTGAATGCACTATCTCCACTCTTGTAATAGGATGAGATTTGTATTTGGACTACAACCAAATTCTTATTTCATCTTGCTGTGAGTGTGAGAGATTAGACAAACACATGATATGCTTAAAAAACTAATATGGGAAAATGAATACCTAAGTTGAAATTTAATGGAATAATCTAGGGTTTGAGGTGCTACCTCACCCTTATGAATGATAGATAGGAAACCTTGGTGAAAAGGTAGTCACCAAGTGAAATTGAAATAAAAAATGAAAATGTAATTGCTAAGTGGGATTGGAATCACAGAGTAATCATTGAGTGAGAAAATCATGCAATGGATGAGGTTGTGGATATACCCTAAAATTGAATTTGGATACAAACCTTAGTAATGAGAGAAATTTTGTTAAAGAGGATCAAGATAAAGATAACTGAGAAGGGTTTTAACCCTAAGGTCTAATAGGAGTTATCATTAACCTTAATCTAATTTGGTTTGAATTTTGGGGACAAAATTCCTTTTAAGGAGGAGTGCATGTTAGATATTCAAGTTTTCTAAATTTGAATTCTATAAATTATAAGACTTGGTTGATAAGAAAATTCTCTAATTTTAATTGGTGGAATAATAGTAATATCCACTTTGTGGCATGGGTTCAACCCATTGCCCAAGTGAGGTCCATGACATTTGCTTTGCAAATAGGTCCTTGTGGCACAAGTTTGAAAAAAAAATTATGCTTAAATAAATAGTTTTTGTTTTATGTGTTGTTAGATAATTGAAATATGGAATAATACATAAGTTTCCAAAAGATTCTAAAGTAATTTGTAATTTAGATAATTAAAATAGTAGTTATCTGAAAATGGCTTACAACATAAGTTTGAGCAACAGATGAAGATAACTTGATCTGACCTTTGGAATATTTAAAACAATGAGTAAACAAATATCATTCTAGAATTTGAGAGAAAAAGGACTTCTCATTTGATGTGTGTAATTGTTTTAAAGAAATACTAAAACAGAAAGATTCAGTTATTAAAGTTATCCCAATACATTCCAAAAATTAATATAAGTTGGGAAAGCTATTAATGAGTTGCCCTGTGAATTTTAGAGCAAAGTAACTTTCTAGTGGCCCATAGAAATTTCTGAAGAGAGTGATCTATTTGTAATAATTAGATTTTGCTTCCTCAATTGCGGACATTTTATGACTTTCCAACTTAGATAGGGGATATAACCCATGCCCCTTTAATTTGTCACACTAGATTTGACTGTTGGATCCACAATCAATATGCTAGAGATTGTCTTCAACCTCTTGACAAGAAAGGAAAGTGGCGCTCATCTAGACTCCTCTCACCCTCTCTCCCTATGTGGACTTTTCTCACCCTAAAAATTTTAGCATGTTGCTCCTCTCAACAATCTGAGCCTACTTATGGGTGGATCGAGGGAAAATGATGCCTTGGGCTCTAAGTTAGAGCTGCCCCACTATCATCTTTCTCACTTTGGCAAGACCTTGCACCCAAAACCCTAGACCTGACCCCTAACACTATAAAGATGACTCAAATGAGTTTGTATCCTCATCCTGAATGGATATGCACCTTTTTGTGGAATGAAACCCCTAGAATTTCCCCTTCTTCCTTCTAGTAACTGTGATCAGGCTTGTTAGTGCTGCCACAAAGCCCATGTTGGGTGGCGGCCCAGGGGCAACCATGGCTTTTCTGGAACCCTTCATTGGGTGTGGAGGAACGAGAGAAGGGGAAATGGCATCTTATAGGGACGAACCATCAGTAGTAGCAACCTCTATTAATCAAGGTTCCCTCGATGGAAGCCGACGAAGGATGAAACAAGGGATGTGTCTGTCTTGGTTCACTCACAATGAAGAGGTGTGAAGGTAAAGCCAATTGAGCCATGCTCCCCCAACAAGTTGACATGGACCAAGCCAAGTGTGAGACAAGCCCAATCAGATTGCGGTTGGGTCCAGCCTCAAATGGCCAAAGACCTGATGCCTTGACCAAGATGTTCGAATCTGACCATCAGATGGACATCCAATGACTAGGGACAATCAATAGAGGAGAATCTTACAAACTCCCTACAAAATGATAGGAATGCCCAATTATATCAAACTATATATCAAATTGATAAAAAATGCAAGGAATATGAATAAAATAGAATTGAGTCTTAATTATGACAAAAGTTTTAAAAGTAGTGTTAATTACATGATTATGTGGTGATTAATACATGGGTACCCTAAAATTGATGAACATGATGCTTAAAACAATAAATATGTGTGTTTTGTGATAATATAGTGGGATTTTTGAATCTAATGGGAACCCCAAATGATCATGATATCATGATAATTAGTAATTAGAAGTGAATTATCATCAACATGTGTAAATAGGATTTTGAACATTTATGATGTAAGTTCTATGACCTTAATATACATAATCAGATATAAGTGATCATAATACAATAAAATGGTAGATTTGATAATCATAGTTACACTTAACATGAATTAGGGTTTTTGAGTCATTAGATCAATGAACACGGGAGTTAGGGTTTTGAAGTATATACCTAATGATAAATTGATACCAAAGAAACATAAACCCTCAACTAAACCATGATAGTAAGTTTTGAATATGATTAGTGACACCTTAGAGTATACATACATGCATATAATGTTGGTTGATTATGTTGAATTCTTGGATGAGTTGGGTATATGCCTGGAGTAGATGTGGCATGGTTTATGGATGAAAGCAACGATACATGGTTACACCTATGAATAATTTCCTTATCGACTTCCAAGGTTTTTTGAATTTCCCTAATGGATTGTAATTAAACTGCTTGGTTGTTTCTTCCTACAATCTATAAGTCCCCAATGAGTATCATATTATATAAATATAACTAGCTCAAACCCCAAATTGCTATCTCTGGTGAGTTGAATGAACATGTGGGGGAAAGAAGTCATTATGGGAATGACTGGTGATCAATACCGAATAGGAAAATCACTATAGGACAAGCCCAGAAAGGAAGGATGATATAAAACAAGACCAAAAGGGAAGGCTTTGAGAATCCATTATAGGGACCAAACCTTAAAGAGAGGCTCCAACATGAAGGCTCCCCTAAAGAGAGGGTATACCATATATATAGAGAGAGAAAATATGGGTCAAGAAGTTAGAACATAAAAATAATGTTTGATTATGTAATTATAATTGCTACTATGGTTGTTTATGTTGTTACACGCACATGCACATATTTTTTCTTGCACCCACATACACAATATAGCAATATACAAATTCATTTTTTGTTTCAGATCGATTTAGGTAAGTTACATATGTGAATATATCAAGATATGATGAACTAGATGAAAACATCTACAAACATTAAAGCCAAGTAAAATAGGATTAGTTAGATACTTCTTCTCATATGTGTTAGTCCCATGTTAGAAATTCATGTAACTCCTTAGAGGAGCATCTTGTAAAGAATATTTGAATTAGTGAAAATTAGTTTCTATTATTTGTTATTTGTTAAAATCTAGATCTTTGGAATTTTATGTAATGTCTCTCAACTTTAAGGTCCTTTCTTAATTGGGGGATGTTGAAAAGTGAGGTCGTTATAGGGAAAATTTCCATCTAGATCACTCACGGCATGACCCATGTGTCACAGTGTACCAAATCACTACCTTTTTGGGAACTCATATTTTAGAGCATGTTGGGATAATATTATTGTCCTATAATACCCAGAATAGTAACTGACTAGGGGCATAACAAGAATGATAACTCTTATTATACATATGTTCTTATTCTCAGGTCCTCAACCCAATTCATCAAGTTAAACATTCTTAGTACATTGTTAAGTTTGTTCACCATCTTAGTATTTAAAAAACATAATAAGTGTATTTGTCTTTTATTATTAATCAAATCAAGTAGAAAATATCCCTTTTAAAAGCATCACATGATGACTCTCAAGGCATATAACCAAAAATTACATATAACAACATGTGTAATGAAGAAAGATGTTCCAACAAGCATGGAGATGACCTCTTATAGAATATCCTCTTGAAGTTATGGGTGTGAAATGAGAGGAAATATAGTCAAAGCTGCATATATCATGACAATCCTGAATAACCAATCCCCCAACATGGATAGGAAGTGTGGACAAGTACCACTATGAGTCACCAAATCGTGTACAATCACCAATAACAATGCATGCCAACATTAATAAAGCACATGATCCAAACCATCCAACCTGTGGTTGATAGAAGTTGATGTGTCATTTGGGGAGAAAAAAAATCTTTAGAATCCCAAAACACAATAAAGGAAGAAGCTCACACTATTGGTCTAAAAGAACAACCAAGAAATCCATCATAGTAAGATCTTTGGCCCCATAAGTGACATAAGCTCCATGGAAAAAGAAGGATATGTGAAACATTACATCTAGAATCTTCTTATCACACTTTGGTTGAGATATATCAAACAAAAAATATCTAAATTTTGGTCAAGACTATGATCACCAGTCAAGATACTTTTTTCTTATTAATATGAGATGAAAGACAAAGTCTCAACATCAAGATTGGGTAATGGATACCATTTTGAAACCTTCCATTGTCACCAATTAGGGTGACATCATTAAGATATTTTTTTCACAAGGTGGTATACTAGAACTAGATCCAATTTCAAAATGTGTAACCCTAAACTAAACCTATATTGTATAATTTGTCAATTACTAATGATATGTAATGATTTATGTTGGGTTTGGTGAGAGGGGTGCATCAAAATACAACAATTTCTCCCCTTCAAACCCAAGACAAAAGATTCATAATAGCCATAAGATGTCAATAAATTAAAGACACAAAAGGGACATTGAATATAATTTAGTTCACCATAGTTGTTGAACAACTAGACATGTCTTAGCTCAGTCTAGAACTTATACTTTTGGATCCAGATCTGAAGTGGTTGTTGTTGTTCCCACCTTGTCATCATTGAAACACCTTGTCTTCTTATTGAAGAATTGTTAGAAAACCTTCACACAAGGGCCTCAACCTATACATCATCCATGCAGATGGTGGGAACTCTTGGTGAACCACCTTGTTCTCCAAGAGGAAGAAAAAAATAGAGTTATCGATGTGCTAGCATTGCTCAATCCACTCTCCTCCTATTGCAGTTGTGGTCTATGGTGTGAGTTTTTCTCTTTCCAAGAGGAAGAACTCTTAGAAAACTTGTATCACAATTTTATGTGTTCTCCCTTGTACATCCGCCCCTTTATATAGAAGAGTCATGCACTTGGATTTCCCAAAAATCCAATCATGTTCCTCATCACAACTCAAAAAAGAATCCAACTCAGAATGTTGCCATAAATCCCAATTGCTTGATTGGTTTACACAGTCAACCATCTAGGAACACTTTTATCATCTAGTCAACCAAGTGGTTTATGTAATTGACCAACTAGCAATTCTAGGTTCAATATTTTAATTGAAAACTTCAATTCCAAATTGAACAACCCACATATTTCTTATTGTTTCTCGACCTCTATCCATTCGACTCACTGGGCAATTTCTATAACTAGTGATTAGTTGAGTGATTGAAAATTGGTCAACTAGTTGATCCAAACAATCTCGTTGACCGAGTGGCTTTTCCAATCATCTAATTTTCTATAAAATTGACATCTACATGATCCAAAACCCCTCTAATCATATGTTTGGTAGAGAACTTCAATTCAATTATGTATCCTTATGCTTGTAACCTTGTAAGTTGCACATTATGTTGGTAATAATGTTCATAACCTCAGAAGAAATGATTGGTGTATAGAAACATGTCATTTCTACCCATGTGATTGGAATATGTTGAGAACAACTTTAACCTGTAAACTTATCAATGTTACAATGATCGTATAACCCCTTCACCATAGTTATTGAGATCAAAATAAATGCATGGAATTGTAATCCTTGACTATTGAGATTGTATAAGACCAATATCATATATTGACTCACATGAGCATGTCAACATACATGATAGACTTACTTACCAAGTGGCCAATGCATATCTCCAATGGAGGGACAAATTCCATCAACATCACTCACAATAATATCATAGCACACCCAATCACTAGCTATATGAAAACCCTTATTCAGATTCATGTTGGGCCAATGTTAAAGTACACAAAACAACATGTGATTATTATAGTGACTTCAAGTCTAGGATTGGAGTCACCACTATTACATTGAGATATGACTATGATTTTCATGACATGGATTCCATGTGTCTTTTACAAAGTGTGTATGTCTAATACAACTTGTTCTCTAATAGTACCAATGTATCTGAATCGATATCAATTCATGGCTGAAGAGAAATAGTCATCATTTGGCATACACCCTAGTCTTATGTACTATATTGTCCTATGATATCTAAATAAAATTGACTAGGGATATAAAAGAATGAATACACCTAAGTATACATATGATCTCATGTCTAGTTCTACAACCGATAACATATATCTTTGACTCAAAACATTATTATGACTATTATATTATTTTTTATTTCATTATTGAAACAAACATAACAAGAAATTATCTTTAATAATAATCATATAATATGAAATTTACCCCTATTACAATCATCACATGATGGTTCTTAGGAACAATGACCAACACTCTCTCACATACACTACAGAAAATCATTTCCAAGTTATCGAACATGACCGTCATGCTTCTACTATCAAAGTGCTTTTGTCAAGGATTCAATAGTAGTTATTTCATTTGTACTTGACAAATATTTACATCTCCTCTCTATACAATATGTCATATGTGATGATATCACTTAGGTTTTCCTTGGAATACTGATGTCATATGGGTTCCTTAGCTTGCATAATGGCTCCATTTTTGCCACAATAAATCTCTACTACATCTCAATGGTTAGAACCACCCCACGTTCAGTAATGAACTTCTTGATTTATATTATTTCCTTTTTGCATAGATGTGACAATATACTCAGCTTCTTTTATACAATCAACCATTCTCTTGCTTGGAACTCCTATATCTTATTGTTATTCCATTTAGGAAAAATACAAAACTCATTATGATTGGTAATTGTCCTTGTTGGTTTTGAAGCTTATATCAGTGTAACCCTTTACAAATAACTCTTCACATCTATCGTAAGAAATGATCCTTAGTTATTATCAAGTGCTTTAGGATATTCTTCTCAAAATTCCAATTACTTTCATCCAAATCTGACCAGAACCCTACTCATCATAGTCAAAGAATACATGATATTTGGGTGTGTACATAATAATGTATACATGATTGATCCAGTTACATACACATATCAATCTTATTGGTACATTCCTTCTCTCATAAGATTTGAGATATTGGGATTTAGAGAGACTTATACCATGATACACATGCAAGTTTCCTCTCTTAGAATCCTGCATATTGAACATTTTCAGCACCTTGTCAATATATGTACTTTGGATTAGGTCAAGAAGCCTTCCATATATATCTATATGGATATTGATTCGTAGAATATAGGATGCTATACCTAATCCCACATAGAGAAGGTATTAACCAACCAAGTCTTGGCCAATTAAAGAGTAGGAATGTCATTTCCAATAAATAGTATGTCATATATACACAATATGAGAAAAAATAATAATGATTCCACCAACCTTCTTGTACAAAAAAGTTTCATCTTAACTTTTGATAAAAACAAACTCTTTGATTGTCTCCTTAAAATAAAGATTCCAACTTCTACATGCTTGTTTTAATCCATAAGTTGATCTTTGTAGCTTATAGACTTAAATGGCTTCATTTGGAGTGATAAAACCATCGATTTATGTCATGTACACATGCTCTAGAAGAATCCCATTAAGGAAAGCCATTTAATGTCCATTTTCCAAATCTTGTAATCAAGATAAGATGCATTGGGAAGCATGATCCTGGCAGATATAACCATGGCAACTGGTGAAAAAGTTTCATCATAGTCAACATTTTGAACATATTTGACGACTTTTGCAACCAATCATCATTTATACATTACCATCCATGTCAGTCTTCTTCTTGAAAACCTATTTTCATCCTATAGGCATTACCCTTCAGATGCATTCACAAAAGTCCATACTTTGTTGGTGTAAATGAAATTCATCTCAAATTTCATGGGGTAAATCTATATAATAGATTTTGGTCCCTCTATGTTCTCGTTGTAGGTTGTAGTCTCATTGTATATGACCATAAAATCATCTGATTGATTCACATAAAATACAAATCTCTTCATCTCTAGATGAGTCCTACTAGACCTTTGAGGATCTTATGTTTCATGAGGACTTTAAGATTCCACCACGTCTTTTGATTGTCTTTGTTCTTCATCTACCTCCATATGTTCGATGTTTTCCTATTGGATTAAACTTATCTGATATATGTTATCCTTGCACTACTTCCTTTAGAAATAAAACCTTCTCAAGGAATGGCAGTTGTAGAACTAAACATTTTGTTGTTAGATGGAATATAAAAGTAATAACCTCTATTTTCTTTAGAATATCCAACAAAGAAACATTTATCCAATTTGAGTTCAAGAATATCATATAAATATTTTACAAAGTAAGCTTCACATTCAAAAAATTTCTTAAAAATCATATTGGGATACTTCCCATTCTATATATCACATGGTGTTTTTTAATGGAATTGAAAGGTACTTGATCAAGGGTAAATCCAGTGGTTTCAAGAGAATATGCCCATAAGGAAGTTGGAAGATTGCTAAATCGTCATTCATCATACCATGTCCAACATAGCGTGATTTCTTTTTTCCAACATACCATTATGTTGTGGTGTTCTAGGTGGAGTCAACTATGATACAATACTATAGTCTCCCCTAAGGGCCTCAAACTCTTCCTTAGATATTCTCCACAATGATCAAATCATAGTACTTTAATATTCTTTCCAAGTTCATTTTGTAACTCATTCATAAATTTGTTGAAATTTTCAAGAGATTCTGATTTGTATTTCATACGATACACATATACGTATATCTATTAAAGTCATCACTAAATTTGATGAATTACTTATATCCACCTCTAGAATTTGTTCTAAAAGGTCCACACAATGGTGTGTATAAGTCCTAAGAAGTGACATCCACTTTTATGATTACCACTGAAGGGTGCTTTTATCATCTTACCCAATTAACAAGATTCAAATGTCTATATTGATTCAAAACCAAAAGAGTCTAGATAACCATATTGTGGAGTCTAGAAAGACATTTTACATTATGTCCCTAGATGATAATTCCATAAGTAAGTTTTGTTTGAGTCAATGAGTTTTAACTTCTCAATATTTATTCTATGAGTTTTAACTTCTCAGTATTTATTCTATGTACACTTGTCTCAAATTATAATAATATAGATCATAAGACATTGGAGCACTACCATAGAATATCTCATCTCTTGAAGTATAAATTTTATCATTCTTTATTAAAAAATCAAAAGCGTTCTTGTCAAAATGAGATACACAAATAATATTTTTGCAGTTCTCAACTCTACTACAAGCCCACTGGAAAAAAAATAAACTATAGATGCCTATATCAGCAACAACGACTTGCTTCATTATCTACTCATAGATTCACTCCTCCCTTTAGTAAGTGTTTACTTCTTTTTCAATCTTGTATATTAGATCATATGTGAGGCCCACATCCGGTATCCAATACCTAAGATGAAAAAGTAGATAATTATATCTCTATAACATCAATTCCTAAAGTGGAGATCTCTATCTGCTACTTATCCTTCTTTAGTTCCTCACAAAGCAGACACATAATTTCCTTTCCAATATTTGCCTTTCTTTCCTGCTCCTCCTTTAGCTTCAAGTGCATTAGACTTGGACTTTTGGATAGTTTTTGAGATCTTCTTAGATTTTCCCTTACCATTTGACTTTCCCTTTCCTTTGTTTATCATCAATACAAACTTTGGCTTTTCTTTCTTCATATGAGTCTTATTAGTTATCAACATGCCAAGCAACTTTAAAAATGGAAGAACAAAATTATTCATGTTATAGTTCATGACAAATTGACTATATGACTCTGACAATAATTGCAAGATTGTATCAGTGACCAACTCTTGACCTCAGGGGAATCCTAGTCTCTATAGGATTTCCGCATACTCAATAAAGATGACTATATGGGGACCTATTGGATCTCCTTCAGTCATGTTGCACACAAGCATGGACTTAGAGACATAGTACCTCTCTTACCTTTCTGGTTCTTGGAACATATTCCTAAAATGTGTGGACATCTCTAAAAGACTCATGTTTTCATGTTGCTTCTGAAGCTCTTGATTAGTGGAGAATAGCATGAGGCACTTGACATCAACAATGTCAGCGATATGCTTATGATAAGATTCCCTTTCCTCTCTAGGCACATTTAAACTTGGTTCCTATGCTTGTCTTGTTTCCAAGGCATAGAGCATACACACATGAGTGGTAATAATTATCAATGTCCTATACCAGTCATGGAAGTTATTCCCATTCAAATTTTATTTCTCAAGGATCAATCACAACAAGATGTTGTTATTTGTTTTTTCTATTAGATGTATAAAGGAAATATTTTGATGGGTTAACACTTGGATTTGAAAATTAATTTGATTTAGTGATTTTAACTTGTCCTTTAGTAAGAATGCTACAACTATTTTGATCAAACTAATAAACCTCACTATTAATTTATATGGTTACAATGAGCAATCATCTAGTGTGCCAAGAACCATAATTTATGAAGTTATGAGTCAACTTTGGTTGACCACTCACAACTTAATTATTTAGGTAGGTAAGAAATAAAAATTGCATTCAATGCAACTCTTGGATAGATGGTTCCACTACCTCTTTTCATAAACCATATAATGAAGTATATCCATCTTTATTCCTCTATGTGACTATTTCTATTAAGATCACCTAGTCAAGTCCAACCCAAAGGCCAATAAATAAGATGTTCACCCTATTTTGGTAGACCAACATACTTATTACCACACTTTCCCAAGATAAATGGTGAACCATTATTTGGCATATCACACATAGTCATTTGATGTTTTCATGTGTACTGCATAAAGAGAGGCATCTTAAACATTGACATTATAGTGAGACATGTGAAATAATAAGCACATCTATCCAGTCACCATTGCATATATATTATTTGATGTATCATATAGTATGAATGTAACACAAGAGATAATACTAGATATGGAAACTAGTAGAACATTTTGAGTCAGTAAGAGTTTTTGAAATTGCAACCTAGAGATTCACATCTAATGTAACTCAAAAATTGTGTTACAGGGTTTTGTAGGCGGTTGACTGGAAAGCCAATCACCTAATGGGATTTCTTGGTTGGTTAGTACTTCAAATATTTATGGAGTCATTTCTTTGTCTTACTCACAAACCCTTTAAAGACCTTCCTTATTGTTATGGGCTTTAGATCATATTTTTCTCTCCACCATTGTCCATTGGTGATGTCAATAGATCATCCTAATCTAATTTCACAAATGAAATGTTACAATGAGAATTTAGGGAGATAGGTATAACATGCAAGTCATATACAAGCTAAATAATTTTGGTAGTCAATATAAACCACATATTAAATGATTTATATCACAAGAATTCACCATAGAGACCTAGTTTCCATATCCACATCCACCAAACAAAATTATTTCAAATGCATAGAACTAGTTTATGGAATATAGATTTATCATATCATATATAATAGTTGGTAGTTAACATGGATACAAATTTAAAGTTATTCTTCTAATGAGTAAAGTGGTTTGAAACCCTAACTCACATTAAAGGCTTGTGAAGTCGACTCTAATACCACTACAAAGTTTTGGTGAGAGCGGGCATGTCAGAAGTACAAAAATTTATCCTGATAAAACTCAACCCAGTGAATCTATAATAGCCACAAAGCGTCAATATATTAAATACATAAAAGGGATATTGAATATATCTTAGAAAATGCTAGTTGTCTAACAACTAGACATGTCTTATGTTAGTGCAAACTTGTACTTCTAGATCTGGATCTGCATGTGTTGTTGTTTCCATCTTGTCATCATAATAACGTAGTCATTGTGAGAACCTATTACACTAAATGAGATTACTCAAAACATAAAACACAATCAATCACCAATTAACCACATACCCAAAAATATGGATAAATCAAAATCGATTTCAACGTCAACACCTGCTCAGAAACATCTGCATAAGATCCCAACATCTTTCTTATATTCATACTATGCCAATAATTTGGTACAAATTGTTCTGTTGCCTTAGCCACAACATATATATACAGGAGAACAATATTCGTATATGCCGCACAAACAAGCATTAATATCCTAATAAAAGTCTGACTCGTTTGAAATGCCATATACAATTTTTTCTCGCCCAGACTTGAGAGTAGAGGGATGACTCTAGGACATACTAGACATCTAATCAACTTTCTAGAACATTCATTACTATAGCTCCTCTTTGCTACCACATGTTTTTTTCATCACTTCATATTACCTAAAAAGATGTGGTGAACCACAAGGGTGATACCCATGTCCCAGCAAAAGATATAACCTCCAACAATGCATATTGATTACAATATTTTAAATAGTAGATAACTAAGAAGTTGGAGTATTTAATAATCAATTGAACTGATTGAATAGTTCTAGTATGCTAAATAGATTAAGCAATTAATCTTAGCAACAAGTATGATCATCAATGAATATATAGATAACAAATAAATCCATTTCTTTGGATACATATCTACTCAAATATCACCAAATTTCATCTAGTAACAATCATTATAGTTAATTTGACTATCATCATATTCCTGACATCTTGAATATGTCTAGTAACATAACATGGCTATCAATATTGGAATCTCAAATAAGGGGAACATGTCTATATCATAAGTAGAACTAACATCATAGCACAATTAACTGCATAGGAATGATTAGCAGTTTAAGCATTTCTAAATACCTAGGCATGGATAGCAATATTAAACATATCTAGCAACAACATCTTAACCATCAGTGTCAGTATATTTGACAACATAAGCATGTTTACAACATGAGCATAACTATAGCATAATCATATCTATTATCTCTTATTGTACTATACATGATCTCAGTGAAAAGAAAACAAACAAGGGTTCTCATCCAATATGAAGCATTGTGTATAACCCTAAACAAATTTGCTACACGGTTGTCTTTCAACTTTTATTATGCCCTGGGTAATTTGAATCGTACGATCCAAAGTCCAACAGACCCCAGCGAAGGGCTATTAGGTTCCGTACAATATCTAGGAGTGTCGATATCCTAAGATCTCTTCCCCTCAGTCAGTACGAGTAAAAGGGCAGTGACATATCAGTCAAAGCTGCCACCACAACAACATATAGTCAAGCTGCTAACCACTAGTCTGCCCTTGGTACACATCAGGACACTAGAAACCAAGGTATACAAAACCCTCTAATCTGAGGTACCACCGTAGTTGTCCTCAATCACATCAGATGTATGAGGCATGACCATAGACATCCTCCACAACCTGCATTGTGGATGACAAGGATATATCTTCAACTTACCACCCCCACATACTTAATATTATGCACTCTGAGTTTCCCTTAGGAATACTCATTTCATCATCTAGCAAATTATGACACTGAAGATGGCTCTACGACATAGGGCACTACATGATTAGAGTTGCACTTGATTAGTTATGCCAATTGGGTGAATTAAGTCTGCATCAAACAAGTGGACATACAAACCTTAATTCACTTCTAGCAAGCATATACATATCACAACTTCAAAAGATATAAAACATGTGAAACATAACTTCTCATCTTATCATCACATGGTACTATTCACTTGCCATTCATGATACTACACTAGTCATCATACTATCACAAGATATAAATCCTTTTCACAATATCACAGGGTATCAACCCTTATCAACACAAGAGGATTACACCTCATTTAGGGTTCAACCATGCCCAAAGGTCATTAAGACCATCATACTATCACATGATATAAATCCTTTTCACAATATCATAGGGTATCGACCCTTATCAACACAATAGGATTACACCTCATTTAGGGCTGAACCATGACCAAAGGTCATTAAGGCCATCATACTATTCCCTTCAATATCATCATTATCTTTGCATGCCTTATAACAAGGCTCAACAACATCACTTACATATAATACACAAAATCAACACAATATTGCATTAATGAGCTAGGAGATATTCATAAACAATCATAGCAGGGTTATATTAACATTAAGAAAATTCCTTTATTACATCAACATGCAAGGAATCTAGATATGAATAACCCTCATCATATTCATAATGCACATGTTTAGCATAAGAAAGTATCAACCATGTGGCTATGGTGACTGCCAATTAACATATTAAGGTTATGATCATATTAATGAGGTCATTCCACCATCATTCCATCATATAAGAATGTTAATTATGAATACTCATCTTTATATATTTGCATTAGAGTTAGGTCCAACAAGATAAATTATATTAATGTTATTAATCAACACTTATACCCAAACCCTAACTCACGACATCCCCATTGGATCATGGATGCATAAGGTGAAGCATCACCATCACATTCCATGATATTCTCAAGTATGAACCCACACATAAATCAAGCTGTAACCATCAGTTTATAGCATACTAGGATTTCAAAAATAATAAGATAGTACTCCATGATTATATTAGTCATTCAAGGACTATTCATACCCAATTACCATCATTTAGTTATATTAAAGCTAGGTATAACAAGTTATACCTCATTAGGGTTACCCATTAATTTATTATGGTGATTATAAATCATAATCATACGAGGGCAAGGGTAAGAATACAAGTTTAAGGCATTGAACCTTCAAATTCTCATCATTTGAATCATAACATTACACTACACACTTCACCCAAAACAATGGGAATATTGAGGCATCAACTTGTAACCATGAAATGTTGAAAAGGTAAAGTCATTGGTCGTTTACATAAGTAAACACCTTGAATGAAAAATCTATAATGTTATTGAGTTGTGATATATAAAAGTCACCATTTAACCCTAGACATCCTTTGATTGACAATAATAAGCGTTCTGTTGAGAGTACGATACAACCCACAATCGACTATTCATTTAAAACAAGCCATCCATTGTCAACAAGTAAGCTCCTTAAGTTGATAATATAAAGGAAACCATCTAAATCACATTATTAGAACCAAAATATTACATTATCCATCATTCCATTTTATTTGGAGGAATAAACATTAGATCTTGACCATTGGGTAAAGCTCATACGTTAAAACCATCAATTACAGTATAGGTATGACCATTGCATCAAGTGACCCAAGAAACCATTGGTATAAGGCTTAATTGATGCTACAACTATATGATTAACTCACCATAGGTTTGGGAGACCTGATACACCATCATTAGTCACCATTAAGTCACCATAGGTTGTTAGATCAGCACTATATTCATTAATCAACTTCAAATATCAAACTAATATCACCATTGATTGATAGCATCATCAGGGTACTTAGTTGTTAATCACTAGGCTTTTAATTAGGCCAACACCTGACCTAAGGGGTGAATGTAAGTTGACACCCTTGGTCACCACCATTAGTTGTCATGAAGACAACACCATCGGTTGTTTCAATGGTACCACCATCGAGTCATGTGTTTATAGAAGAAATTAGCTTTAAACCCTAAAATTGGCCATTTGTTGATAGGTGCTTAGAACCATAGGTTGTCAAACCAACCTGATCCAAGTCATATTATACCTTAGGAACAACGTAAACATGATCACAGGTTCATCTAGAACTGAAATAAGAACAGGAAACATTATAACAATCAAAATCCAAGTCAAGCATAGCTTTTTAGTGCATGGATCATCATTTAAAAGCAAGAACATGAGCTAGCAAGCTTATGGTAAGCAATAAATGTGGAGAAAGTTATAAAACTTGCCTCTAATTAGAGGATAAACTCCCAAATAGAAGAAAACACAAGTAGGTAGGGTAGAAAATCCAAGCATAAGCTGTGAACTCGTCCATCTAACACCTTTCTTCATCAAATGAACAAACCCTAAGCATAAGGAGCAAGAAAGGTAGAGTTTTAGAGATTTTGAGCAATTTCTACCATGGAACAGCACGGTTCTGACCTGGAGAAAGGTAGGAGGAAGGATAAAAAAGAAATAGATGGAGGAAAGGAGGGGATTCTTACTCTTTTAGGACAAGATCACTAGAAGGAAGCTTTTTAAATCCTAAAAGGAAGTCAATTGCAACCCTAGATTCTTTTTCCAAGAAGATCCCCTATTTCTTCTTCCTTTGACAGGAAATTCACAGCAGCACAGAGGGAGAACAAGGTTCATATAAGGAGGGAAGTGTTGGAGAGAAAATGGCTCGTTTGGGTGCTTAGGGATAAGTAAATGAATCTTTAAAATAAAGAAAAAGAAAAAGTTGAAGTTCTAGTATCTTTCCCAGTGTCCATGGCCTTATGCTATTAAGAATATACAAGCACACACACAAGAAGCTCCCCAACCGTCGATAGAGACATGCTTATACCTTATTTCTTGAATTTTCAAGCAAAACAAATAAATCATTAGTTGATAGCTCCTAAAGGTTGTTCATCCATAAAGGGGTAAACCCTAAAATACCTTTGGAGAAAACACCTTTAAACCAAGGTTTAAATAGGTGCCCCGTGGCTCAAAAAGCTCAAGAATGTTGAAAGAATATCCAAGGAACATAAAGCAAGTGATAAATTGCAAAGAAAACCTCTCAATTGGGTAAATTGTAGAAAAGTCCAAAATGTGCATAAAATTGCATAACTTGCTCAGACAGTGTCCAAATTGGACCAAATTTGAAACTTAAGTGTGTCTTATGATTTAAAAGCATATCACAAGGTTATATTAGGGTTATAAGAATTCAAATATGATAATTAATCGTATTAAACACTTTAAGCAAGGTTAGGGGTCTCACAATCATCTTCTTCAAGAAGCTAATTGTTCTCAAGACTCCACCTAAAGGCATAAACCTCTATGTCATCTATACAAATGTGAGAAACCTTGGTGCACCACCTTGGTCATTGTCACACCCTATCCCAAAAAATATGTGTGCATATCTTACATATATTTGGTGAGGATACTAATGCAACGATCGCATTGGAAAGTGATAGAACAAGATGAAATTGGAGTGACCACCATATTTTATTTATAAATGAGTAAAAATAGGTTACATGTATAGAATCCATAGTTGAAAACCAATTGTCACTAGCATCTAATGTCAGATAGATAAGAAAGAGGGAAATCATGACTAGAAATTAGATTGGGTGGTTTTGATACTAGTGAGGAAGGTTTAGAACCCCATCTTACCCAATAAATCGATATTGAAATTGTTTATTGATGTTCTGGAAGTATGATGATTCTTGTTTGATTAAAAAAGAAAATCAAATAATGGAATAGACAAAAAATTGTTTTTTTGTTGGCAAACCTTTGGGGTTGAAGATGGTTGTGGATTTTCCATAATTTCTATATATGTCCTAGTTTATATCTATTGGAGTACCAATAACCTTAGGATTTCCCATGTCAGAGATCTTTCCCTAATGGTTAGGATTGATGTGTAGGAAAAAGGAGGCCATGATGAAATGAAATACAACTTAGAAGAAGATTCAATCTTTATTTTTGTAGTCAAATAAAGCTATATAAGTCGATCACATGATGGGGAACTGGTAGTTATGAACGAATAAGACTTACATAATGAAAATTAAGAACATTTACAAGCTAGCAGTTCAAATATGCAAGATTAATGTTGTTCTGCCTAATGACACTCAGAAAATGATGTCTTATAGAAGGGATCCTCTGAATACAAACAACTCAAGAAATAAAGATGGATATAGTTGATCACCTGACTTTAGGAGGGTCAAAAGGGGCTAGGGGTATGTTGGATATAGATGTGTATTTTAAGATAGAAGGGTTTAGGGTCTCCTGATATAAGTCTGGAAGTGGTAGAGAAATGAGGTAATGTTCTGTGAAGGTGTTCATGTAGATCAAGCCGGTCCACTACATGTCATGCGGTGGATTGTTACGATCCGCATGGTGGTATGGACAACAAAATGCCTATTTCCTAATTTTATAGATTTTTCAAAAACTTTATTGATAAAATCAAATAGAATTAGTAGGAAAAAAAGATAGTGAATAAAGTTCAATATATAATGAAAGAATATGAAATGCATCCATTCAATATTATCCTTCCTTATTATAAAAAATATATGTATTTTTGTGAGGAAAAAGGTACTTGAATATCTGCTGGATAAAGATTAACATTTTATTCAAAGTATTTCAACTAGACAATTTAGAGGAAGTCTTATAAAAAGCTGAATTTTTGAGCAAAATGAACTTGAGTTTGGAAAAGAATATTTTTTGCCCAAGGGGCCCCAAACTAGATAAAAGTGGGTGAAAATGAATGTATTAAATTGGCAAAATTATGAAGAATATGGAAAAAGGTGGAAATGGAGTGAACTCCATCATCAAATGAAGATGAACATGTACTGTGAAATTTCTATGAGTGAGAAAAGATGGGGTGACAATAGTTTGACTCTTTTAAGACAAGATTTGAGATAAGACTAAGAACCACATTCCCGAGCTAAGTCTCACCCCCATTTTTTTGTCAAAAAAATCCAAAAAGGTGAGACTTGTCAAGGATGTTCATATAAACCTCGTGCATGGTCGAATGCTTAGGTGATGCCTTCTCCTTATAAGGATGAATTAGTGAAATATTCAAAAATTAGAACAATATCTGTAGATCAAGGGTAGCCTTTCGTCTGAGTATTTTACCTATATCTAACCAATCATTCATTCGAATGAAGTATTCATGAACCATTTGGAGTTTATCAATGGTGAGAGATACTCCTATCAATATATTGGCTTTTACAACTGTACATGTCTTATTTTCTCACTAATTGATGCCTTGGTGAGAAAAGGTGGATGTGAAAAGAAAATAGGGTTGATATTAGTCAAAGGTTGTCAAAATCAATAGTGTGTGATTGTCGAAAATGATTGATTAAAGAGCTTGAAAAGTCATAGTCTCTCTCTCTTTCTCTTTTTTCCTTTTGTTTCTTAGCTTTGTATTTTTTTTCTTTTTTTTATGACTAGATACATGAGTGGGTTAGGTCAATCATGAGACTTAGTGGAGTAGGCAAAATTAGGATTAGGCCACAACCCTGAAAAGGTAAAATATGGTGAGTTTTCCTATCTGAGATAGAGGTTTGGTCACTCAAAATAGAACATTGGGCATCATACAAGTTCCCAGTTAAAAGGTCAACTTCACAACTAGTGACTGTACTGGTCAATCATCTACTCCCTAGAGAATTTGTAACCATGTTGTATAAAGTTCATAGAAAGAGTGCTAAAAAGATGAGATTTGGCATTAGGTGATCATCTAGTGATAAGGTAGCCCCACTATGTGTTTCCCATTAGTTCATCATCCATTCCCCTAGATTGTCACTGAGAGATTATCCACAACCTTCTAGAACTCATGACTTGATCAACCTACTTTTGAATTTAAAGGATACTAAAAAAATGAGAGTTTATGTTGTAATATATTTAGAAATACAAGAATAGGATTGGTTTAGTTTTAATTCAAGACCCATGACCCAAAAAGATATGGAATTCAAAGGGCTAGTTTAAGGTCATAGTCTAGGACCATAAAAGGATTTGGAAAATGAAGTTCCTGATTGATCCTATTTTAGCATTGTCCTAGACAAGAAGTTTTTAGAAATATGAGAATAGGTTGGTTCTTTTTATATTATGACTATGGACCACATAATACTAGGAAATGATTCATAAGACAGTCAAAGAATTATTTTATTCTTGGAATATAGGTATATTTTTAACTTTTAGGACAATATTTGAAATATTATGATTTTATAAAAATTTTGGTATTTTCTTTGCTTTTTTCTGATTTTCTATGATTTATCACAATTTTAAGAAGATTCCAAAATCTTTGTCAAAAATCCAGGGACCTTGAAATTTTTGTAGAAAATTTCTTTAAAAGGAGGGGAATGAGGGGAGGTCTGGCATCCTTTGGATTTCCTTCATTTAGTGCTCAAGAAAGCTTTACTGAGCAAATGGCAACAATGACAGTTACAATGATTGGAGGATAGAGAAAGTTTGTTGCATCATGATGATCCACCATAGATCCAAGCATTCTATGGTTGTTTCTTGGTAATGTACAGGGCATTGTAGCTTCAGAAAATCAATTTTAGTTATGTTTTCTGGTTGTTTTCAGCTCCATTCATCTTTGAGGAGGTAAACTCTTCATTGCTAAGCTTTATTTTTTTGGCCTTTGGTGGAAAAATCTAGATTTTATCTTTTGGGGTGTTCTTTGTGTTCTAGATGTCAAAGATGACTAAGTGCACATTTTGTCACGTGACTTCTTTTTTTTGTTGTTTTTGTGTTTTTGAGACCATTCTGTTTCTGATTGTGGTGATTTAAGTTGTTGTGCAAATCTGATGTTATTGCAACTTTGGATTTGCATATGGAAGCCCACAACTAGTATGAGGTGGGGTACATTACTCAGGAGGATCCATTTGTGGATGAGGAAGATGTCTGTGATGATTCTTGGACTTAGGGGTACCCACAATAAAATATGCATCTTTTATATGCCAAGTTCTCATTTTGATATGGAATTTCTGATATTTGTTTGTTCTTGGCAGTTGTCCTGGCAGTGTGTGATGGATAGTGGGAGAGATTCTCCAGATTGAGAAGTTTTTGGCTCATTCTGGCATGGTGTGGATGAATGTTCACCACCAAGGGTGTCGAGTAAGAGATAAATATAATTTGGAAATTTTTCTCCCTATCATTTCCCTTTGTTTGAAATCGAGTTAGACTTTATAGATGGTGATGGTTTTAAATTCATCATTTACTTAGCCTTTTAGGGTCTTGGAGTCTTAAACATTTACCTAAATACCCATTGCATTGAGTTGGGGGCAATGTATTCTAGTTTGTTGTTTAAAAGTTGGCATTTCTTGAGGAGACCGGTTTTGGGAGTATTTTCTGCTTTCAGATCGTAGATGGGGCTTATCCCATCCCATTTATTGAGCAATTCCACATGAAAAAATAATACCTTTCAGGTTGCTTTTAGTGAGATATCCATCACCCCAAACACATTTTTCAAGATAGCTGAGTTAGGTTTTGGCGAGACTCCCATTTTTAGTTTGTTGGATAGATAATTGTGGGGGAAATCGCACCTTGCTGAGATATTAAGAGTGGACCAAGATGAGATTGAGATGATCACCAGGTCTGAAGTTAGATACACCTAGATGCGCATGACTGATCTTTCATAAGAGGGAGAACAGGGGTGAAAATTGTCCTCTATTTTCCACCCTGAGGGTCGTGGACCTATTTCTTTTTGTGTTAATCACTGGTTTCTTTTTTGGCAATAATTCTATAAATAGAGGAAAGAGTGGTTGGTTTTCCTATTGTTCCTTACATGAAGGAAATTCCTTCTATTAATTGAGGTTGAGGTGTGTATTCCCACATGTTGACGTACTTGAGGAGGTGTCTCGTTGCTTATTTATTCATGAGGGAAACTATCAGAGAAATCAAGAGTTGTGGTGGCTTTTTGCATTTAATTGATTTAAATATGTTCTTTATTTTATGTATGTCTTGAAATGTTTGAAGTGAATGATTGCACTTATCTTCATTTTGCATCTTTGGGACTATGAGCACTTGTGGTTCAATAGACCTATCACTTTGAGTGGTCCCAAGGTCTATCTACATGATCCCCTTCCTACTTGTCACCATAGGGATGGGTATAGTAGTACAGTGTCATATGATTGGAGAGGCGAGCTAGAGATGATGACTTCGGGAGAGGTTTTTATAGTACTTTAATATTAATTTTATATGTATGTACTTTAGCTAACTTTATATTTGCTTTCTATTTCTTAGGTCAGACTTAGGATCTTCTCCAGGTTTAAGTTGGTGATGCCAGTATATCATGTGTTGTGTATTTCATTGACTTGTCTCTAAAGGCTAATAATTTAGTTTAAGTCACCCTCGGGGAGTGTTCTATACATGGGTGATCACACTTCCCGTTAGTGGGCTAGTGGCTAGTATGTTCATTTTGACCTTCTCCAGGATTGATTCAATATGGTATTCAGATCAATCAATCTACACAGGAGCTGATGGAAGGCCACATAGAATATTAGAGTATCTCATGTGGTATTAATCACATGGTCACTCATTACTTTTTTCTTGAGAGGAAAATGAACAGTTTCCTTACACGCCTCCAGTAAGAGTTTATTTTCTACTTTGTGTTATTTGGTTGTAATATTTTGACACATGTTTTCCACATGTGGTCGATTATGATTTTGCTGAAGAGAAAGATGATTCTAGATATGAGTTGCATCGTCCACCTCCTCCAGAGGTAGCCTTTCATCTTAAACCTATGCCATTTCCATAAATGGTTCCTTGGGGTTTTGATGACTTTCTTTGACAGTGATCTCACCATGATTTTGGTAGTGAAGGTGTGTGTCGTTTTCTTAGCTATTTTAGTTGGAATTTGTCCTTCCAAAATGATGGTGCAAATATGAGTGTAGCAAAGGGACTCTTTAGTTTGAGTGTCCCTAAAGGGTAAGGACGTCATCAACACTTCCATAGGACAACTGGCATGGAGGACTTTCCCATGGAGGATCCATTCCAAGCTGTGGATACATGGGCGATTACCCTATGGAGGATACAGTCTAGGTTATGACATGGTCAACAAGTGTTGGAGTAGGTTCCCCTCATTTTTGGGATGTTGATTTAATCATTGAGGTAAATTTAATAGATCTTCTTCATGCCATGGATGATCTACTAGTTCTATTCATCTAGATGTGAGTAGAAAGAACTGGTATTAGGGATCTTCTTCAGATCATTGGCCTTTGGCCAAGTGCCTATTGGGATGGCTGAAGAAGAATATGAAAAAGTAGATGTATTATCATTTTTTCTTTTCATGTTGTATTTTTCTTTTTGTGAGAAAATATGTATTCATTTAGCATTTGTATGAGATTGAATTTTGAAGTCTAAAATATAAACTTGATTTTGAGTTAAATCATATTGCAATGTTTGTAAATCTATGATTCAGAATCTGATTCCTGAGTTCAGTTCTAGAAGATATGGGTTCAACCTTGTTCCACAAGTGAGACTACTGTAGAAGATTGCACCATTCCATGAGAGAAGAGGACAATGAGTCCCAGTGTCCTCATGAAATGATATCGATTGAAACCTTTGAAGCCTATAAATAGAACATCACAACTTTGTTTATTCAACACATCCTATTATTTGGCATAAAACCATTGTTGATCAAGTGATAAGTGAAATTTTGCTTCTTAGGTGTCCTCCCCTAACATGGTATTTTAATATAGATATCTCTGAGACAAAGGAAGTTGAGCTGGAAGCTTTGGAATGACCTATCACTTACACCATCTACTTATGTTCATGTTACAAGGGAATTGATATCAATGATTAACCCTTTTTAGTACCCCTTGTCACTGATTTCATTTTGGATATGCTATTTTGATACCCACTCTTGAGGATGTAGCCAAAATCACCCAAAATCCAATGCATGAGCACTGGCCTATAGTTCCAAGGAAGTCAAGTCAGATTGTAGAGCTGGCTATTTTATTAAGCATGAAGAAATCTTTAACTTCTCAATGATTGATCAAAGATAGTCACTTTATCCAAATGGCTCCCCTATGGATTTGATCAAGAGATAAACATGTCATGATGTTGGATGTACAAATATGCCATGTTTGTAAGTGTATACTTTAATCATCAATACTGACATGCTCTTTTGAGAAACCATTGGCCAAGTGAATGTGGTAGTGTAAGGTGTCGTGGATGCAATGCACAAAGAAATCATTGTACCCTTGATAATGGGAAAGTTAAGTGAGTGTCTAGACAAATCACAACTGATTCGAAAGATGTGGGGACCTTCAAAGGTTTTTCAGATCTGTTTTGGGATGCACATTAGCCCTTCTAGATTTCTAGAGTCTTCATATCACCAACACATCATTGTGTAGGAGTACTTGTCAAAGCATATTCAAGTAGGTGAACCTCTATACTGGCATGGTAATTTGGCCCAATGGATTTCTTTTTTGACATCAATAGATGACTGCTATGGATGGATCAGGTTCCATATGGATAGCTATATAGTGGAATACTGATGCATATTTTTCAGTGGTTGATCATCTTGCCAATGTTAGTGTTGAGTCAGTTCAACCATCATCAATGCACATAGAAAATTGAAGATCTCCAATCATTCTTCAATAAACTATTGGTTGAATCTCAATAGTTTCAAAAGGTAGTATTGAAGTTGTGGTTGAATCATAAGAGCCATGACTTATGACATGCTTCTTGTTGGTAGAGACAGTTCCCCAAAATACCTTGAATGGCTTGCGTCAACGTCTTTGGCAGTAGTGACCTATGATCCTTCAGGAGACTGACATGTTGTTTTCATCTCTTTAGAGTTTTTATTTATTTTTTATTTTTTTGGCATGAGGTGCCCAATTTTGTAAGAGATTTATTTTATAATTAAAAGGTTTCTTTTAGGTTCATGATATGAAACACTTGCTTTGGGTACTCTCTCCTTGATGTTTTGATTATGCACTTGAACTTAGGTGCTTATTGATTTCAAGGTACTTGCCACTATGAGGTCCTTTGATGATTTATGTGACCATGATCAATCTGCATCCCTTGCTAATTTGTTTAGTTCATCATGTATGGTTATGAGTTTAAGTATTTTGTAGGAAAAATAACATATGTCGGTGCACCTCCTCTTCATACACCTTCCCTACTAAAGTGAAAGGGTTGAAATCAAAAGCATTTTTAAGCTTTCACGCGCTTCTATCTCCTACTTGTAGGTGATTCCTCCCTTCGAATGTATGTACATCATTCTTCCTTAAGAGGAACCTTCATTTTAGGGGAGGAGATAGATTCAGAGCTCTATTGGAACTTGATGCTACACTAAGTGCTAAATTCATGCCATGTAACAAGTTTATAAGTAGCAAATCCCTACCTAGTTGGACTAAGGCGTTGGGTGCTAGAGACACCATAGTGGGCTTTTTCTTGACATGCTTTAGTGTAGCAATCCATCACAAGCATGTGGCTGCCTAATTAAAGGGTTAGTTTGTGATTTTTTAGGGATGTTCATCCACAATGGATTTTTTTATTGAAGTTTTAAATGGACAAATAATTCTTGTGGCCTTATTATGAGAGCTTAATGTATGTGAGGAATGAATGGGGGTTTCTAGTAAATTTTTCCCACTCCATCTGTTGCACCCACATCCCACAATTACCACTAATCATGAGATTAGGGCATAAGTTGAGAAATAAACATAATACAAAGATCACCCTTAACTTTTTTTTATATTTCAACTATTTATTTTATCTCGCATTCATTCACATAAACTAACTTTGAAAGGAAAATAAAACCTTGATTCTTCTAATCTTATTCCAACAATAAAGATACATATCTAAACATATTGTTGTTTCTCACACTTCCATGTACATATGACTTGATAATCAGATACATTCTCTATTATTAAGGAAACAAAGTTACACATCATCATTTACAACTCTCTCACTACTCTACAAGGACCTAGAGTGACAGGGACTGACTGAACTTCACTAATCTAATGCTTAATTCTCATGGAAAATCTACTCTGGAAATGATATTCTTCAAATGCACATAGTTTCCCTAAAAATTTGTGATTAGATGAGTGAGCCTACTTTCTTAGTGAATGAATACTTCATAGAAACAATATAAAGAAAATTAATAGCCAAAGATATATTATTGAGAAAGCATATTTAAAGTAAAAAAAACAATGAACTATAGAGGATCTAATCATTTGCAATCATACATATATGGTAGGATACTCTAGATATCCAAAAAGAGTAAATCAACATCTAAGCCTATGTGATTAATCACAAAGGAAACTAGAAATTCAAAAACATACAAATGGCAAGTTACTGGTGATAACCATAAAGAATATATGAATATTTGCACACACTCAATTAATCTCTCATCTTATTATGCCTTAAACCCACATGAGGTGTACCACAACATGTAAAAGTACAGCAGAAAGCTATGAACCCACTGTACGAGACTTAGAAGCATGCACGAGATCCTATGTATGTAGTCTCAATACCAAATCTACATCTCGCATTGCCACATCTAGCTCTTGGTGTCTAATGGGAGCGGCCTGATATATCAAACTCCTCCTCTCAACCTGGGTACTCAAGTTGGGAGTCAAAGCCCTCAGGCTTCTCATGCGCCAATGGGCCTACCAAAGATGTCCACTGATAGCGACAAGTTGTAACGTAGGTACCACTGACATCCTCAGTTGGTGTTGTATACCAATCATTTAAGGAGTCAACCCTCACTAGCCTAGAACCCCGCACCTGTAAAGAGTGGGACCCAAGAGGGGACCTACAATATAGGAGCCATGTAGTAATAAGAAATAGAAAAAACTATTACAAAGTTATTAATGATTCACCTACAAATGTTACTCACCATAAAAGGTGGTATAAAAAGTAAAAGGTATACATTTAATAACATGTAGGACCGACTGCATAGGGAAACCCATACATTCTGAGACATGCTTCGGTCCATGTCACATAGGTGATCTTCTTGACTCCTTGTCTTCTGATGTACCTATATCTGGGTGGAAGGGAACATCGGGGTCAACAAAGAGCTGAGTATGTACATATAATAAACACTTTCGGCATTATATCAGGTTATATGAGCAAAAAGAGATGTTCCCACAAGAAGGGGCTATTCACAATTAGGTAAGTTCAAAAGAATTATAACAATATAAATGAGGCATATTAAATTTGCAATACCAGCATGAGAATAAAAGTGCCTTGCCATAACAGTTAATCACCATTCCATTTTAAAATAATAAACATCGCATGCATAACAATGTAGAAAAAATATACCTAACATAGGGCCATATCATCATAGGATCATGTCCTAAAAAGAAAAGGTGGAAACCCACACTCCCTTTATAAGTATGGTTGTACATGAGTATCACTATTCTAGATATTCTAGTCAACCATGTAGTATGCATAAATAGTGTGGAAAGACTAGCATTTTAGTCAACTTATCACATAAAGGCAATCAAACAAAAGGGGTCCAAGAACCCATAACAACAAACTATTTGAATCAACCTAAGGAATATAATGTATTAAGATCAGAAAATACAAATGTCCAAGCAACTGGATATTCAAGTAGAATAACAGTTCAAGAGATGCATCATTAAATGAATTTTGGTTTAAGTAAAATAATGCCCAAAAGAAAATAGAGGATGTACATACCTTATGATCAAACCTAAATATTCAATAAAACTCCCTAGGCTTAGAGTTAGGTCTTACACCACCTAACTACAATAGTATCATATTAGATTAATATAATTTCTGTTGAATTTATTACTTAGAAAATGACCTTACTGTAAGATTATAATCTAGACTCAAAACCCATCCCATTAAAACTGTCATATTTTTGTGATTCTAAACCCATACATATTTGTATTTGTCTGATAAGCAATAAATTAGACATGGTTTTGCAAATTAAATCCATTTATATATTTATATTAAACAAATTGTCAAAGGATAGATATCCCCTACATATCCTTCATTGAAGAAATGTGACGGAGTGGTCATGTCCTTTCCCTCACTCAAAACATACACACATCAAGGGATTTTCCAAGGTAGAAGGACCTTTGTGTCCATATCATGTGACAAGTATGAAAACTACCTAGGGCATACTAGTAAAATGATGTTGCCCAATGTTAAGCAAAGAATAGCTTGCCGAAAACCATCTCATAGCTTAGTCTAGGAATTATAGCTCAAGAGTCATTCATCCTTGGGACTAGGGAATCTTCCCTTTTACTTTGTCATCTTAAGATAGACATAGAACCAAAGTAACACGACCAGAGATGGCTGGAGCTTCAGGGTCATCTCTGCCATGGCCAACAAGGAGGGAAACTCAGGCCACTTCCACAAGTACCGCATTGAGACCACAACTTGATCAAGGTGCGAGGGGACTTGGAAGGGTCCTAGGGAATGGGTTAGTTCATATTCACAACCTTTGAACCATCCCTAAGAGTTCATAGACAAAGAAAGCCATGGCACTCGGCAAGGCATTGACGTATAGAGATAGAGAAAAGAGCAAATTTGGAACTAGATGTTTATTATGATTCAAATCCTTTTGAGGACTGAAGAAAAATCTAGGGATCACAAAAATCCCCTTATACTCCTTTTCTCATCCCAACATCTCCTCATAGTGTTGATGGAGGAGCTTCAGTGAGCAGCGGACCAATGGGTAGGGAGGACCAACTAGGTACTATGACATGAGGAAGAAGAGAGTCAGGAGGAAGAGGGTGTCATGAGGATACTCTTCACATGTTTAATTGGTATGCTTTGGTGGTAATTGTCTCCATGAGGTTCAAGTTTCTAGAGGTGAAGGTCGAGATCGACTAGCTAACATAGGGGTCCCAAAAAGGGAATTTATGGGGAGGAGAATCTTGTAGAGTCAGATGGTAGTTTAGAAGCTGTCACAACATCGTGAGGTAAGGTATGTGGAACCATGTGACTATAAGGCGAGGGAAAAGATTGAATGTGTATTAGGTCATTTTGTCTTGCGTTCAGGAGAAGGGAATATTTAGAGCTCATTGTGTTTAGGAAGGAGTGGGGAAGAGATTTGTGAAGAAATCATGAGGAATGGGTCACCGAGGTCAGATAGGCGAGAGAACAACTTGCAACTTGGTTGTTGAGCAGGTCTCATACCATCGCGGGAAAATTGGAGGAAGGGGATGATAAAATACACCTCCCAATCACTCAACCCAGTAACAGGTTGCATGAGACATGTGACAAACACTGGAAACCGGATCATAGTTAGGGAAAAGTGCGTAAACCATGATTTAGATGAAATAAATCATCCATATTATATCTAAACTTTTAAATTACCATCAAGCATTTATTTGATATTTGATTAAACTCAAAATGGGTAGCTACCCTAACTCAAGTACAAGGAATATGAATATGACCTTAGATATTCATTTTGAAATTATTTGTGTTACACTTATCCTATAATACATTAAGTACATAATTAGGGCATTAACTTAATCTAAGATACCTTATGAGTTATATCCAATTCTTTTACTCTAAGACTCTAGGATTACCCTAGAATATATTATTAGGATCAAGTTATTAGATCTATTTTATTACTTGGTAATTCCCATAATTCAATAATTCGGGTTATATCTTTCTAAAATTTCATGTTCTTGGGATAAGAATATATTATTAGGATCAAGTTATTAGATTTTTTTATTACATAGTAATTCCCATAATTCAATTATTAGGGTTATATATTTCTAAAATTTCATGTTCACGGGATACTACTTAGTCAATTAGAGCTATTAGGTCCCAACAAGGTCTAATATGTCCTATGACAGGGAATTGTACTTACCAAAAGGTAGTTATTTAAAAAACGTTAAGGAGAGAGAAAGAAGGAGATTGGATAACAACATAGTCGAGTAGGGACCTATAAGCATGGAGGATTAAGATATATGCCTATAATTTAGTATGTTACACCCTACCCCCACTGGTATGCTCCGACTTACCTCAACCTTCATGAGACCTCCAGTCGGGAAGCAAGTTTCCTCCCCACAATGCAGGCATCATGTGCGGATTCTATACTGTTCAAGACATCTAAATGTCTAATTTAGTCTTTAAATTTTTAGTTCAAACATCTCAACAACATTTCCTAGTTTTTCTTTATAAACAGTTCATTTCTTATATCGTCTGTAATATGTACCATAAATTGAACTACTGACCATCACCACATCTCACACTGAGAAACACTGATATGAAAATACTTGATTAATTGAATGCCCTATCCTTAGGGTTTCATTTACCTCTTTAATATATCACATTACTCGCATAAGGATTTAGTGGGTCATAAACTTTCACTGAATAAAGACGGCTTTCAACAGTTCACATATAACCAAACAATATATATGAAACCCTAAAATGAAATGACTAGGGTTTCCATGCCAATTACTGAAGCATCGTGCATCAATAATAACTTTGAATATAAGAAATATATAATGATAAAAGGATCACATGTTTTGAATTTCATGATGTCTATTCACAACTTCCAACTTTCCATTCAGCTAGAGTTTCACCCTCTTTGTTGAGATATCAAGCAAACAATAATAACATGAAATGAAATAAAAGATAGTATCTGATATATCTACACCACACATTCAAAATAAACAATCATTCATAAACAAGGAGATTTAAATATGCAAATTTCTTAATTCAATTATCCAACAATTTTAGACATAATCGAAAACCCAAGATTTCAGCATCTTATAACCTCTGTAATAACATTAGGAATTCTCTTTAGATGATTTACATCCACTGAATGGAGCATGGATACTTTATTTTATTGTGGAAAGTAAACCATATGAAATTCATCACAATGGAGAACTAATCCATTTCATATCATCTTACAAAAGATAGATCTGAAGGCAATTTAGGATTTGTAGTCACATACCAAAGAATTGAAGATTTTTTAGGATTTAACACAATTTTGTGCAATCTACTGTTTAAAGGAAGTAAGCATTCACCCTAAGGTGTGAAAACACCTTAAAAACATAGCCCACATCTGAGAATATCAAACTCATATCAAAACCCTAGAAAATCACTGCTTTCTCTATCTTTTCAACTCAAAAACCTTAGGAATGGAGAATTACGAAGAAAGAGTAAGAAAAGATGGAAATTTGATATCATTTCAATTCTAATCAGAGGAGGGGAAGAATCTTGATATGTGAGATAATAATCACCAAGAAAAGATATCTAGAGATGACAAACTTATTTGATATCATCAACTCTAGGATGAGGAAACCCTAGATCGACATCTTCTCCACTTTCTACATCTAGACCCTAACTCTCCATGTGTCTCTAGGATTTCGTTTCTCTGGATTGAATCAAGAATTATGAGAGCTCCTAGTGTGTTAGGTTGATCATATAGAGAAATTGAGGTGCTTGGATCAATTGCAAATTAACCCTACTTATACTTTCATTTATTTCAACAAAAGTTCATGTCATAAAAATATTAATGTAAATCATTTACTACATAGGTCACAGATGCTCCAAAAAATATTGAGATTATCATGTTGTTTACAATTTATTTCAGAGATCTAGTAAAAATTTCAGATTATTCCAAGCCACCAACAAATAATAAAAAATCAAACACTACATTGTTGTATTGAAGTCAGAATGTTTGGTCGGCTGAGTTTGTCCTATGGAAACTTGGCCGACCAACATGTACATCATACATCTAAAAGTTCTGATATTTTTCACTAATATGAATAAGTGAGTTATACATATCATATCCAAATTCTAAGTGAACCCAGTTTATATAG
This sequence comes from Alisma plantago-aquatica, assembly GCA_963693085.1. Taxonomy (NCBI): domain Eukaryota; kingdom Viridiplantae; phylum Streptophyta; class Magnoliopsida; order Alismatales; family Alismataceae; genus Alisma; species Alisma plantago-aquatica. Next base: position 196,639,069 of record OY856413.1, on the reverse strand, counting down.
AAAATATGAAAAATCATTTACCATGCTGCTATATTTATCAAAATTATATACTATCAAAATCCTAATTTTGGTGATTAGGATATACACTGCTCAAACCCTAATCCTTCAAATTAAAACTATGATTATAGTTTCTTCTTAGGTTTGAAACATAAAAATTTAGCTACCATCATTAATTAGGTTTAAGAAATGATCAATCTAATTAAGTATGTAATCATTCAGGTAAATCTTAGTTTACCAATTTGGCTCAGATGTGGTCATAACAATTCTTCCCTCCTTGAATAGGTTTTGTCCCCAAAACTTGAATATAGAAGAAAAGCACATTCAAGGTTTCTTTTAAACCTCTGAAATCTTAGTTCATAAAAATCGCTATAATTATGCATCCATCAAAACCATTTAAACTTGAACCATTGCTCATCCTCGATCAATGTTACTCTTAGATTTAGTTGAATAAGTAACGAATAAGGAAGATTTAATAAATGGTAGATCTCATAACTACTCTCTGCCATACAGTATCAGTCTTCCCAACCATGCTACTTTTCATTACTATAAGAGTGACCAGTCATAATAAAAACAAGATGATTGGAAATAAGATTAACAAAACATACAAACCACTTAGAGCGTATGAAATATCATGTCAATTACAAGCCATAATGATTGTATATCATAACTTATGAAGGAAACAAACTTACACATCATCATTTCAAACTCTCTCACTACTCTATAAGGACCGAGAGTGATAGGTATCGATGAAATTCACTAATTTGATACTTAACTCTCATGGAAGATCTACTCTAGCATTGATACTGTTATAACCTCAATTTTCCAAACTATGTAATGACTTTTGTAAATATCATTTAAAGATAAATGAATTTGCTTGATTGATGTGATGTGGTTTGGTATGGATTCCATGATTGATTGAAATGTATTTCATGGATGATTGGTTGCATGTTACTTAATGGGCCTTGCTTTATTTGAAGCCCAAATTGAAATTAACAAAGAATACATAAAGAATCCCCTAAAATAAGGAAAAGGATATGGCATATTTCCCTAAAAATAAGAAATCGAGTTAATTGATACCTTGGAGATCAAGGAACTCAAAATCATGGAATAATAATGAAAGAATTAATGAAAAGATGGAAAATGTGAGTAATATAATAATAACTTGCATTACAAGGAAAGGAATCGAATTAGTATCATTATGAAACCAAATTTGGAGGAGTGGAGGGTAATACAATATCCGAGTTTCCCTCAAAATTTGGGAAAGAAATGTCAATCCAATTGGGAGTTATTGAATTTCTAAGTTTCCCTTGGATAAAAGCTTTATTGGATAATTTAGGAAATATTTTCCTATTTTAGTTTGAACGCAGATAACCCGGATCGTTGGATCTGAATCCAACGATGAGCGATCATCGTCCTGAGTCCCAGAGAGACTCGGACTGTAGCGCGACCTTAGGGGAATCTTCCCCGAGATTTCCTGTTCGATCCGATGCATGAGCATCCTTTGAATTTAAACCATCAAATCCGGAAGCAAGAGAGCTCGAGTTCCGACCCTGGTATGATAGGGTTTCGTCGCGAATCTCAGAAATGCCCAATTGGGCTCGGACTGTGATCATGGCTCGGTTTGGGAATCCCAGAGGGGACCTCCCATGGTCTATAAAAGGGGATGCTTCGATCCCTGGGAACCTCGCGAACTCGAACGACCTGTTCTTGCCCTCCCTTGCTCGCCCAGGCTCGCGATTTGGTTTTCTCCGGCGAGAGCGCCGCCGCCGCTCCGCCGCGTTTAGAAAGAGCAGGGTCGAGGAGGATGAAACTCCGGGGCTGTTAGATCGGGATCTAACGGTCGGCCCGGGAGAGGAAGCGACGTTGCCAAGCGACGTCAGTCGCGACCGTTCGATCGTGATCGAACGTTGGGGTCAAAGATAGGCGGAGACGGCTAGATCAGGGACCACCGTGGACCAGCGAAATCCAACGGCTCGAGTGTGAGGCGCGTAAGTGGAAAGGAGGCACGCGCAAGGATCATCAGATCGAGGCGCGGACCACGGGACTATCAATCGAACGATCGACATTTTTCCGGTAATTCCATCTGTGTGACAAATAATCAGAAAAATACCTTTTTCTTGCAAAATTCACAGTAATTGCTATGAACATCAGATGAGAAAACTTAATATATGAAAGTTGCATAGAAAAATACAAGGAACACGATAAAAATATTTCCAGAACCTAATGCCGCCTGGTTTTACAAAAGTACTTTATTTGGCTAATAAAGTTTATTAAAATTGGATAAGAAACCCTAATTGGATGTTGAAAGGGTATTTTGGTAATCTAGCAAGTCAAATCATTAAGATTGACCCTGATAATGTTAATGGCAGTTTATTTGGCTATTTAATTGCAAAAATGCTTAACTTGGAATTATTATGTTCAAAAGAAGGTTATTTTGTATGGAAACCCTAATTTGAGATAAAGAAAGATAAAAACCATGTTTCCATGAAATAAGGAAATCAATTGTCTAATAAAGGAAATTCAATGAGAAAGTAGGAGTTTCATGATGATTGATAAATTCAGAATGTTAATGATGAAAGAAGAAGAAAAACCCTAATTATGGAATTGGAATCCTAATTTGAATAATGGAAGTGGATAAATATTAATAAAAGGAAACTGTCCTTTTATTTCAGGTTTTGCTTGTTGATTGGGTTTCTCTTTCTATCTTAAAAAGTGCAATTAAAAGGTATTTGGTTACGCTTATGAATAATCGCTTTAGTTTCTCGGTGATTTCCGAAGGATTTATCGGTTTCTTGAAATAACTGTTGAATGTCTATTTATTTCATGCAACTATAAAGTGACTATGATTATCACAAAATATATATGCCTACATGCTCAGATCCTGGTTCCCTCTGTGTATGACCTAGTACATGGCTATCTAATGGGTAGGACCATCAGGTCTAAAGAGATCTAGTACATGGCTGCCTATTGGAGAGGTCATCAGGTCTGACCTAGTACATGGCTATCTAATGGGTAGGACCATCAGGTCATGAGAAGACCTGGTACATGGCTGCCTATTGGAGAGGTCATCAGGTATGTGTTTGACTTAGTACATGGCTACCCTTGTGGTAGGACCATCAGGTCACATCGAGTTAGATATTGGGCTACCTGGAGTAGTGCCATGCGACTCTACCTTTACATAGGTATAATGAGAGTTCACTGCAGGAACTCACAGAGTTGGGAATATGTATGGATTGAGATGTATGGCTTAAAACATAATCTTGATTGTTAAAAAGATTAATTTCTTGATTACATTGTTAGCATAATTTCTTGATTATTGGATCCTCCACATACCAACTGACCGTTGTTTTGTTTGTCGGCGTTTTAGGTACATATTTCAAAGCACAAAACAGTAAAGTGACACATTGTGAATTCAAGAACTAAAGAACAAGGAGGAGTTAGTTAGAGTAGTTCTTTTGTGGTTAGAAGCCTAGTACTTCCAACTTTTCAAAGGTATGATAAAGAAAAATTTTATTACCTTTTTCAGTATAGTATGTTAGAATTTAATAATTGTTATTGGTTATATGTCGAACCTTTCTCCGGAATTTTATTGGTGCGACTTCAACCTCTCGGTCTCCCTTAATTGGGGGTTATCGTAAGGTGGGGTCGTAACATTTGGTATCAGAGCCTGGGTTCCTCATGTAACCATTAATAATTATTAAATTTTACAAACTCCATAGAACCCAAGGGAGTTATTAGAGGAGTATCTGAAAGACGGAGGTGTCTAGAAAGGGATCACGACCGGGGGCTGGCAAGATTTTCCTCCGCACCGCTAGTCGGAATACGAGGACTCCCGGACCCGTGTGACCGCCTGGCCAAAGTCTTAGGGTATGAATCGAAATAAGATACCTTTAGGACTTCTCATCTTATTCATCCCTTCTCATCACAAAAATTCTGTTAAGGACCCTAAGGATTAGGGTTTTCTCTCATTTCCTCACCCTCTTGAGGTATGGGTAAGGTTAATAAGGTTTAAGGAATCATCCATCAAATTAATGAAAAGTATGTAAATAAGATGTCATGGACATAAGCTTAATAGATTAAGCGCAACTAAATGATAGATACATGCTTAGGTCGTATGACATAAGTTATCGTGACCTCAGAAGAGACCTGAGGCTAGACCTTCTTGTCTGGAGGATAAGTTAGTTTTGGAGATAGAGATCTCCATGATAAGTAGAAACATGGCTACGAGGATGACGTTAACCCTAACCCTAAGTGAAGGATATATAGAGATATGGCATGATGAGTTAGACCAGGCATTTGGATGGATGTGTCTGGGATGCCATATGATCCATGAGAGGTTGGATGACCGAGTACCTTTGGCCACCCAAATCTTAGATAGAAGATGAGTCTGTTTATACCTTCGTATAGATGACAAGAAGAGTCCCATAAACCCTAGAGAAGTATAGTAACAAGTTTTGAGGCCTTGTACCTTGTTGATGGTCCTTGAAGAGGACTCAACCTTAAAGGGTTGTTCAAGGGAAGGATGACAGGAGTACATGTCATGCTTTTTGCAAGCTTGGTGCATGGTTAAGAAATATGCAGTTGGTGAACCTAGGGTTCATATGCCTAAGAGGGAATGTGGTATACCTAATACTCATGATGAGGATTAAGTTGCTATAGTTTCGAGTATGGTGCTCCACATGCATAAAGGAAAGGGAAAACCCTTTTAAGTTAAAGGTAGGTTTGGTGAACCCCTCACAGCTAGGTTGAGGATAAAGGAAGATATGATCTTGATCCAGCATTGAGGAAAGAGGACAAGTATAACCTAGCATGATTCAGTGGGTGATCTGCTTATACCTTAATAGCTTGCTAGGGTTAAGTAGGCTCATGTGGATGTAAACCCTAGACCTAGGAGCTTTTGTGACCTCGTGGTCAAGGGATAGTTTTCCTCCCATCCTGGGAGAGGGACCCCTTTGGTAGGGTGTATATCAGTTTTGTTAAGAGGTCTCATAGGATCTTGAGAAGTTAAGTGAAGAGTACATGGTATGAGAATGAACCTGTAGACCCATAGATATCCATCTCTAATTGCATATGAATGAGTTACCATGAAGGTAATCGGTATGGGGCTTAACCAAGGTAGACAGGTTGCCATGATTCCAATAAAAGGATGAAGGCCAACCCATGAATACAGAAAGGGAGATGATGAAGACTTGGGTAAGGTTCTAAGTGAACATGTACTATGATGGAGAATCCTAAGTCTATCCTAAGGGTCAGGTAGGGATAAGACCGATGAAAGTAGGAGTTACCTAATTCCCCAGTTGCACATGACCATAGGGTCGAGAGGTAACATCTATCATTGTCTGAGGGCCATGGGTTAGGAGATTGATCACCTTCATGAACCCATGGGACCCAAAGGCAGATGAGTAGGGCACTCTCTTGATGCATGAGGGAAGAGGGATGACCCCAAAAGAGTCGGTACCCTATGAACCCCGAGGAGTTGACTAAGGATATAAACCTCAGTGGGTTCAAGATTAATTGGTTATCATGATGTCTGTGATATAGAGACACATGTGGCACATTTCAACTTAAATTTAAAAGGTGTATTGGCAAGGTGGGATGTACCATCTCTACTCTTGGAACAGGAAGAACTCTGTATTTGGACTGCAGCCAAATGCTTATTTCCTCTTGTTATGGGAGTGAGAGATAGTACATTACGCATGGCATACACTAAGGATAAGAAATGATGTAGATTGGAACGTTGCCACGAGAAATGGGGATAGAGAAGATAACCTAACCTGGTAAAAAGAATGATACATGGAAGATAGTCACCTTATGAGGATGTGTTTATCCTGAGCTAAGTGGAACTTACAAGTTATACCAGGTTGAGTTTAATCACCACGATGATGAAATCAGAGAGTGTTCTTAATGAAGATAGATAGTGAGTTTAAGGGGAGATAATAAGTGAAATACATGGAAGTATGTGTCTTCAACGTTACCTAATAGCTAAGGATGTGAAGTGGTAATGGATGCGCTGGTTGAGATACATCTGACTTGTTTGGCTAACCCTATGTTTGAAAAGGAGTGGTGTTTAGATAACACTCAAATATAATAAGATACGAGTTGGTTGGTTAGCCAGTCTAGTCCTTGATGTAATGAAAGGATGGTGGTAGAACCTCAGATGCACTTCTTTGGAAAAGAAGGTGATGAAACCCTGACTAGAGTGGTTTAGGGTTTCAGAGGAATCGATCTTGAAGAATCATGACATACAGGAAATCATGATACACCATGGAAATGGAGATAGAACTTTGGATGCTTAAGATGAGGTTGCATGTGGTTTATGGCCATGCAAGCCAGGAGGTAAAGGACGAACCCCAGTAACCCAGTGTATCGATATAGAGGACAAAAGAGTCCTTGAGAGGGAATGGGAGATCAATACTATGGATGTGGTGATGGGTCTCCCTTGGACCAAGGAAAGGTTGAAATGCAATATGGGTTATGGTAGGTCGCCTTACCTAGAGGACATGAGAAAGAAAGAGTTTTGTTGAACTATCCATGAGAGAGATGGTCCAACTACACCATGAAGTGAGTGCGAAGGTTCTTGAGTTTGACCTAAAGGTTCACTTCCATAAAGTGGAAGTAGGTACATTGAGAACTCTATGTAGTATAGTTTATCACCCCTAACCATGGTTAGTATGATCCAGACTAAAGGGTCTGATGAGGGCATGTGTGCTCATTCAGGGTGATATCTAAAGACAGTTCTTGTCCTATGAAAGATGTGACAATGACCACCATAGATAGTATCGGGTTTTATATGAAGCTCTGTAAGGGAGGTTGTGTCGGTCACCACTTCAGTAAGGTGATTTTGGTGAAAGTACCACATGATGGTTAGAAAAGGACCACAGTGCGTGTAGATGAAGTCACTTTGATTGTGCAAGGGATGAAAGGAGCCTAGAGACGATAAGAGTCGTAAGCAGATGCAAAGTAGACTGTCATACAAGTTACTGTGGGAGAAAATGTGACATGAAAATCCGACCCCTCTAAGTTATAATTAAGAGAGCTGAGTCCCCGATACATGGGTCCATTAGAGATGGATGGGTGGAGATGGTTAGGTTTTGACCCTACCCCTCAGGATAGAGTTATGTGTGATGTTTTTCACGTGTCCAATCTGAAGCGATATGTGCAAGATCCAAGCCATGTGTTGAGCATTGAACCTATTGAGCTTCAAGGAAAGCTATCTTATCCTGAGTTACCTATGCGTATTATAGATACTAAGGTAAAAGAGCTCAGAAATAAGAACATAGAGATGGTAAAGGTTCTTTGGAAACACCATGGAGAGGATGAGGCTACATGGGAGCTGAAGACGGACATGGAAAAAGCATATCCTGACTTGTTTGTTTGATTGTGAATTTTGAGGACAAAATTCCTATAAGGAGGGGAGGATGTTATAACCTAAATTTTCCAAACTATGTAATGACTTTTGTAAATATCATTTAAAGATAAATGAATTTGCTTGATTGATGTGATGTGGTTTGGTATGGATTCCATGATTGATTGAAATGTATTTCATGGATGATTGGTTGCATGTTTCTTAATGGGCCTTGCTTTATTTGAAGCCCAAATTGAAATTAACAAAGAATACATAAAGAATCCCCTAAAATAAGGAAAAGGATATGGCATATTTCCCTAAAAATAAGAAATCGAGTTAATTGATACCTTGGAGATCAAGGAACTCAAAATCAGGGAATAATAATGAAAGAATTAATGAAAAGATGGAAAATGTGAGTAATATAATAATAACTTGCATTACAAGGAAAGGAATCGAATTAGTATCATTATGAAACCAAATTTGGAGGAGTGGAGGGTAATACAATATCCGAGTTTCCCTCAAAATTTGGGAAAGCAATGTCAATCCAATTGGGAGTTATTGAATTTCTAAGTTTCCCTTGGATAAAAGCTTTATTGGATAATTTAGGAAATATTTTCCTATTTTAGTTTGAACGCAGATAACCCGGATCGTTGGATCTGAATCCAACGATGACCAATCATCATCCTGAGTCCCAGAGAGACTCGGACTGTAGCGCAACCTTAGGGGAATCTTCCCCGAGATTTCCTGTTCGATCCGATGCATGAGAATCCTTGGAAATTAAACCATCAAATCCGGAAGCAAGAGAGCTCGAGTTCCGACCCTGGTATGATAGGGTTTCGTCACGAATCTCAGAAACACCCAATTGGGCTCGGACTGTGATCGTGGCTCGGTTTGGGAATCCCAGAGGGGACCTCCCATGGTCTATAAAAGGGGATGCTTCGATCCCTGGGAACCTCGCGAACTCGAACGGCCTGTTCTTGCCCTCCCTTGCTCGCCCAGGCTCGCGATTTGGTTTTCTCCGGCGAGAGCGCCGCCGCCGCTCCGCCGCGTTTAGAAAGGGTAGGGTCGAGGAGGACGAAACTCCGGGGCTGTTAGATCGGGATCTAACGGTCGGCCCGGGAGAGGACGCGACGTTGCCAAGCGACGTCAGTCGCGATCGTTCGATCGTGATCGAACGCTGGGGTCAAAGATAGGCGGAGACGGTTAGATCAGGGACCACCGTGGACCAGCGAAATCCAACGGCTCGAGTGTGAGGCGCGTAAGTGGAAAGGAGGCGCGCGCAAGGATCGTCAGATCGAGGCGCGGACCACGGGACTATCAATCGAACGATCGACATTTTTCCGGTAATTCCATCTGTGTGACAAATAATCAGAAAAATACCTTTTTCTTGCAAAATTCACAGTAATTGCTATGAACATCAGATGACAAAACTTAATATATGAAAGTTGCATAGAAAAATGCAAGGAACATGATAAAAATATTTCCAGAACCTAATTCCGCCTGGTTTTACAAAAGTACTTTATTTGGCTAATAAAGTTTATTAAAATTGGATAAGAAACCCTAATTGGATGTTGAAAGGGTATTTTGGTAATCTAGCAAGTCAAATCGTTAAGATTGACCCTGATAATGTTAATGGCAGTTTATTTGGCTATTTAATTGCAAAAATGCTTAACTTGGAATTATTATGTTCAAAAGAAGGTTATTTTGTATGGAAACCCTAATTTGAGATAAAGAAAGATAAAAACCATGTTTCCATGAAATAAGGAAATCAATTGTCTAATAAAGGAAATTCAATGAGAAAGTAAGAGTTTCATGATGATTGATAAATTAAGAATGTTAATGATGAAAGAAGAAGAAAAACCCTAATTATGGAATTGGAATCCTAATTTGAATAATGGAAGTGGATAAATATTAATAAAAGGAAACTATCCTTTTATTTCAGGTTTTGCTTGTTGATTGGGTTTCTCTTTCTATCTTAAAAAGTGCAATTAAAAGGTATGTGGTTACACTTATGAATAATCACTTTAGTTTCCCGGCGATTTCTGAAGGATTTATCGGTTGCTTGAAATAACTGTTGAATGTCTATTTATTTCATGCAACTATAAAGTGACTATGATTATCACAAAATATATATGTCTACATGCTCAGATCCTGGTTCCTTCTGTGTATGACCTAGTACATGGCTATCTAATGGGTAGGACCATCAGGTCTGAAGAGATCTAGTACATGGCTGCCTATTGGATAGGTCATCAGGTCTGACCTAGTACATGGCTATCTAATGGGTAGGACCATCAGGTCATGAGAAGACCTAGTACATGGCTGCCTATTGGAGAGGTCATCAGGTCTGTGTTTGACTTAGTACATGGCTACCCTTGTGGTAGGACCATCAGGTCACATTGAGTTAGATATTGGGCTACCTGGAGTAGTGCCATGTGACTCTACCTTTACAGAGGTATAATGAGAGTTCACTGCAGGAACTCACAGAGTTGGGAATATGTATGGATTGAGATGTATGGCTTAAAACATAATCTTGATTGTTAAAAAGATTAATTGCTTGACTACATTGTTAGCATAATTTCTTGATTATTGGATCCTCCACATACTGACTGACCGTTGTTTTGTTTGTCGGCGTTTTAGGTACATATTTCAAAGCACAAAACAGTAAAGTGACACATTGTGAATTCAAGAACTAAAGAACAAGGAGGAGTTAGTTAGAGTAGTTCTTTTGTGGTTAGAAGCCTAGTAATTCCAACTTTTCAAAGGTATGATAAAGAAAAATTTTATTACCTTTTTCAGTATAGTATGTTAGAATTTAATAATTGTTATTGGTTATATGTCGAACCTTTGATCCGGAATTTTATTGGTGCGGCTTCAACCTCTCGGTCTCCCTTAATTGGGGGTTATCGTAAGGTGGGGTCGTAACAGATACTCTTCATATCAACATGGTTTCCCTAAACAATTGTGAGTAAAGGGGTGAGCCAACTCACACAGTGATGAATACTTCAAAGAAACAATATAAAGCACTTTAATAGCCAAAGATATACAATTAAGCAAGTGAATTTAAAGTAAAAAAAATAATGAAATATAGAGGAGCTAATCATTCACAACCATACATATATGGTAGGATACTTTAGATTTCTAAAAAGAGTAAATCAATATCTGAGCATAGTTGATTAATCACATAGGCGATTAGAAATTTAGATACATACAAATAGCAAGTTACTAGAGATAACCATAAAGAATATATGAATAACTACACACAATCAACTAATCTTTCATTCATCTTATGGTGCCCAGAACCCACATGAGGTGTAGCACAACATGTGAAAGTATCACAACAAGCTATGATCCCACTGTATAAGACTAAGAAGCATACGCTGAATCCTATATTTGTAGTCTCAATACCATATCTACAGTTGGCATCACCACGTCTGGCTCTCAGTGGCTAATGGGAGAGTTCAGATATCTTAGACCCCTCATCTCAACATGGGTACATGTGGGGAGTGAAAGCCCTCAGGCTTGTTGTGCACCAATGGACCTGCCGAAGATGTCCACTGATCTCCACAACTCATAACTTAGGTAACACAAACCTCCCTGGTTGGTGTTAGATACCAACCATTTAAGGAGTCCTCCCTCAATGGCCTAGACCCCTGCACCCCACTAGTGTGTTCTGGCTTACCTCGACCTATGTGACACCTTTAGTTGGGAAGCATGTTTCCTCCCCATAGCGCAGGCCTTCTGTGAGGATTCTATAGTGTTCAGGGTGTCTAAATGTCTAATTTACTCTTTAAATTCATGGTTCAAACATCTCAACAACATTTCTTAGTTTAGCTTTGTAAACAATTCATTTCTTATATGGTATGTAATATGTACCACAAACTGAAGTACTGAGCATCATTAAATCTCACATTGAGAAATAGTAATATGAAAATACTTGATTCACTGAATTCCCTATCCTTAGGATTTTATTTGCCTCTTTCCCATATCACATTACTCACATAAGGATTTAGTGCGTCATAAACTTTCAATGAATAAAGATTGTTTTCAACAGTTCATAAATAACCAAACATATATATATATATATGAAACCCTAAAATGAACTGAACTAAGGTTTTTGTGCTAACTATTGAAACATCATGCATCTAGAGTAACTCTGAATAAATGAATTTAAATTGATAAAAGGATCACATGAGTTGAACTTCATGATGTCTATTTGCAAACTTACAACTTTCCATTCATCTAGGGTTTCACCCTCTTTACTGAGATATCAAGCAAACATTGATAACATGAAAAAGAAATACAAGATAGTATCTGAAATATCTATACTATGCATTTAGAATATAAAATCATTCATAAACAAGGAGATTCAAATAGAAAAACTTATTTATTCAATAATACAACAATTTTAGACATAACCGAAAGCCCTCGATTTCAATACATTCTTATAACCTCTGCAACAACTTTAGGAATTTCGTTTAGATTATTTTTATCAACTTCAAATATGATTTTATCATCTAAAGTTCATCACAATAGAGCAATAATTCATTTCATGTCATCTTGCAAAAGTTAGATCTAAAATGGAGTTTAGGGTTTGTAGTCGCATACAAAGGAATTGGAGACTTTTTTGTGGATTTAATACAATTCAGTGCAATCTACTATTTAAAGGAAGTGTCCCACTCACCCTAAAGTGTGAAAAACCTTAAAAAGGTATCCCACATATGAAAATCTTGAAATCCTATCAAAACCCTAGAAAATCACATTTTCTTCTTCCTTTCAACTCAGAAATCCTAGGAATGGAGAATTATGAAGAAAGACTGAGAAAATATGGAGATTTGATATTATTTTGATTCAAATTAGAGGAGGGAGGAATATTTACATGTGAGACAAGAATCACCAAGAAAAGCTACCTAGATATGACAAACTTGATTTCATCAACTCTAGGATGTGAAAACCCTAGATCGCCATCTTCTCCAGTTTCCCCATCCAAACCCTAACTCTCCCTCCCTCTCTCTAGTATTTCATTTTTTTGTACTTTATAAATAATTATGAGAGCTCGTAGTATGTTAGGTTGATCATATAGAGAAAATGAGGTGCTTGGGTCATTTGCAAATTGATCCTACTCATAAAAATGTTGCTAAAAATGATTTACTTAATAGGTTAAATATCCTTTAAAAATCACAGATTTTTTTATATAATTGAGTTTCAAATATCCCATAAATATTTCAAATCATTCTGAGCTACCAATAGATAACTAAAAATAAAACACTACACTATTGTATTGCAGTCAAAATGCTTGTTAGCTGAGTTTATCCTGAGGAAACTCGACCAACCAACAAGTCCATCTCACATCCAAAAATTATAATATTTTCACTAATACGAAAGAGTGAGTTATCCATATCATATGCAAATTTCAAGTGAATTCAAGTTATATAGAAGATATGAAAAATCATTTACCATACTTCTATACCTATCAAATTTTGTATTTATATACTATCAAAGCCCAAATTTTGGTGATTAGGGTTTACACTTCTCAAACCCCAATACTTCAAAGTAAAACTATTCTTATAGTTCCTTCTTATATTTGAAACATAATAATTGAGATACCATCATTAATTAGGTTTAAGTGATGATTAATCTAATTCATCATGTAATCATTTAGGTAAACCCTAGTTTACCAATTAGGCTCAAATTCAATCATAACATCATCACTCTCATGTTACTTTAGTGAAGAATAGTCCAACCCCTTTCTGAGAGATAAGGCATGGATATCTACATTGTTCTTCAATATCCACTTCATCTCTCATGTCTTTTCCTTTATAGGTTGACCTGACCAATGTCACCTTTAGAGTTATGTGACTTCCATCTAGATATAGATGTAAAGAATCATTGACCATGAGGATTGGCTCTAAATCACCTCTGGTGAATCATATTTATGAAAAACCTCTTATGATTATTGATATAGTGATCATGGGGCTTCACCTTGCCTTTTTCTCAATCATGAACACTTTCTGATATTTTATTAAGGTTGGCCTATTTTAAGGAGTTAATTTATGTTGACAAACCATTGGGCCATCATGATAACAAACATGCTCCTTTTGTCCCTTTTCCCTATGGTTCTACTTTGACCTCTCCACTTCATGGGTATGGGAGATACATCAAAGTAATTATGTATATTTTATATGTGTTCTAAGGAGGTGAGAATTTTATTCCATTAGATAGTTCTTTGTCAATGCTTCTAGTGTTTGAAGCTTGCTTATCAACAATAGAAATGTTTGATGAGGCAAACATTTGAGTGATTAAGATGAACACCATCATCCATTTATTTCATGTATAGGAAGCCCCAATCATAGATATCATGGATGATTGAAGGTCCTTCGAATTTAGGATTGAACTTACCCCTAGAATCAAAATTCTAGATGATGTAGATCACTACACACCCTTTTGAAAATTGTGGGGACAAAGCTTCTTGTTGAATGCTTAAGCTTCTCTTTCTTTATAACGTTGTGCATGATGTAAGCTCATGTTCGTTGTTGTTCTAGTATGTTGAGACAATAGACTCAATATTGAACCCACTTTACCTTAGGAATCTAAATTCTTGTAGCATGCAAAGAGATGGGATCTAAAACTCAATCAGTAAGACCACTTCCATTCCATATAGAAAATATGATGTAGCTCCTATGGAAGTTTTGGTAGAAGTTTAGTATGCCCTGAAAACCATCAAAAGATGCTCATTCTAGTTGCATTGGTAGATAACCATCTTCTTGAGAATCTTTATCATATATTTTGTTGGCAGCTGCTACAACTCCATTGATTTGAATTCGATATGGTGATCTCAGATAGTGTTTGATCCCCAAAGAGTTCAGATACTCTTTGACATTTTTGTCTGTGAAATCTATATTGTTGTTAGGTATTATTTCATACAATATCATATACCAGGTTATGATATTGTTTTTCAAGAATTTGATAACTTATTGAGTCGAAGCATTCATGATAGGCACAACTTTCACCCATTTGGTGAAGTACTCTATTATGATCATGATGAATCAATTCCAATTTGAAGCATTAGGGTTGATAATTCCAATCATATTTATTCTCCAAGAAGAAAATGACCAAGGCATTTTGTGACCTTATAGCTGGTTAACAGGCATGCTGATGTAATCACCATGTATTTGGTAGATTGGACATTTACATATATATGGAAAGTAATATATTTCCAATGTGTCTTTCTTTCCAGCACGACCCTACTCATGTGTGTGACACATAATCCTCCATAGACTTACTTCATGAGGGTTGTTTCCTATTCCTTCTCAACACATTAAAGGAGATTCTGGCTATAAAATCTACTATATAGATGTCATTGTTGGTATGTATGCCCAGAGAGTCAATCATATGATGATTGGAATGGCATATTTTCTGATTGATTTGATAAATATCAAAGGCAAGCTTCCAATTTATTCTATCTCAATCGGTTATTAGATAAATGATGGAGCGTAATGAATGTCAAAAGAATTATAATACTCAATGATGTACATCTTCAGGTTGAGGGTCTGAACAATGAGATCATACAGATGCTATGAGTATGTACATTCTTTTTATGTCCCTAGTCAGATGTCATTGTGGAAGGTTGATAGACAACAATGACACATCAAGACTAGAGTGTGTGTTGCTTGATGATAGTGTCTCATTAGTCATGATACAGGATATCAAACTAAGCACATAGATACATGTTAGAGAACACTGTATCGAACAGACCCACCATGAGAGTGACACATTAAACCATGACATGGTAGTCAGAATCATCTGTCATAGTGGTGGTGGTGATTGTGATTCTTAGACCTGAAATCACTGCACTCGTCAAATGTGATTGGGTACACTTTGACATCATCAAATGCAGTCCTGAAACATGGGTTGTTATAACGGTGATGATTGGGTGGCTTTGACACATGAGATAGACTGTGAGTGATAGAAATGGGATTTGTCCCTCCTAAGGGAGTATGATGTCCATGACATTTGATAAGCAAGACTGAAAAAGGCATATGCATGCACATGTGAATCAATATATGATATTGATGTCACACATATCTCAGAAAGTCTACTCTAGTTCAAGAAACACGAATGAACATTGAAAAGATGACAACTCCATGCCTTGAGTTCATTTAGGATATCAGAGACAAAGGAATTATACATTCACTGGAACACCAATCACAGACCATAGGATTGAAATTTGTTCTCCAAATTTCCTTTTCACTTCAGTAGCACATATGTGTGACTAGGTACCGCTCTTTGCTTGTGATGTCACAAGCTAGTTATAAACATTCACTACCAATATGAAATGGGGCCTATAGGGTCACACACATAGGACTAACTTGGAAGAGGAGTTTATCCATGAATGATGTTTGGATTGATTACCAAAGTGTTAAGGTAC
The DNA here is from genome assembly GCA_963693085.1 of Alisma plantago-aquatica. Taxonomy (NCBI): domain Eukaryota; kingdom Viridiplantae; phylum Streptophyta; class Magnoliopsida; order Alismatales; family Alismataceae; genus Alisma; species Alisma plantago-aquatica. Next base: position 196,623,299 of record OY856413.1, on the reverse strand, counting down.
TCAATCAAACATTCAATCAATAGACTTGACTCAGAATCATCAATTTCAAGTGTTGAACCAACTGATTAGAGTACTAGATTGATTGAGAATTGAATTGAATGTGTTCTGCACAATCTGGACCACCAACTGACCGATTCACTGTGTGAACCAATCGGCTCATGGTCAGTGAGATGACAAGTTCACTTGGACCAAACGAGCAGTGTTGGGTTTTCCCAATTTGTGAGAAAAGATTTTTTTTTGTTTCACTTATTCAATTCGATTGGGACAAGAATTAATCTTTGTGTTAATTAGAAACAAATAAAGAAAGCTAATTGCAAGCAGGTCTGGGAAGTGAAATGACCAGTTCACTGGGTGAACTAATTGGGTCACACTTCCAACAAATTAGTTCACTAGTGAATCGATTGGCTCACCTTGACATTTCAGTTATGAAACGACCATTTCACCTACCGCAATGCAAATTGTTCATAGAAATTTTGGACCCTTCTACTCCCACAGAGATTAAGAACCCTGACCCTTCCCTCTACTATGAATAGAGGGGTATAGGGGGATTCGCTAGAGACACAACTTAAAACATCAGTTACTCTGCAAAGTTGGTGTCCTCTCTGGTTGTGGTAATCAAGAGAGCCCAACCAAGTTCTACCCCTCCAGGGAGAAATAGCGAGGGAAAGACAATTACAGAAAAGTGACTGGTGGTGGGAGAGTGTGTCAGTGACTAGTATGCCAACAGAAGGGGACAAATCCTTCTAGTCTGTCATTCAGGATGACTACATCGGTCGTTCATGTAGACTATCTGTAGAGGCGGGAGATTTCTACCGCTCAGGAGGACAATAGTCAACTGCAGTCTGGGTCGAGACCAGGAGCTGCACAGACACCGTCGAAGACAAGTGGTTGAAGACCGCACTTGTTGTGTGGTATAATCGTTGAGCAAGACTCAGGACCAGGTATAACTCGCTAAAACCATCCTTCCCATTACATAGATATTGATGTGATCTGTTGGTTATGGGTTTATGGTCAAGTGAAATTTTTATTTCCGCTACCTACTCCGACCATGTAAAGCCCAATAGTGGTATCAGAGCCACGTCAATACTCTATGTTTTTAGATGATCGATATGATTGGATTTTGGTTTTTCTGTCTTTTATTTATTGCATACAATGCAAGTATTTAAATGACTAATGTGAATATTTGATTAATACTACATGATCCCAGACAAATATATGCATATATGATATGGTATATATGCAATCAATATGCGTCACCCTAAAATGGTTTTGATGGTGGATGTGTAGAATGGTTATGGCCTATAAACCCTATGTGAATGTGTGTGGTTGATTATGGTTGTTTGCATCTCAGTATGTGCACTGAGCCCTCTTCTTCTATTCTAAATATAACTCAAGATAACTCGAGATTCTCTTCTACCTTTACTCCCCTCGAATGTAACTCAATGTTTCACAAAGATTATGTAAAATAGGATTAGCTTTATTTCTTGTTATGACTAAGACTGAAGATGACCGCTTGATGGACTGAGATGACTGACTGAGGAGTAGTTGGTGGACCGATGAGAAGCCCAGACAAGTGGACGAACCAACCATCTGGAAGAGCCAGATGACTGGATGGAAGAGACCAACTGACCGGCCAAGAGGCGAGTCGACCGTTTCAAAGGTTGAACCAGTCAACCTGGATTGGCAGGCACAGATCTTCATCAATAATAGGTTGCATGTAATGTAGACCTTAGATGACCATAGTTCCTTGTGGCTCCAAGGAACTACAATTGGATGGTCATAATCATCACTTTATCATTATTGCATGTTTTCATTTATAGGATATAGCATGTATATGATACATACTATATATGTGGTGATTGGATACATATATGCATATATAAGCATATTTCAAAACCCTGAAATATAAATATTAAGTTGAAGATGCCTTCTAAAAGCAGCACACATGAAAAGCTTGATCGACTAAGTGTGGGCATGCCTTCATGTGGTGCACCGTCTATCTCGTGGAAGTGTCATGGTGAATATGTGGGTTTGCCTTCGCAGTTATGAAATGACCATTTCACCTGCCGCAGTGCAAATTGTTCATGGAAATTCTAGACCCTTCTACTCCCACACAGATTGGGAACTCTGATCCTTCCCTATACTATAAATAGAGGGGTACAGAGGGCTTTTCTAGAGACACAACTCAGAACATCATTTGCTCTGCAAAGGTGTTGTCCTCTCTGGTTGTGGTAACTGAGAGAGCCCAAGCAAGTTCTTCCCATCCAGTGAGAAACAGTGAGGGAAAGACAACTACAGAAAAGCAACTAGTGGTGGGAGAGTGTGTCGATGACTAGTACACCAATAGAAGGGGACAACTCATTCTAGTCTGTCCTTCAGGATGACTAGAGTTCCCGGTAGTCCGTGTGGACTATCTATAGAGGTGGGAGATTTATGTTGCTCTGGGTCAAGACCAGGAGCTGCATAGACATCGTCGAAGGTAGGTGGTTGAAGACTGCACTTGCTATGAGGTATAGTCACTGAGCAAGCCTCAAGACCAGGTATAACTCACTCAAACCATCCTTCCCATTACATAGATATTGATGTGATCCATAGGTTATGGGTTTATGGTCAAGTAAAATTTTTGTTTCCGATGCCTACTCCAACCATGTAAAACCCAACAGTCATGTCCCTTGGACATATTATATGGATCTTATTTAAACAATTGTTGTTCTCTTTCCAAGTTTACTTTGATGCCATGTCAGGGACAACATGACTTTCCAAATTTACTTTAATGTAGAAAAACCAAGTCTTCTCTTCTCTATTAATTGCTTCATCGATGACCATATAGTAGGCGGGTTGGGAAATTATTCATGCTTTAAAGACAAGCTATGATCCCCATGGATGTTGATCCGAGAAGTAGGGCTATCCAAAGCATAAGAAAATGTTTTGTGCTCTCTCCTAATGAAGTGGAAGGAAATATGCTCAAAATATAAAGAGACAGAACACACGTATTATTTGTAAGGGACCAAGTTCTGATGGTGAGTCATCCAATTTTTTTGAAGTTGAGATATCACAAGGAGGGAATCATCATAAACCTTAGAGCAGATACGCCTCTAGCTATTTGGTGAGCAGGACTTCTAAGATGCATGTTTCATACTTGGCCATGATGTTGGTGGCGTTGTATTCTAGTCATCTACGTACATGAAATGGTCTTGCATGTGAGTTTTGAAGGACAAATCCTATATTGAGTCCTTTGCAATTGATAGCTCTATCAACAAAGATCATCTACAAGTCAAGATTTGGAGGGATAATGACATCACGAGAGCTGATTTAGTTCAATAAGGTCAATATGATCACACCAGAAGAGATTCCTTCAATGTCCAACACAATGATTATCATATCATCATAATCTGAAGATCCAATACTCATGCATATTGATTCTTTGAAGCAAACTATCAAGAATTTCTACCAAAGTGCTCGGTTAATCACCACTATCCAAGAGAAAAAACTTGGTAATCCACATAAGTACTAGATGTCGAGTCAACATAATTGGAGAATGCTTGGGGCAAAATGGTGGATCAGTGTGGGTTCCTAAAGTTTCCACCTTGCACATTGTCAACAAGTTTTAGTTCCTCATCCCACTATTGTAAATAGTATGAAGAACCTAAGTCCACAACACCACCGGTAGTGGTTCACATAGTCTTGGAAAAAGTTCCTTCACCCCTTAATAAAGACAAAGAGAAGGTAACCACCTATGTAGGAGTGCCTACCAATTTTCTTGAAGAGACAATGCATCGTGCCTTAATGTATGCCCCTTAGAGATGCTTACCATTCTAGGTAGGGATCCTTCAAGACTACAACCAACATCTAAGAAAGAGACATCCTTTGAAGGTGTGTTAAAAGATGACTTTTGGAGATTGTCCTTGAACTGCAGTTGGATCACATAATTTTTGAATTTTATTTGTGGTAATACAACTAATTACTTTTGTCAACCTTCTCTTAGGAAGCCCACGAACTCACCAGAGTCTAGTGGTCCTTATGTCACTGCATTGAGGACTCAAGTTTGATGGGACATACCATCATCACAATTCAAGCCAATAGCTCAGGTCCCACCATATCTTGCATTTAAGAAGACGACCTCCACATGCGGTTTGATGTGTTACATATCACCTCCTTCAACTATGTGTCATCACAAAGAAGATGATGTCCCATATGGCCCTACATTTTTCACTCAACAAATAACAAAAATGAATATTTGTCTAAACTGGGGTCTAGGAGCTAGATGACAAGGACATATGGAAATCAATCAGATTCCACCAAGACAAAAAGGATTCAGCCTAGGATTATGTGGCCCATCATATGCACAACCTCATATCACTAGATAGACACCATATTTAAAGCTAGAAACATTGTGGCCCACTACCAATGGCTTGACTAGAAGAGGATATCTCAATTATCTACCACCAACCCATGATCCAAGAAAAGATGCCAATAAAGTTTTTATTTATGGGGAGTGTCGACTCATGTTCTTATATTTATGTGACCTAGACCCCAAGAAAAGGGGTACCCATCCTTACATTCCATATATTTTTGCTAATACAAATAATATTCTAACATTGCTAGGTCCATCGTCCATGTGACAATTACATACCTCATGCAGTAGGTCAAAGAAGCTGAACAAGATGACTACCCAAAAACTTTCATCAGCTTAGGGAGATCACCCTCATCAGTGGAAACACTTGGGGTGTCTCGACCGCACAGAACAACCAACAATCTGAGTATAGAATCATCCCTCCTAATGAGGAAGTTATCAAGTTCATGCTCTCCCCCACAATCGATTAGCCATGCTCAGAGCACACAAACATTGTGAGCCAAAGGGAAGGTCATGAATATTCTTAAGATGATTAGGGTGGCAAGTAGAGATCGCAGGTCCCTCACCCAAATAAATGGATGCACAACCCATCCAAGCCAATTTTGATCCACTATGGATTATCCCTAACTATCCGTGTACAAACAAATCTGAGACTAGGGGTCACAAAGTCGTGGAGGAGGACTATGATATTAGGTGGGAAAACTATGACGATTCCTGTGAAAATGGGAAATGATCAAAGAATGGGGGGTCAATGCCATCATTGAGACCAAAGCTAAAGAAGAACCAAGTCCTCAACCAACCCATGTGGAACAAAATGAAGTTCAAAATTGGTGTGAAGGATCACAACATCTTGAAGATGAAGTCACCTATGAGGTGGAGATCCCAAAGTGGTTTTACAACCACACTCCACCAAATCCACGCTCTCTCCAACAAACTTTGAAAAAATTACAAATCTAGAAAATCTATAAAAATTAGAAGATATTTTGGCTTTCCATGAGTTTGTTGATTACTTCATTGAAGCAACACATGTCTATAATGATGAAGATTTTGAGTTTGACGACATACTCATACTAGAATTAATGACAAAGTAGCATCCAAATTTTCATATAGGATGAGATGGACATGTTAATCTCAACTCAAGTCCCTAGCTACACAATGTAACTTTGGGGTGTGTCTACCACATATTATTAAGGACAAATTGATGAAAATATTACTATCTACTTCAATGTGTTTGCATGGAGTCATGCATATATGACTATATTGGATGAGAAGATCATAGTTCATGAACTCCCTATCCTCCTAGGTGTCCATCATGTCAAACAAAAAGCCAGGAAGCTACAACCAGAATGGATCCCCAAGATCTCAAAAGAAGTTCAAAAATAGTACATTGTAGGTTCTTTTAGAGACAATAAACTTATCTACATGGCTCGCCAACATTGTAACCATACAAAAAAGGATAGAAAAGTAAGACTGTGTGCGGATTCTCACTATTTCAATAAGGAATCCCCAAAAGATGGTTTTCTCTTCAACACATGGTCTAGAAACTATATAGATACACATATGAAAGGATGGACACAAGGGAAGGGGGAAGAGTTATATAGAAAATGACTCATATAAGAAAAAAAAGGAAAGGAATAGACTTGAGTTAAGTAAAATTAAAATGAATATGTTAGAGTATTGGTGAAGGATGACGATATCAAGAACCAATGGGGAAACTACTTCCATAAACTTTCAATGGGGACATTGTGAATAATGTAAGAGACTCGTGCGGCATGCCTCAAATAGATACCATTTACACATGACAAGATTCACTTTTTGAAGTCAAGAATTCTTTGAAAAATAATGAAAATGAGAAAGTCGTGTGGAGAAGATGACATGAAGGAACTACGTGGTTAACAAATTTATTTAAATAAGATTTTAAAGACCAAGAATATGTCTGATAGGTGGAGAAATATTACTATAGTGCCCATGTACAAGAACACAGTAGATGTTCGAAGCTACATTAACTATCAATGTATCAAGTTGATGAGTCATACTGTGAAGCTTTAGAGAGGATTATTGATCAAAGGCTAAGATCCATAACACAAATATCATATAAGCAATTTGGTTTCATTCTAGGAAGATCAACAAAAGATGTCATTTTTTAATAAGGAGGCTTACTGAGAGGTATAGAGAGAGAAAAATAGATCTTCATATGGTTCTTATCGATGGAACTTATAATTGCATACCTAAGGAAGTGTTTTGGATGGTTTTAAAGAAAAAGGGTGTAACAATCCAATAAATTAACTTGATTAAACACATGTATGATAGCTAGACAACAAGTGTGAAGACTCCTGGAGGAGAGACATCAACATTCTCTATCATATATAGGGTACATCAAGGATCAACACTAGGCCCATATCTATTTGTTCTTGTTATGGATGAGTTGACAAAGAATGTTTAAGGTGATATTCTTTGGTGTGTGTTATTTGTTGGTGATATTGTGTTGATTGATGAAACTAAAGATGGATTGAATGATAAACTTGAAATTTGGAGAAATGCATTTGAATCAAAAGGATTGATGACTAGTATGAGAAAAATTGAGTATATGCATTGCAATGTCATCTAATCTAGAATTGTGAATGGTGTGGTGAAGTTGGAAAGAGTGGATAACCAAAATGTGATAAATTTTGTTACTTGGGTTCTATTATCCAGATGGATGGGGATGTTTAAGATGATGTTTGTCATGATATCACTATAGGGTAGTTGGAATGGAGGAGAGAAATTGGAGTATTATTTGAATAGAATATCCATCTCATATGAAAAAGTAAGTTTTATAGAACAACTATACGGCCAAGAATACTATATGAGTGAATGTTGGGCAGTGACGAAACAATGTCTCAACAAGATGAATGTGGCCAAAATGTGTATGCTGAGATTGATGAGTTCGAAGACTAGAATATATTTCCTGAGAAATGATTATTAGGAACAACTTGGGGGTGGTGAGTATTTAGAAGAAGTTGTGTGTGGGTCATTTGAGATGATATGGACATGTGCAATGTATACTAACTAACACAAGTATATGGTGCAATGTTCTTGAGTCAAGTACATTTAAAATATCAATAGGCAAACCTAAATTAACATGAGAAGAGCTTATAACGAGATATTTTGAATTCCTACATCTTGAGTAGAATATGACCCATATCAAACCTAATTGGAAAAGAAGGATCCATGTAGCCGACCCCAACATGGTTGGGATTAAGTGTTAGAAGATGATGATGATGATGATGATGATGATGATGCTGACACATTGACATGCTTTTCAATAACACAGTTGGCCATGCACTCTTGAGTTTCATGTATGGATTTGTTGGTTACAACCATATTAAGATGGATAAGGAGAATAAGCAGAGATATCCTTTATCACATAATGGGGAATTTTCTATTATTTGGTCATGCCATTTGGTATAAAAAATGCTAGAGCTTCATATCAAAGAGAAATGGTCTCTCTATTTCACAATATGATGCATAAGGAGGTAAAAATTTATGTGGATGACATCATAGCTATATCTAAAAATCTAGAAGATCACATCACCAATCTCAAAAATATATTACAACATCTATAGTTATTCTTATTATGCTTAAATCTATCCAAGTGAACCTTTGGCGTTGCATATGGTAACATACCCGAGTACATATTTAGTCAACGAAGAATAGAGATTGACCCTACAAAGGCTCAATCTATACAAGAAATGCCAACCTCAAGAACTAAAAAGGAGATATGAGGCATGCTTGGTCACCTTCAATACATAATCCACTTCATTTCCAAGATCATGCCCATACACAAACCTATCTTCAAATTATTCAAGAAAACATCTAACTCCAGGTTGAATAAATAGCATGAGAAGGAGATCCATAAGCTTAAAGACTATCTTGTTAATTTGTTATCCAAAAACTAGTAGTGTCAGGATATCCTCTCACCATTGGATTATAAATATGCAAGACACCCATGTGAGGAGTCTTGATTTAATAAAAATATGATGGAGATCACACTATCTATTTCATGTCCAAGAAATTCAATGATTCTGAGGCCCATACACCATAATTTGAAAAGTATTGCCTAGCTTTAATACATGCAATAAGGAAGATGCATCACGTTCTAACGGTGTATCTATTACAATTTATTGGAAAGCAAGACCCATCTATTATTTGTGTGATTGACCTACCCTATGGTATGGCACACCAAGTGGTAGGTAATGTTATCATAATTCAACATCACATATTTACCAATGAAGGTACTTGAAGCTCTAGTCGGTCAACTACCAATTTTTTCACACCCTGAAGAACCGAAACACGAGTATGAATTCCTAGATGAAAACATTGATTGAGCTTGAATCAAAGATACTTACAGAATTATATGTTATCACTTGTTATTGTTGTCTAGAATTAATACAACTCCTACAATTGAGTTTGCCACTTTAGACTTCATCCTTTTGGACTTCTGATTGGATGTTGTGGAGGTGGAATGAGGTTGAAGGGTGATATCTATGTTTTTGTAAACCTCTTTGTTGATGGAATTCTAATCCGAACCGAGTTGGATCAATTATGGGAAACTATTGTACCTACGTAAAGATAGAAAAGTCTTGAATGTAGGTGTAGCAGTGCAATTCCCATTTCATGACCTCCTTGTCTATAGGCTTGATTTCTAATTGGGCGGCCAACTCCTTCCATTATCTAGAAAACTCAAAGAAGCTCTCTCCCATATTCTATTGTAGTGCTTCCATACCTTCTTTAGTGGGAGTTGGTCTAGGTTGTAGGGCCTAATTATCAATGAACTTCTTGGTCATCTTAGACCATGTGATGATTTTTTTCATATCCTATTTGTTTTACCATGCCAAGGTTGGACCTGTAAGAGTTCATGCAAAATAGCAAATCAAAATTATCATCATATAGAACCTCCACCATGTATGAGCTGTAAAACTTGATATTGTCTAGTGGATCTCCCTTCCCGTAGTGTTTTTGGAACTTTGGCATGCAAAAGTAATTAGAAACGTCACATTAGGGAAATGACAAAAAATAACTGAAAGTATTTCCACTGTCCTTTTTCCCTTCTGACTGTTTGAGCTTGTGTAGAATCTCAAGCACGAGAGGATCTGTGTGAGATGTCCATGGTATTGTTTCTTCTTGGCATGATGCTACCACGGGTATTATAGGTTGTTTGATTGTCATTGGTGGTGTTGTGTATTATGATGGTGGGAACCCATATGCTCCTCTCATGTATGGATTATACTAGGAAGGAGGTGGTGGATAAGATGAATGTAGGATGGGGAATGATCCCCTATTGTTCATGTATTGTGCCTAAAACTTTGTGGTGGTGTTAAACTTCAATGCAACTTTAGGATTTTCCTTGGTGAATTCAATCTCTGCTTGCTTCTTCTTCTCCTCTGCCTCACCATCAAAGATTGGCATGGAAGTTGTTAGTTCCAAAATTACTGAGATTGCTCCTACATTTATAAATTGTACATATTGGTTTGGACCTAGATAAAGTCTCAAATTGGTGTTGATAGAGGTTCCACATGCCATACAAAAACACAATTGTCAATGAACTGGCGTATGAATCTCCCTTTCCAATGAACCCTAAATGATGCCATCCTCCATATATTTTTTGTCATGCATATTCATGAATGTGATACTTGTTGGATGTTTTGATATACATTATGGAGGAACTCTTTGAAGATAGAACTTCAGGTACCAGTGTGGTTTCTTTGAGTTTGTGCCCTCCAACTAGATTGTCTTGAGTTTTGATGTTGGGACCTCTTATGACATCTCTATCAGGTCTTTGGTCCACGTTGCTACTTCTAGCCATTTCGGTCGATCTTTTGCAGGACCAGTGAAGTATCAATTCCATTGGATTCCCATGACACCCTAAAATATAGTTCAACAAGATTCAAAGGCAAGGTTTAGTATGAAACAAGAGAACTTTTTTGTGTTTCAACTGATATCCTTCCACATGCATTATATAATCAAAAAATTAAGAGGACTTACACCTTTGTTTAGGAGATTTGGAAAAAAGATGTTACATGGTCTTTTGCTATTCTCATGGGATGAAGGACACCTGTAACAACACTATTTTTATTGAATTTGTGTGGTTTTTCTTGCCCAAGTCTTGGGAAAGACAAACAGGTTCTTCAATTTTAAGATGAGGTGTACTGGCCAATGCCATGAATGAGTGGAATGAAATGTTGAAGTGTAGGAAGATGAATTGTCTTGCATGTCTAGTGAGATGTGATGTCCCTTTGGGGGATATTTCAAGAGGATTATTCTAAAGAGGGGGAATTAGGGGTTGAGCAATTGCTCAAGAGTAAGGTAGCCCCTTCTAGGATATTGATTGTGATTGATCAAATAGTTTTTCTCCTAGGACATCCTCATCCAGTGAGATTCCAAAACTGGAACCTTAGGCAACATCCATGACGCCATGCACCCACCTAATTTGATGAAGTTCTCTTAAAGGTCCCCTCCCCTCAAAAGTGTCAAGAGGACAAAAGGAAGGCAACCTTATCTTGACATCTCCAAATTGGTGATGAAGTTTGAAGTGGGATACAATCTAATTTTAGGTTATAGTCTAGGACCCTATGAGTAGGAGCTTGAAAGAAGTGTGATGGTATAGTTTCAAGTCATAGTTTAGGACCATGGATTATGGATGGACCATGTATTTATAAGTGACATATCAATTACATTTGAAGAACCATTCGACTAAATGGGGTTTTGAAGTAGGTTATTTGGAAAACATCATTGACTTGAAAGATTGTTTGGTTTTGAAAAAGATTTTTAATCTTTGAAACATTGTTTGATTTTAAAAAAGGATTATTCATCTTTGAAAGATTGTTAAATTTTCAAGAAAATTATTAATTTCTAAAAGATTTTTGGTTCCTAAGAAAAATTGTTAACCTTTGGAAGATAGTTGGGTTTTTAAAAATATTTTTAATCTTTGGAAGATAGTTCAATTTTAAAAAAGTTTTTCAATCTTTGAAATATTGTTTTTTCTTTGTAAAAAATGTTTTCTTTTTGAAAGACTGGATTTTTTTATCATTGACTTGCACATAAAGACTTTGTTAATTGTGCTTAGTTAAAGTGAAAACCTTGAGACTATGAAGCAAGCAAGAATCTAAAGGTTCAATACTCGAGCAACAAATGCAAGATGCATGTATAGAAGGAATATGATCCTCCCCTTTTTTAGCCCATGATCTTAGATCAAATTTACATCCTCACTCAAGCATAGCTTGCATATTAGGGTATGGTCCTTAAATTCTCAGTGGCATGATGGCACTCATCATGGGGGGGACCTAGATTCAGCAGTTATGGGTGCTACTCCTAATACACCTCGTAACTATAGAGACTTTAATCACTAGTCAGTGCTAGGAGAGGGGGGGTCATCAAAGCCTTTGTACATCCAACATAAAACTATGTCATTACCTTCAAAAAAAACCTTGTACCACATCTAGGGATCCAACATTAGTGTTGGTACCCTTCTGTAGACATGTGGGTTTATAGGTGTGAGTATTGCTAGTGTATGGATGTTTACTCTCTATAAAGTAAGCCATGACATGTAATAAAACTAGAGTTAAAGTAAGAATAAAAAACCAAAGTAGATGAGAAAACCCTTTCCCCTAAACATACTAAACATTCAAAAAATCATGAAAAACATTGCTCATAACATATAGATATCCTTTCCGCATTTCTAGAGACTTATATTATTATTATTATTATTACTATTGTTATTATATTAGTAAAAAAGAAAAAGAAGAGTAAAAGTGGAATCAAATTCAAAACTCTAAGAATGGAAGTTAACCCAAAACCCTAAGATAAAGTAAGAAGGAAAGTGAAGAAAGGATAATGAAAAGACAAATAACAAGAGATGAGAAAAGAAATAAAAAAAATTGAACATAAACCTGATCAGATAGGGGAAACAGAGCGCAAACAAAAATATGCAGATCTGAGCGATGATGGACCACCTTGATCTATGGCATAGCTATCTCATGGAGGATGTGATCCTCTACTCTACTCCTAACCCCCATCAGTGGATCCCCTATGCAATGAATGAGAAAAAATAATAAAAAGAAAAAGACCAAACACAAAAGTACCAAAAATGTCAAGATAAGAAAAAAAAAGGGAAAATCAAGTTAGATTGTTGACGATCCGTAGTGGAATCACCAAGTTGTCATGCTCTATCTAAAAAGTATATGTATATCTTACATATCTTCGGTGAGGAAAGTAGTCTAATGGTAGCACTGGAAAGTGATAAAAGAAAAATGAGATTTGAGATGCCACCACATTTCATTTGTAAAATAAGAAAAAATAAAACAACTTATCTAAAGTAAGATAGAATATTAATGTGTGTAGTCAAATCAAGCTATATGATCAAATCACATGATGATGAATTGGTAGTAACGAATATATAAGAATAATATCAAGTAGATAATGAAAATTAAGAACAATTAGAGACAAGCAGTTTAGATATGAAATATTGCCTTTGTTCAGTCTTACAATGCTTAGGAAATTGTCAGTTAGAGGAAGGGTCATGTAAACACAAATAGAACATGAAATAAAGGGGGAGATAGTTGATCATCTACCTTCAGGTATGTTGGATATAGGGGGTATTTATAGGATATATTTAGGGTTTCGGCATCCTAGTAATAGAGTATGGAAGTGACAGTTATATGAAGCAATGTGTCATAAAGGTATGTCTATGGACTAAGACAATTCACCATGTGTCATGTGGTGGATGGAAATTATCCATTGGGTGGCCCTAGAAAGAAAATACATGAAGTCAATTTAGCCTATACATGATTCATAAAAGTTCTAATCATATATTTGATTTGAAACTTTAATTACTCTACATCCATGTGTGTGTGACCCCATAGGTTCCATATTACATTGGTTGTCATGTCCATAATTTGGTGTCTAGAAACAAGTCGTTACCACCAAAGTAATTGGGGAATAAGTTGAGAACAAATTCAATTTGTAAAGCGACAAATGTTATGGTGATCACATAATCTCTTTATTACAAATATATAGATTGAAACTAAGGCATGAAGTTGTCATGCTCTTAACAAATTTGAGGTTTGAATACTGGATGGGAGGATGGCTGCTCCATGTAGAGGTGATCTTCAGGTGTTGGAACAGTTCCTCCACCTCCCTAGGATCAAAGAGCACCAGATCTAGAGGTCACATTCCAATGGAGTCAAAGAAGATCTTCCATCAGACTCAATACAAGATCGCTCAGATATCTTCAAGGTGGAAAATCACAAAAGACCTACTCCTCTCCAAGAAACTAAGATTTGAGTTAAGAATGGATGGCTCATTTACCCCAAGGTAGAAGTGGAGGAAAATGTAAATCAATCACAATGTTGTCTAGATGGGTACGTTATAGATTTCAATCTTCATTTCCCTACTCTCCATCAACATTTGCTTAATATCTAGAATCCTAGAGGTAATTTGGACGTTATAAAAAAGGATGAGAAGACATTTAGTATTTTATTTAAAAATCCTTTAGATCTAGAATTATCTCTGGAAGATTGTCCCTAGTTTGTAAAAAAAAATCAATGATTCTCATGAAATGGAGACTTTGTTTACCCTATCAAAAAATTGATCTCCTCAATGTACCAATATAGGTTAGGGTTAGATAACTTCATATAAAACATTGAGAAATGAGAATGCTTAATAGAATAGGATCCTTCCTTGATACTCCTCTATGCTTGGATAGATCGCCAAAAGGATGTATTCAACTAAATTATGCATGTATTTGTTGGTATGTATGCCTTGAGAGCCAATCATGGGATGATTGGTGGGATACATTAAGATTGATTTGATAAACATCAAAGGCAAGCTTCCAATTCTTTCTGGTTTAGTCATATGAGATAGTGATAGAACATATTGAATGTCTAGAGAATGACAGTACTCAATGACGTATGCTTTCAGGTTGAGGACCTGAACGATGAGATCATACGGATGCTAAGAGTTTGTACATTCTTGTTATGTCCCTAGTCGTATGTCATTATGGAAGGTAGATAGACAACAATGACACACAAGACTAGATTGTGGTGTTGGTTGATGACAGAATCTCATTAGTCATGATATAGAGATATCAAACCAAACACATAGGTACTTGTTAGAGAACAAGTGTACCGGACAGACCCACTGTGAGTTTGACACATGGAACCATGAGATGGTAGTCACAGTCAGTACTCACAGTGATGGTGATGAGTGTGATTCTTAGACCTAAAATCACTACACTCAACACATGTCGTTGGGAACACTTTGACATCATCAAACGCAGTCCTGAAACATGGGTTGTTATAAAGGTGATGATTGGGTGTCTTTGACACATGGGGCTTTTGAGGGGTGAGTGATAGATATGGGATTTGTCCCTCCTGAGGGAGTTTGATATCCATGGCCACTTGATGAGTAGGATTGAGAAAGGCGTGCACGCATGTGTGAATCAGTATATGATACTGATGTCATACATATCTCTTCCAGTCTACTCTGAGATCAAGGAAGTGAATGAACGTTGACAGGATGACTGTTCCATGCCTCGAGTTCATTCGGGATATCAGTGACAAAGGAATTATACATTCACTGTAACACCATTCACGAATTGTAGGATGAAAGTTGTTCTCCAACTTTCTACTTTCACTTGGGTAGCACTGATGTGTGACTAGGCACCGCTCTTTGCTTGTGAAGTCATAAGTGTTATGGACTTTCACTGCCAATGTGAAATGGACCTGTAGGGTCACACACATAGGATTTAACCTGGAAGAGGAGTTTTGTCCACAAAGCAATGTTTAGATTGATTACTAAAGGAGTTTAGTAGTTCAATTAAACACTCAATCAGTCGATAGCTCAATATCGTATGGTTCAAGGTGTTGGATGCATTGTTTGGAGTATCGGATTGATTGAAATCGCAATTGACTGATTTTGCCCAACCTGTGCTCCCAACCGATCGGTTCATGTGATGAACCGGTCGGCTGAGGTGCTGAACCGGTCAGCTGGAGTGTCCAGGCCGATCGGCTCATGCCCAGGTTGAAACGACCGGTTCAAGGGTTGAACCGATCGGCTCAACTGGTGCAACTGACTAGTTGGAAAAAGTCATGTCGGCAAGAATTTTCCTTTGGTTTCAAATTGCCCAATTCGATTGGGAATAATATTGGTATTCGATACCAATTGGGAAAGAAACAAGGAAAGTCTTTTTGAGCCGGATTAGGACCATGAACCGATCGGTTGGAGTGACCCAAACGGTCGGCTCAGGTCCAACCGATCGGCTCAATGGCCGAACCGATCGGTTCAGCAGTGAACCGATCAGTTCAGATTGCGAGATGGTTGCTTTTTGTGGAAAATCCCGAACCCTTCTACTCCTGCTTTAGTCCCGCATTGCCCGGGATGGAGAACCCTGTCCCATGACTCTCCTATATATATAGGGGTATTGGGGGCTTCTCAAAGTACATCTCAGTGCAACCAGTTGCTCTGCAAGTTGTCGTTCTCTCTAGTTTTGGTAACCGTGAGAGAGCCCGAGCAAGTGCTTCCCGCAAAAGGGAGGTGCAGCAAGGGAAGGACAACTACAGTTGCAACAGGAGGCAGGAGAGCGTGTTGGCGACTAGTACGTCAACAGGAGGGTGCGACTCCTTCCACTTCCTTGTGGGACAAGGAGAGTGGAGTTCCAGGTGGTCCGTGTGGACTACTACAGAGGCGGGAGGACACTGCCGCTTAGGAGGACAACTGTCATCCGACAGTCCGGTTCGAGTAGGAGTTGTCAGTCCCGGTGCGACCAGGAGCTGCACAGACACCGTCGAAGTCCGGAGTTGAAGACCGCGCATTGTGCGAGGTATTGTTGCCGAGCAAGCCTCGGGACAAGGTATGATTCCACAAACCATCCTTTCCTATTATATAGATGTTGACACGTTTCCTCGGTATGGGTTGGGGAGAAATTTTTTGTTTCCGCTGCCTTCTCTCTCTCCCCTAAAACCCAACAGTGGTATCAAAGCCACGTCAGCTGTTCTATATTTTAGGAATATCGATATGATCGATTTTGGTTTGTCGCCTTTATTTATTGCATACGATGCGAATAATATCGGCTTTATGCATGTCCAATCCTAAATCCACAAATCCCTAATTACATATATGATATGTATTATTAATGCACTCGATACGCGTTGCCCTTAAACGAGTTTTGTGGTGGATGTATGTAGCATGATTATGGCCTATAAACCCCTATCTGTGATTGGTTGTGTGTGGTTGCTTGCATCTCGGTCTGCGCACCGATCTTCCCTCTCTTAATCCTGATGTAACTCGAAATAATTCGAGATTCTTCCTACCTTTGCTCCCCCCGAATGTAAATCGGGGTTTCTCTTTTAAAGCAATGTAATAAATAGAATAGGATTTTATTTCCTGTTATGTCAAAGACCGGCGGACATCAAGATGACTGCTCAGACGATCGGTTCAAGGAGTGAACCGATCGGTTGACCTTCCAGACGGTCGGTTCAAGGAGTGAACTGATCGGTTGATGACCGGTTCGAGTAGCGAGACGAGAGGGTGGCGGACATGACAAGATGCACGACGACCAGGTGAACCGATCGGTTGGAGGAGCCAACCGATCGGCTGGTGGCACCCAGACGACCGGATGGAGAGTACAGATCATTCATGTGATGAGTTGATCTACTCGGATGGCAAGGCACAGAAGTTCATCTTGTACAGGTTGCATGTGATGTAGACCTAGATGACCGTGATTCCTCTTGGCTCGAGGAATCACATTAGGATGGTCATAATCATCGCTTTTTATCGTTTGTTCATGTTTTCTGTGGGATATAGCATGTATATGATACGTACTATGTATTGTGGTGATTGGATATGTATATGTATATAAAACCAAATCCCTCATTAAAATATTAAGTTTTAGATGCCTTCCAAATGCGACACACGTGAAAAACTTGATCGACCAAGTGTGGGCACGCCAAAGCGTGGTACACCGTCTATCTCGTGGAAGCATGAAGGATGAATGTGTGGGTCTGCCAAAGCAGGGTGCATATTCATCGTGTTTGCTTTGGGTCGGACTTAACAAGGTGATCTAGATGGGATCTAGTACCTTGAGGCATGGAGATGATCATTGCAAAGAGTTGTATATGACATCTTATCAAGAGTTGCATATGATGCAATTGGCAAGAGTTGCCTACCTGAGAGATCTAAGTTGTGGGCGATCAGCCAAAGCTGACTCATGACTTAGAGGATTTCAGGATCTTGCCCACTAGAAGGTTGTACGCTGCAATCTTCCGAATTGATGGTGAGGGATATCAATTTGAAGTAAAATAGTGGGAGCGATAATTAATTAAAGGCCTAATTATATCGTCAAATTTTCAAATCAATCAATTAAGTCAAAAATGAGTTTTGGACTAAAATTGCATATTTTCCTTTTTGTAGTTCAAATGGCAACAAACAACAACAACTTTTCTTTGTGATCGGTCCTTGACAAGGACAAGCTAAATGGGATGAACTTCCACGACTGGTATCGAACATTGAGAATTGTTCTCACTCAAGAGCGTAAGCTCTATGTCCTGGATACCCCAATTCCAGAGGAACCCGCTCCTAATGCACCAAAGGCAGAAAGGGATGCTTACAAGAAGCATTCTGATGATGCCATTGATGCAAAGTGCTTGATGCTATGTTCATTGAACCATGAGTTGCAGAGGCAACATGAGAACATGGGTTTCATTGAGATGATTCTGCATCTCAGGAACATGTATGAAGATCAGGCACGGCAAGAGAGGTACAATGTTTCTAGGGCGTTGTTCAAGTGCGTCATGACAGAAGGAGATCCAGTTGGTCCTCACACACTCAAGATGATTGGGTATGTGGAGAACCTGCAGAGACTGGGATTTCCACTGAGCCAAGAGTTGGCTACTGACGTGATACTGCAATCGTTGCCGGAATCTTACAGTCAGTTTGTGATGAACTACAACATGAACAACTTTGATAGGCCACTGTCAGAGTTGTTGGGCATGTTGAGGATAGCCGAGTTACAGATGAAGAAGGACAAGCCTAAGTCCGTGATGGTGATCACGAGCAAGAAAGGCAAGTCCAAGCGCAAGGGCAAGGGCAAAGCTAAGAAAGGTTCTGAAGCTAGCCAGGAGTCCAAGCCTTCTTCAGCTCTCAAGGCCAAGGGAGGCGTGACCAAGAAAGGAAATTGCCACCATTGTCAAAAGCCATGACATTGGAAAAGGAATTGTCCTCTCTACTTGGAAGAACAAAAGAACAAGGAGGCGACTGAAGCCTCTACTTGAAGGTGTCATGTAAATAAACTTGTAACACTTTTGAGATATATGATATCAAGATGTAAAGTGTAAAGCATTCTTACTTGGGGCAAGTGTTGCCTTTATAGATAGGAATACTTTAGTTTATTTTCAGCCAATAAGGCATGTAATACAGTTATGAATTGCTATTTCATACTTGCCAATAGATAGAAACACTTTATTTTTGCATATTGTATGACAATGATGGCAATTAATAAAGAGATGTTTCAATTTATAAAGATGTGATCTTTGTGGCAATGCCTTATTTATCTTGTGATATTTGATATGCATAAGATAAGACGATACCTAAAAGTTATAGATAACTCAAACAATTTAATTAGCATTAATCATGAGAAATTCATTTCTAGTTTCCATGTGATGGATAAAACTAGACTCTTTTGGTTATAGAACCAGTAAGGGACATGAATATCTTAGACATGATTGATCAATATTCACTAATGTAGTGGGAGAGTGATTATCCTATTAGGTATAATACATGTGATGTATTTACATACCTATTGGAATAAATGCTAATACTTCAAATGGTGTTTAGAGAAATACCAATATGAATGTCTTGAAGTGTTCAAGATTATCATAAATGAAGTACACATTTGGTAAAGTATTAATTCTTGATGAGATCAATGAATGAAATACTTGGACCAAATGTTTGAGATCCTTATGAGTAATTATGATAGTGTATCATAGTAAACTCATGATTAAGGCATAGTGATGTCTAAATCAAGAAGGAATCATACTCTAAGGAGTTAGAGAATGATTATCAAATAACTGAATTCTTCTTAATAAAAGGATACCCCACACTAATAAAGGACATTAAGAATCACAAGGAGTTGTGAATTCTTATATTCTTGACAGATACACCTCAATTATCTATGTGATGAGTTGTTCATATGATGAGTCAACTATCTAGATGAATATGAGGAATCAGATTTTGAGTTATGGTATAAAACCATTACATCCTAAATGACATCCGTGTGAACCATAAGGTATGACCTTGATGGTAGCACTCATTGGATCATATCCATAAGTGCAAATAAGTCTTAAGTGTTAAGACGCATGGATAACATTTTGAGAAGGATGATGCTTGTTGATTGCAACTTAATGACTAAGACATTTGGCATATGGATACTAAAACCACATTCCTTTAAGGAATAAAATCAGGATGTGTACGTGACACAGCCTATAAGGTTTATGAATCCATTAATGCAAATGAAGTCTATAAGTTACAATGGACTAATCAATGTGATTGATTGAGTACAAGCAACTCAAAATTGGATCTTTACTTTGATAATATAGTCAAAGGGTTTGACTGGTATGTCAAAGATAAAGAAGGGATCTGTGATTTAGTGAGAGCATATTCACATTCCACATATTGATGTGAAATGAAATTGTTCTAAAATGGAAATCCAAAAGTGGAAATTATCTTTAAGGAAGATAGAGATGTTTCCTATGTGATAGGAATAGAGATCTATAGAGATAGTTCTCAAAAATCTCTTGACCTGGAAAGAGAAAGCATACATTGGCAATCTGTACTGAAGTGTTCAGTATGCACAGGTTCAGTGGGAGAAAACTTGTCCATGTTACATGGAGTTAGTATCCCAAGGCCAAGTGTCCAATTCTTATGAAGAATGGGAACACTAAGAATAGATATGGATCTATCATGTATGTAATCATCCCATTATCTTGCATGTATGACATGGCAAGAATAATATGCATTCATCATCTTGTATGTAGGACATGACAATATGATGTGCTCATCCTGATAACTCATATGTAGGACATGACGAGTGGATGTATGTCTACTTCCAGCAAGGGTTACTGGAATACCATGAGAACTTGATAAGTGCTTGTGAAGTACTAGTTCTATGGAGATAAGGAAGAGTTCGATGTAAAGAGTTACATTGATGCGAACTTCCGAAAGGACAGAAAATTAATCACAAAATATACATAAGATGTATAAAAGAGAATGTTTGTTGATAATTGGAAATGTTCCAATAAAGCCATTTAAAAGGGAAATGTCGAGTATCTATGTGTTAGAGAACAGCAGTGAATACTATATGGATCTGAAAGTTCATGAGATGAACTTATATTCCACTCATTGATGACAAGTCTGGAATCCTTGATCATGCAATGTGGCTAAAGGTTAGCAAAGGAATACTAGATCGCATATTACGGCAACTCCATCTCATACGTGTGACGTACAGCGAAGAGATGTGAGACATGCAATTTGTACAGACTTTGGCAAGGTGTTGTCATTACTCACTATGTTGGCACTAGAGCACAGTGACATGTGGGACATGTCTGAAGATCACTATGAATATGATTCATGGGTGATTGGCTCACAGTGCAAGTGGGAGTCTATTGGTATGTATGCCCTGAGAGCCAATCATGGGATGATTGGTGGGATACATTAAGATTGATTTGATAAACATCAAAGGCGAGCTTCCAATTATTTCTGGTTCAGTCATATGAGATAGTGATAGAACAGATTGAATGTCTAGAGAATGACAGTACTCAATGACGTATGCTTTCAGGTTGAGGACATGAACGATGAGATCATACAGATGCTAAGAGTTTGTACATTCTTGTTATGTCCCTAGTCGGATGTCATTGTGGAAGGTAGATAGACAACAATGACACACAAGACTAGATTGTGGTGTTGGTTGATGACAGAATCTCATTAGTCATGATATAGAGATATCAAACCAAACACATAGGTACTTGTTAGAGAACAAGTGTACCGGACAGACCCACTGTGAGTTTGACACATGGAACCATGAGATGGTAGTCACAGTCAGTATTCACAGTGATGGTGGTGAGTGTGATTCTTAGACCTGAAATCACTACACTCAACACATGTCGTTGGGCACACTTTGACATCATCAAACGCAGTCCTGAAACATGGGTTGTTATAAAGGTGATGATGGGGTGGCTTTGACACATGGGTCTTTTGAGGGGTGAGTGATAGATATGGGATTTGTCCCTCCTGAGGGAGTTTGATATCCATGGCCACTTGATGAGTAGGATTGAGAAAGGCATGCACGCATGTGTGAATCAGTATATGATACTGATGTCATACATATCTCTTCCAGTCTACTCTGAGATCAAGGAAGTGAATGAACGTTGACAGGATGACTGTTCCATGCCTCGAGTTCATTCGGGATATCAGTGACAAAGGAATTATACATTCGCTGTAACACCATTCACGGATTGTAGGATGAAATTTGTTCTCCAACTTTCTACTTTCACTTGGGTAGCACTGATGTGTGACTAGGCACCGCTCTTTGCTTGTGAAGTCATAAGTGTTATGGACTTTCACTGCCAACGTGAAATGGACCTGTAGGGTCACACACATAGGATTTAACCTGGAAGAGGAGTTTTGTCCACAAAGCAATGTTTAGATTGATTACTAAAGGAGTTTAGTAGTTCAATTAAACACTCAATCAGTCAATATCTCAATATCATATGGTTCAAGGAGTTGGACGCATTGATTGGAGTATTAGATTGATTGAAATCGCAATTGACTGATTTTGCCCAACCTGTGCTCCCAACCGATCGGTTCATGTGATGAACCGGTCAGCTGAGGTGCTGAACTGGTCGGCTGGAGTGTCCAGGCCGATCGGCTCATGCCCAGGTTGAAACGAACGGTTCAAGGGTTGAACCGATCGGCTCAACTGGTGCAACCGACCAGTTGGAAAAAGTCATGTCGGCAAGAATTTTCCTTTGGTTTCAAATTGCCCAATTCGATTGGGAATAATATTGGTATTCGATACCAATTGGGAAAGAAACAAGGAAAGTCTTTTTGAGCCGGATTAGGACCATGAACCGATCGGTTGGAGTGCCCCAAACGGTCGGCTCAGGTCCAACCGATCGGCTCAATGGCCGAACCGATTGGTTCAGCAGTGAACCGATCAGTTCAGATTGTGAGATGGTTGCTTTTTGTGGAAAATCCCGAACCCTTCTACTCCTGCTTTAGTCCCGCATTGCCCGGGATGGAGAACCCTGTCCCATGACTCTCCTATATATATAGGGGTATTGGGGGCTTCTCAAAGTACAGCTCATTGCAACCAGTTGCTCTGCAAGTTGTCGTTCTCTCTGGTTTTGGTAACCATGAGAGAGCCCGAGAAAGTGCTTCCCGCAAAAGGGAGGTGCAGCAAGGGAAGGACAACTGCAGTTGCAACAGGAGGCAGGAGAGCGTGTTGGCGACTAGTACGTCAACAGGAGGGTGCGACTCCTTCCACTTCCTTGTGGGACAAGGAGAGTGGAGTTCCAGGTGGTCCGTGTGGACTACTACAGAGGCGGGAGGACACTCCCGCTTAGGAGGACAACTGTCATCCGACAGTCCGGTTCGAGTAGGAGTTGTCAGTCCCGGTGCGACCAGGAGCTGCACAGACACCGTCGAAGTCTGGAGTTGAAGACCGCGCATTGTGCGAGGTATTGTTGCCGAGCAAGCCTCGGGACAAGGTATGATTCCACAAACCATCCTTTCCTATTATATAGACGTTGACGCGTTTCCTCGGTATGGGTTGGGGAGAAATTTTTTGTTTCCACTGCCTTCTCTGTCTCCCCTAAAACCCAACAGTATTCGCATCCTAATGCCATCGACTTCTAACTTTCCTCCTTTAGTGGAACTGAAAAGTTATAAAGGTGACATCTAAGAGATTTTTTTCAAGTATGAATGGCTTCCTAATGTTTGTGATAAATGCAAATTGTTTGGTCATCAATCATCTTGCTTCCTTGTGCAACCTATTCATGTAGTTGATAAATCACCTGATGTGTTGCTATCGGAAATTGTTGCTACTATGAATGAAAACCTTGGTATTCCTATATCCTTCCACTCATGTTCAAATTTTTGAGGACAAATTATTAGTTAGAAGAAAAAATTGACACAATCTATGGAGTTCTCTAAGAAACTAAGAAGTCCCCTCCTACTTTTATCACTAAGACTATTGCAGGATTCTCTCAAAATGTCATTTCTTCTTTTTTCTCTCCATCGACGAACAGGCTTAACAATCTTGACATCTATCTGAAAAGCAGAGGCCTCCACTTCAACGGCCCAAGTGGACATATGACTCCTCATCTCAACATTTCTTCTTGGAATGTCAAGGGGCTTAACAATACGATCATTGGCGTTCAAGAAGACAAGTAGATTGAAGAGCTAGGTAATCATTATGAATGAAACAAAAGTAAAAAAAAATGTCACACAAGTTCATCTCAAAGTTTTTTTCCTGACTATAATACTTCTCCAATCATGATTCTCACGTGATTGGAAGAATCATCATTCTTTAGAATGCATCAGATGTGATTTAATAAACAAGGATGAATCTAAGAAAAAAATTAAGTATTAAATTAATGTTGAAGGTTTCCAATTCTATATCACTGCAATATACATTCATCATGATGACTACAAGAGATGTTCCCTTTAAGAAAACATTGAGGCTTATTATATTTATATTTCATCTCCTTTGATCATCCTTGTTGACTTTAATTTGGAAAGAAAAGAATGTGAAAAAGAAGGGAACAACCTCCCTTGAGGAGATCTATGAATGATTTAATTCATCTATTCTCAACAGTGATCTTTATAAATGTGACCTTAATGGTCTGGTGTTTTTGTGAGACAATCATTAGGATGGTCATGATTTTATCAATTCAAAGATTGTCAGGGTCCTATTTAATGATAAATGCCTATATTGTTTTGAAGAATTTGTAGGAGAGCTTATTTTTAATACTAAAAATAAACACAATCATTCTATTCAATATTGGAGAAAAAACATTGTGAAAACTCATTTTCATTTCATTAACTCTTAGATCTCCAAACATGGGTTTAAAGATATCATTCAGGAATCTTAGAATACCCATTTTGAAGGCATTCTATGTTTCATGTTTATAAGAAGTTTCAAGTTCTTAAATCTACACTCAAGAGATGGAATCAGGAAGAATTTGGGAACATTTTTTATAATGTTTAAATTCTCAAATGCAATGCTCTGCAGGCTCAAGTTGAAGATGATCTCAACCCTCTCAACCAAATTCTTTAGAGTTGGAGCAAGTTCTCTCAGGAAAGAAGCCAAGAAGGTTAAATATACTGAAGAATCCTTTCTCAAGAAAAAAAGCTAATTATAAAGTGGCTCAAGGAGGGCGATCGAAACTCAAAGTTTTTCTATTCCTCAATGAGAACAAGGCATCAGAGAAACAAAATTAGAAGTATCAATGTGGATGATTGTATTACGTATAATCACATTCTCATTGAAGAACATATTTCTAATATATATTACAATTTGTTCAATCAACATGTTAGTCATGTAGATCCTAATTATTTTAATTGGTAGAGTACCACTCTCTCTGTTGCTTAAAAGTCTAACCTTAATTCTCGGGTCACACAGACTAAAATAGAAAATATTATCCAGAGTCTAGATGATGACAAGACACCATGCCTAAATAGGTTGAAATCTCTCTTCATCAAGGAAATGTGGCCTATAAATTGCAAAGACATATCAGATGCCATCATGGATTTCTTTTCTAATTGAAGACTCCTCAAAGAAGCTAATAATACTTTTATTTCTCTTATTCCTAAAGGTCTTGATAGTTTGGACATCAAGAATTGTAGACTTATTGCTTTGTGCAATGAGGTGTACACTATTATTTTGAAGATTATGGAGAATACATTACAAGGTGTTCTCCCTGGTCTTATCAATAACAACCAGACTTATTTCTTCAAAGGCATGAATATTAAAAATATCATCCTTCTATCCAGTGAGTTCACGACTTCAATAGAGAAAACTCTGTTGCAAAATTTGCTTGAAAATTGATATCTCTAAAGCATATGACTTTGTTAACTGGGAGTTCCTATTCTATATTTTAGGCAAGATGAACTTCCTAGTTATTTGGGTAAACTGAATTTCAAATATCTTCCATTTTACTTCTTATAGGATCCATATTAGTGAAGATTCAACGAAGAGTTTCAAACCTTCCAATGGGATCAGACAACAATTTCCCATAGCCCCTTATCTATTTTTTATTATTATGCAGGCTTTTTCTAAACTTATGAACAAAGCTACGTGCAATGGTACCATTTTTCCTCTTAAGGCTTCAAATTCCATGGTAGTGCCACACCTCATCTTCGCTAATGACTTCATGATCTTCCTTGATGCTAATACCAACAATGCATTTGAGATTAATTCTATTCTTGATCACTTTGGTATCTCATCTAGTCTAAAAGATAGATATTAAAAGGAGGCCCCTTTAGCAACATGGATCTCTATGAGTTCTTTAGCAACAAGGAGGCCATCTAAGTATGACGACTATATTTTTGTTGTAACAAAGGAATCCTAGATTAAAAGATATTTGTGATACCATTAGAGCTCTTGATCCTAAATCAACTCTCTTTAGCTGAAAAAGTTTACAAAGAAATCATTTTCCACTTGTGGAATTCACTCGTAACAAACTGCGTACTTCTTATTATACACAGAGAAGGGGGATTGTTTTCTCTTCAATGTGTTTTCTCTACAAGCATAGCTATGAAGACACAAACCATATTACGTTAAGTTGTGATCATACTAAAGAAATATGTCTATTTGCTAATTGTGGGACCTTCTCTTCATATTTTGAACTAATTCATCCCAACTACAAGAAACAAATGTTCACTATATCTGTATCTATTACTATGTATAAATGGAGAGGAACCTTAGGGTTCATGAGAATAGAGAAAATTAAGCTTCTAACCTCTAGAAATTTATTTTTACTATCCTAATGGCTTCGTATATGTTGATGAGCTTGTTTCTCCTTAAGACATGCTCTCTTTCTATTTTCTTGATCTTGGATTCTTGTTGTGTGGTTGTTTTATGCTATCCTTGTTAGCCTTTATTTTCTTTCTTCTCTTTGTATAATCTCTAGCATGTGTGCCCTGTTTCTCCCTTGTTTTTTCATTCTTTTTTTTAAAGACTCTTCTTGGTGTCTTTCCTTTAGTATAGATACTTACAAAAAATAAAAAAGAAGCATGCCCTTTACTAACCAAAAAAATAGAGCAGACTATTGAGATGAGTGAGCACAACTACATATATTGACTCACATGAGCATGGTCATACATTCTTTAGTCTGACTTATCAAGTGGCCATTATATCAATCCAATGGAAGGACAAATTCCATCTACACAAATGACATAATCCACACGTGTCATAGTGCACCCAATCACTATTTGTATGGCAACCCATATTTCAAGTCATGTTGGGCCACCGTTAAAGTGCATAGAACAATAAGTGAATATTGTAGTGACTAAAGGTCCAAAGATCACAATCACCATTGTTACGCTAATATATGCCACTAACTTTTCATGAAAAGGCTTCCATGTGTCGTTCTCAATGTGGGTCTATCCACTATAACTTGTTCTCTAGCAAGTATCCATGTATCTAAATTGACATCCAGTGTCATGAATGAAGAGATATAGTCATCATTCATCATAAAAATTTGTAACATCCCGGATTTGAGGCCTCAGATAGAATGATCTTAAAAAGAATGATTGGACTACCCATATCACCAAGGTGCACCTCCTTTTCAAGGAGCCCATCACTAAAGAACTCCATAGTTAAGCGTGCTCAGCTTGGAGTAGTACTAGGATGGGTGACCAGTCGGGAAGTTGATCATGGCTTGCGTGTGAGTGAGGATAAAGCACGCAGTTAAGGCTAGTGGTGATATGTGGAGCCAATCGTCATTCCTGAAACTCTACTAGAGCCTTGGGTAGTGGGCCCAATCGTTACAAATGGTATTGGAGTCAATTCCCCTCTAGTAGGTGGGGCCCAAATGGGCATGTGGCATGCCAGTCTTGAGTTGTGCGTTCCAAGCATGTAGGAAAGGGTTGTCCATGGTGACGTAGCCACCCTTGCACTGGTATTCCGTGATTGGGAGCTGGGTGTCCATGGGCCATTGTGGGTCTGCACTGAAATGGGTCCAGATTATGAGGCCATATAAGTTAAGCCTTGATGAGGATTCAAAGAGTCTAAGTGGGGGATATTGTAACGTCCCTGGATTTGAGGCCTCAGATAGAATGATCTTAAAAGGAATGATTGGACTACCCATATCACCAAGATGCACCTCCTTTTTAGGGAGCCTATCACTAAAGAACTCCATAGTTAAGCATGTTCATCTTGGAGTAGTACTAGGATGGGTGACCAATTGGGAAGTTGATCATGTCTTGCGCGTGATTGAGGATAAAGTGTGCAGTTAACGCTAGTGGTGATCTGTGGGGCCAATCGTCATTCCTAAAACTCTACTAGAGCCTTGGGCAGTGGGCCCAGTCGTTACAAAACTAGTCTTATATTGTGTCCTATAATATCCAAAATAACTGACTAGGGGCATGATAAGAATGAATAATCCAAAGTATACATATACATGCTCATGACCTCAAATAAAACCATATGTTTCAAATCAAAGTATTCTTAGGACATAATTACAATTATTATTTATCTCAATATTGAAACAAACATAATAATTGAAGTTGACTTTATTAATTATCAAATCGTATACAATGTATCCATATTAAAGGCATTACATGATGGCTCTCAGGGCATGCAATCAACAATTTATACATGTTTAGAACTTGGATTGTCATGTCAACCATGTTTTCAACCTAGATTAATAAAATCATCACAAAGAACTGACAAAATTTTGAATTGGGCATCAATGTACAAACCCAAAATCAACTTAGACCAAAAAAGTCCAAAAGTAGAACTATTTTTTTTTCATTTTGCATGGGTTTAGGTTCAAATATTCATATAGTATTTGACAACCCCAAGTTATTCTTTGTTAACTAGTAAAAGTATGGAAATGATGAGTGCTTGTCTATTGTGTACCCCCTTTCCATATCTTATGAGGTTTTAAACATATGGACTATCAATTCATCCATGATAATATCTGATTTTTCAAGGTGGGACATGCACCTAGTAGACCCCACCTAACCTACAAATGTCCAGCCATGCTGAATTAGCATACATGATAGGGTGTAATATGTGATCAAAAATTGTGCAAATCTGAGGTACACCACATTGGTTTGAGTTGGGTAATTCATTTTGTATTTCATGTGCCATGTCGAACTGTGGTTTTTGGAGACACCATTCAATCAAGGAAGTCGGTAGCAAATCATCCATGGATTGCATGTCCATTCTGGTCATCGTACTTCCCATTATGGGAGTTAATTGTATGAATAGTGCAATTATGAAATTTAATAATGAGAGAATAGGATGGTTTTTGAATAATTCATTTAGTGACTATCAATTAGAGTTACATTCATCATATATAAATAACTAACCATGGATCTAGTTAGCATAATGGTATTGCATTGAATCATCTTTATACACCCCGACATCCCTTAGGGATATTACTCATGGATCTAATATCATCATACTACTTTATATCACTTCATGATGACCATTAGTTCCTCTCATCCAGATCTCAATGACTATAATTATGCCCATGGTCCATTTCCAATCATGTTATAATTTTGAAGTTTGTTGCATATGTTGATTTGTTCTAGTATTTATTTTAGTGAACATTTATCACAACTACAAATAACTCAAAAAAATTGGTGGACTTGAACATGGAGTTTCATAAGTTAATTTGTACCAGTTAATATGAGATCTAAAGCATGCTAACTGAATCAACCCATGATGAGGAGTGAAATTTAGAAAGTGGCACACAATAATATTTGGTCATTTGTGAGTCAATTGACGACATTAGATGTGTTCTGATGTGAGTGTAGTCAAACTTATGAAGGGAGTATACTTTATCCAAGTATATGTATGTTCCTTTTCCAAATGTGTTGACCATGATAAGGCTTTGTTGGTGGTTCTTGTCATAATAAGGATTCAATGAATAAATGGGACTATTAGCTTGAGTAAGGTTTGAAGTGGACTACTTATGGAATCTAGATTTAAATCAAGATTCTCATCCCAATGAGGCTTATTTAAGGTGAAAGTCAAGGACAAGCGGCTAAATCCAAAAATGTGGGGACATGTATTGGCTTTTTGGGGTCAAGAAAACATGAAATTTCTTAAAATGCTAAGAAAAATAAAAAGTTTAGGCCTAAAAATCTAGCTCAATCAGACAAGGCATGTACAAGGTGTATATTCATCTCATTCAACTAACTGGGAAGTGTACCTAATCCATGCTCCAAGTTCATAATCACTACTATTAAGACTAGGGGTGAGCTAACTCTATCATATGTGTAACACCCCTGACCTGGGTTATGACCTAACCCTGGAAGTTTTGCCTAAATATGTAATTAATATACTTGTGAACACTCCCTGGCACGTAATTAAGTTCCTCAGGAACATTTACTTTCAATTTTGCTCCTTTTTGTATAAAGTTGTAGCATTGTGTTGTATGCAGGGACCTATGTGCAAATTACCCAGTTTAAGGGTTGAACTTGCAAAATTCACAAGATAAGATGTTCCTTTGATGTTGAGACATCATGAGAATGGTTATGGTAAAGTTTGAGGGATTTCCCAAGCTTGAGCACCAAGGTGCAGCTGTGGAAGCAATTCCCATGCTTAGAAATCCTAATTTGGGGTAAAGTGCAATTTACCCAAATTGAGGGGTCCAAGTTGTAATTCTTAATATCTATAACATCTTTTATGACTCTTGTCATCATTTAGAGTAGAAATGATGAAAGGGATACATCATTTAATAATCAGATGAGAAAAATGATCTTTGTGATAGAAATCACCTAAAATGGGTATGAAACCCTTTCATGTATGTACCCTAGTTGAAGGTTGGATTCCTTTACCCCTAGATCTTGAGATTTCATGAGATTTGCATAAGGATAGATAGGTTTGGTCGTGCCTTTGAGCAAGGAGGGACCTAGATGTGATTTCCAATCTTGTGAGGTCCTTAGGGTGTAAAAGAGGCTAAAGTATATAAGCCCTTTTCCCTTACAATTAAGTGAACGAACTTTCTTTCCTTCACTTCTCTTCCTTTCTTGCTCAAACGACCAAGGGTAGCTCTGGAGCTCAGGGGGGGGGACGACCAACCTGTTCTAGGTAAGAGAACCCCACCTTCTAGCTCGAATTCATGGAGGAATTCACTTTCTAAGGTTGGTTTTATGGTTAGCTTACTTAGTCTTCTTGTTCTAGCCGACCAAAGCAACGTTTCCTTGGAGAATTCACCTCTGACCAAGTTTTGGAAGCTCAAGGACGCCATTAAAGCTTGGAACTTGAAGGCTTGGAGCTCTAATATCAACCTTTAGGCGGGTTTTATAACTCTAAACTTATGCTTTATATGTATGCTCAATTCTTGCAATTTACTTGGTAAATTCTCCTTCTACCACCCTTCTTCCTTGCACGTTTGCAAGCAAATCAGTGGAGAAACCGACCTTGCTAGAGGTTGAATATGAGGGGCGTGGTTCCCTATGTTACTTTTTCAAACGACCATGGACCCTTTTTGGTCCAAACGGTTGCAAACCGTTTGGGTTCAAACGGTTTCAAACCGTTTGCTCTCAAACGGTCTTGCAAGACCGTTTGGATTGAAACGGTCTCAAGACCGTTTGAAAGAGTTGACCAAGGGACGACCGTTTGAGGGTCTGTTCCTAACATATTGAATTTCATCTCTGCAAAGAATCAAAGTCTAATTCTTAACCGATTGAGAGTTGAAGGCACTTCAACATGAAACCCTAATCGGGTGAAAAAGTGCTGATTTAACATATAGATCTTGTTGAGTTTTGGGTTGAAGGACCCAAACGGTCTCAAGACCGTTTGGGGATTCCTCCAAACGGTCCTAAGACCGTTTGGGCACAACTCAAGACCGTTTGAAGGTCTAGGGTTGAGTTAATCTAATGGTTTGAGGGTCCAATTGTAGGAAATTGATGAATTGCTGAAAATTGCTGATTTTGACCTAATTGGACTTCAACCTTAGTCAAAACGACTTGGATTTTGGTTAAACTTTGGTCAAACGGTCTCAAGACCGTTTGGATGATGTCCAAACGACCTCAAGACCGTTTGGGCCAAGTTTGAGCCCAATTGGAGGTCAATTGATAGGTTCAACCTTGAATTGATTCACATTGTTGAACATTGATGACCAATCGATTTGAAACCCTAATTGAGGAGGATTGAACCCTAATTGGCTTGCAATTGAGGGTCAATTGGATGTCTAAGTGGTTAAGGCTAACCCTAATTGACTCAATATATAAGTGGTTAGCATAGCTTTAACCAATTGAGGTCTTCAACACACATATCCATGAACATTGGTGACCTTTGAACCCCTTTGGAGGTCCAAACGGTTTGAGCCCATTTGGACCAAACGGTCTCAAGACCGTTTGAGACCAAACGGTCTCAAGACCGTTTGGGGCCAAACGGTCTCAAGACCGTTTGGGCTCAAACGACCTCAAGATCGTTTGGTCCAATCGATCTCAAGCAAGTTTGATCAAACGGTTTCAAACCGTTTGAAGCTCCAAACGGTTTGGAAGTCAACCCTTCCAAACGGTCTTCACCTCCAAACGGTCTCAAGACCGTTTGGATCCAAATGGTCTCAAGACCGTTTGGGGCCAAACGGTCTCAAGACCGTTTGGGTGGTTGAAACCGTTTGAAGGTTGAAACCGTTTGGAGACTGGTGATGGTTTGTACTTAACCATTTGATGGTGTAATTAGCTCAATGATGATCCAATCTAAACGCTAATGGTAACCTAGGTCATTAAGGGACTATGTGATTAGTGAGTTAACCCATGATGGTAATCATGTGGCAAATTACCAAAATACCCTTGAGGGGTCTAAAGGGGTAAAACCTTGTTCTAATCAAACCCTAATCACATGACGTTGATGTTTTGGATCATGTTAGTCAATGGAGACTTATCTCAACCTGATCTAGAGTGGTGTTGTCACCATCTACTAGTGATAGGAGAGAGAAAGTATTTCTAGAGAGAGAAAGTACCCTTTTTAGGAGGAAACTCTAGTGAGATACTTCAATTACACATGAATGTGCATGATTAGGGAATGACCCACCTATGTGAGGTCATGGAAACCCTAAATATGATATCTAATGGATCTTAATCTTAATTAAGAGTCTTAATGATGATGTTTCTCTTACATGATGATGTAATGAGTACCATTCACCATGGTGTGAATAGTAAACCCTAATTTTAGGGTGGTGACTTGAAAGATGAATAGTAAACCCTAAATTGTTGAATTGTTTACTATTATCTGTTGAACTAACCATGCAGGTTATTATGAGATAATGGTCATACCCAGGTATGAAATACCATGTTATATTCATTGAAAGCATGTCTTAAGATTTATGAATAGTGAATCATCTTGATGCACTGCTAAGTGACATCTTTTGTGATTTATGGGCTGTAAGAGCCATAAACACCATCAAGGTCATGCTTGACAGATGACTTGTGATGAGATAATTGAGAACTGGTAATTGAAATGAGTTAGGCCTGCTACATTTTAGTATTCTCATATATAGCTGTGATGCTAATGTTTTTGTATGATGATATGAATACTGAATGTACCTAACTAATCAAGTGAAATGTAGAGCCCTGATCATAGATCCATCATTGTCAGAGTCTAAATGATGGTGAAACAGGTTTTCCTCAGGGAACTCCTGGATCACATACTTTTGAGTATGTGGGGTACATGGATGTGTAGAACCTTACATCCTAGTGTAGGTATTTGATGTAGATTCTTGTAGTCCGTCATACCTTCACTATAAAAGAAAAGGTGAGAGGATGATGTAGATTCTAGTAGTCCATCAGACCCCACCATAAAGTCCTAAAGGTGAGATGTATATCTACACTCCCTTAAAGACACAAATACCGTATCGGTGAAAGATAAACAAGAAATCTTCCGATAGCGAAGAGAGTACAGAATGCCACTGTAACTCTAAAAATAGCGAAGGACCAGAGTACCCCTGGTGAGCTATTACAAAGACATCCTGCCAGATGTCAAACAATCAATCCTCTAACTGACTGAGGAAGATGAGGTCATAAGAATCCGGCTCTTTTAATGACCTAGTATGATACCGAGGCGACTTAATAGTGATCGGTTGGAGTATGAGTGGTATACCTCATCTCCACAGGGCATAACAATAATGTTTGAAAAACATAATCAACAGCGTAGTATATCTGTTAGAGTTATCTACGAGTTATTTGATTGATGTTACCTTCAATAGTATAGATGTTCTCATATTTTAATATTGATTGAACTCTTGCTTATCATCAGAACTGCTAGTGAATATCTTGAAGGCTCTTATTGCTTTAGTTATTCCTTACTTTGCTTATAAAGCCTAGTGGAGAGTTATAACTCTCGCTGGGGCAATTATGTATAATTGTCTCACCCCGTAGACTTCTACTTTTTAGGTGGTCGTCGAAGATGGAGGAACAAGAACTCTAGTGACCAATCCCAGCAACAGCAGCATCAGGAGCAGTAACTATCTCAGGTGGAGATCTAGCCTGCTTCATGGTGTAGATAGAGTCAAGTCCTATATGTCCTCTGTACTCTCAGGTCCTGGAGTGTTTTGGAGTATGAACTCTTGAGAATTTTTGTATCATGTTGTATAAAATTACTCAAGAAGTAATTGTCAGTGATGTAAACAGTTAAATCCTTTTTCTATGGAAAAGGTTTGTGGTTTCAGGCTCTTGTCTCGAAAAGTTTTAATTTCCCGTGATTTTTGTCTTCCGCTGTTTACCGATTGCTTCCGCACATGTTTAACTCGGGATTAATTCGTGGTTTAGAGATCGGAGCCCACAATATGCCCTAGAACATGAGGTTTGTGGATGGCATCCTCCCTATCCTATAAATGTAGGGTTATATGGGAAGAGGCATAGAGGAAACACACAAATTTCCCGACAAAGCTCTTAGCAAATGGATCTTTTATATCAATAAAATGTCGATATATTAAATACATAGAAGGAATATGGAATATACCTTGGTGTACACTATTTGTCCAAAAACTAGGCATGTCTTATGTCAATGTAGAACACACACTTTTGGATCCGTATCTAAAGTATGTTGTTGTTATTATTGTTGCTTTTACTTCCTCGTCCTCAAAGCAACACTTTGTCTTATCCTTGGATAAGTTTCCCATGCTCAAGCCTCCACACAAGAGCCCCAATTTCTATGTTGTGCATGTGGATGCTAGGGCTCTTAGTGAACCACCTTGACCGCCAAGAGGAAGCAAGACTATGAGTCGTTAACGTGCTAGCGTTGCTTGCTCTCCTTCTCCTCTCAGTGTGGGTTGTCATCTTTGGGAAAGGTTTTATCTCTCCAAGAGGAATAACTCTTAGATGAATTTTGTCTTAATGTTCATGTCGAGCTTTAGATGTCCACCCATATATATAAGAGGTTCTAGACTTGGATTTTTAAAAAATCTAGTCACATTCCTAATAACAACTTAAAATAGATTCAAACTAGGAAAATTTAGACATACATCCAAATCGATAGATTGGTTATCCAGTCGAAAAATTGAGATCTATTCATGAGTCCTGGTCTAATCCGATTGACCCTTTTGATACATGTAAGGAGTGGAACCCCAGAGGGGGTCCACTCCCTACTAAAACATTTGAAGAATAAAACATCCATTCCAAACACACCCTAAGGTATGTTGTAATAGGTGTAAAATTTTCAAATCTCAATAAATGGTATTCAAAATGACCAAAGTGTAGCAGCAGAATTAAACCAACGACTATATTCAATTTTTACAAAAGATTACAAAAGTCCATCATAATCTCCCATAAGGGTTTACATGTATGATACAACATAAGGATCTAAGTAGAGGGAAGACTAAACTACTTCAAATCTATAACCAAGCAACATCTCCAAGAGCTAGGTCCATGTTGGAAGCTATGTTCTCCTTGGTCATGTTCAAAACCTTGATCTAAACCTAGGTGGTTAGGAAATCACCCAGCAAGAGGGAAAGAAAACAAGGTATGTATGAAATAATGAACTCAAACAAAAGATAAGGAATAACATGAAAGTAAATGCTAAGATTTCATCATAAGATGAAGAGAGCAAGAGTATGAGGCATAATCAAAATAGATGCTTGCCATAACACTAAAATAGTAAAGGAATTGCATGCATGATTAATATTGACTACATTAACTAAGTAGGGTTGAGGCACCTACCGGACCTCAACCTATAAGTAAGGGGAGAATTAATACATTCCTAGCCACCTACATGTATTTTTATGGGGGAGAATATTACATTCCCCTGGGTAAATTAATACATGCCCTATCTATAGGTGGTTGTACAAAAGCATCACTACTACATCTAAATAGTCTAATAAAATCAACAATCTAAAAAATAAATCATGGCAAGTAAAAGCATCATATCAATTAGAACATGGTAGTGGGGTACATGACCCAAGAAAAAGAATATCATTACCAATTTTGAGGCAATTTAACAAAAGAATCATGAATTGAGGGAATAGGATTCATTAAAGCCTCATTAGGAAAATATAGGGTTTGGTTTGCAAATATCTCAACTTAGGGTGTAAGAATGCACATACCTCTCTTATTTATTACTAACTTTCACCACTTTAATTGAGTCCAAGTTCCACTTTGCCTATTTTCAATGTATTAACATGTATTAAAGTACAGGATGCACATTTAATGTGTAGAAAACCTAATTTTTGACCTTTTTATAAAACTTGGATTTAAACTTTAAAAACGTCATCATTGAACTTACTAGGTTCTCCTGATCAAGAAAATATATTTTAATGTTAACTTTGGAGTTATGATGATTAAGATGTATTTTTTATGGATTTTATGCATTAAATTCATTTTACAAAAATCACCCTTCGTCAAACCTTGAAAATATTTTTATTAGATAGATATTAATTTCCAGTTTTAAAAACATATTTATTTGTCAAATTTGGATAAGCGGATTAAAAGATATGAATTTTTCAATTTGAACCAATCAGGAAATGACAAGTGAGAAATCTTCGAGAGAGAGGAAAGAGAGAGAGAGAGAGAACACCATTTGACCTAATATCAGGTTTGGAGTTGCATAGGTAACCAAACTAGATCTTCAAGAGAAGGTAAAACATCAAGAAACCAAAACCTAGAAGAACATGGTAAATAGAGATGGAGATCATCAATTTTAAACATATAAGCATGAGTGTTAAGCATGTAGTAAGCAATATATGAGAAGGGGTTATAAAACTCACCTCTAGGAAGGTGTACAGGTTCAAGAATCAAGGTTCTCGAGCTATAGAGGCTAATTTCTCCAACAAATCTCCTATCTTGAGAAAGAGGTACCTTCTCCACTTTAAAGGTGAAAAACCCTAGCAAAAGAACTTGGAAATGAGGTGTTTAAGGGCTCTAGGTGGGGTTTCACCATGGAAGGCCATGGTTCCAACCTGGAAGAAGGTGGTAGGAAGACTAACAACATTAAAACAGGGAAGGAAAGGAGGAAACTTACTAGTTTTGGTTGAAATCACCAAGAAGGAGCTTTAGGAACCCTAAATAGAGCAAATTTGGAACCCTGGGAGCCTTCTTCACCAAGGTAGGCACCCTCTTTTACCTTGGGACAACAAAATCATGGCCTATCATAGTATGAATGATGATCTAAGCTAGAGGAAAGAGAAGGAGAGCAAGAGTTTTGGAATTGGGAGGTGGTAAGGGGTAGATATGGCTTTATAAAGAAGGGGTCAAGCATGAGTTGTTTATGGGACTTTTCATGTGTCCTTAGCCTAGGGCTTCATGGCCATGCAAGAGGACAGCTCATAGAGGCTTCTTGAATATCAAATATTGGTTCTAAGAGCCCACAGAGACTTCTAGGCCATCCCCACCGACCTCCAATTAAAGAAATAACCCCACTGGTTGATGGCTTCTAAAGATAAGCTCATTTATAAAGAGTGTAATCCCTAAAATGTCCTTGGAGAGAAACACCTTTAAACCAAGGTGCAACTAGGTGTCCCATGGTTCAAAATCTTGATAATGGTAAGGGAATATCTATGGATTGTAATGCAGGTGATAAGTTGCAAAGAAAACCTCCCAATTGGGTAAATTGCATAAAAGCCCAAAATGTACCTAAACTTGCATAACTTGCACAAACAACATCCAAATTGAACCAAATTTGACACTTAGGCTCATTTTATGATTTCAAAACATATAAAAGTTATATTAAGGTTTAAAACACCGAAATAAGGTCCTTAAATAGACTTTCACTGAGGTATTTGTTCATAAACCCTTTTATTGGTACAAATAGTGAATAAATGTTCACCAAACCACTATAAATTTCTCTAATTAAACATCAAGGACATAAAGGACAGAAATAAAAGGGAAACTTGGGAAAAAGGATTACATGGAGATTACATCTAAGAGTCATTATGTTATAGCACTACACCCCTTAAAAAGGATTTCATCCCCAAAATCTCAAACAAAAAGAATAGGGTGAGTATGAAACATCCCACTAAACTCCCAAGTTTTTTCCATAAAGCTTCCACCAAAACTTTCACTAACTCAAACTCCTTGTTTTTAAACTGCTTAACTTGGGAGTTCAGAATCTTCTCAAGCAACTCCACATAGGTCATGTTCTCATGGATCACTAAGGGTTCCACTATTAAGATTTCTTTTTATTAGATATAACACAGTTAACATTTTAGGCCTATTAATATTATATTCATTATGATATTATATCATCCTTATTATTCTTTTAATTGTATCATGTTATATTTACTTTATTTCCAAAAGAGTTATATTTTATTATTATACACAAAGTCCTATATATTTCTTATTGATGTAATTAAGAGTTTTAGCACAATTAAGGTTTACTCACTTATCTCAATATACTTGATTATTATCCTTAATAATTTGGTTTTAGTATCCATTATCAACATATTTAATTATAACTAATTGTTTTGCACAAAATAAGAAACTTTATACAATTTGCTACAATTAATCCAAATAATGTCACATTAATCACTTATATCTATATTAAACATTGTCCCAATAACTTTCTTGCTCACATTAATGTCATCATTGATCCTTTTCTCATATTTATTTAGATTGATTATGCACTTTAATGTGAATCCAATTACTTCTTATCCATGTTGAAGTCATTACATATCCATGTATTTTAGTGATCAAGGTGGGACATATTACATATAAATGATTTGATTTACATACCAAGTAACGATTAGGTGATTAATTAGGAGTGTATTAGAGAAAAAGGTGATATGCATTTCATATTGATGACTTGATTAATCTATGATTTGGTGATTATA
This sequence comes from Alisma plantago-aquatica, assembly GCA_963693085.1. Classification (NCBI taxonomy): domain Eukaryota; kingdom Viridiplantae; phylum Streptophyta; class Magnoliopsida; order Alismatales; family Alismataceae; genus Alisma; species Alisma plantago-aquatica. The sequence continues at coordinate 196,584,407 of OY856413.1, read as the reverse complement.
TACCATTTATGTGTATTAAAGTATATTATCTGATTATGACATCTAATGTCACTAATGTATCAAGAATGTCATTAAGGATGTATAGCTTAAGGTTAGATGATTACAACTTAGGGTTTAGGTCAATATGATCATTATTCTTCACCTATACATTCTTAGTATGCATTAAGTCCAAGATTATGTTACTATTATCTTGTTCATCATATCATTAGGGTTTATTGGTCTAAGACATCTTTAGCATCATGTGTTCCCACTATTAGTATTATGTTAGTTACTCATATTATGTGCATTAGATATTCATTAGGGTTAAAACATGTTAACTACTCATTAGACGACCATTATATGTTCTTTAATATATAAACAAGCATGTCAGGTTATAACTATGACTTGTTTCATCAAAACTAACGATCCAAGCAAACTATCCTCCTAATCATGGAGTTAGGGTTTCTAGAGTCAGTGTAGCTAGATTTGGGTATGTTACAGGACTCCATCCCCTTAGAAAGGATTTCTCCCTTGAAATCTAACTACCCAAACATCATCAAACCAACTACTCTCCACCCCTTAAAAGGTTTGACCTACCAAGCCAAACTAATCTAGAGGTAAAAGGGTGAGTCTAAATAAATCATGTACAAGATCCATCATGCTTCCACTGTGAACTCTGATTGCTTACTAAACACCAAACTTCAAAGTCTAGGTTATTAGGGATAGACTGTCCAAACATGTGGTTCTAGGGGACAAGAGAAATATATTGGGTATCCATCCTCAAACAAGTCATTACACCTGAAAGACAAGCTCAACATATTAGGTTCTTAGGATTATCCAACTTAGGTGCCTAAGGATACTACTGTCTGTATGCATGCTATTTTGGACAATAGTATCAGCTCAGGCCAGGCAAGTATCATATGGATCTAGGAGTCCTCGTAAACTAAGAGAGTGGTACAAAGGAAAATCTTTCTAGGCCCTGAACCCTGATCCTTTTTAGACACCTTGCTTTCAACTTATGCCCTAATATCTACCTAATAGGCTCATCACGTTACACTTAACTAAACATATTTCTAGTGTGAAACTCTTAAGATCCTAAATCAATCTTTCATCATCTTAAGAGTAGAATAGATCAATCATATGGGAAACATGTCACTTAAAGATGAACTATAGGAGGCAAGGGATGTAATTGGGGAGACGGAGTTAAAATAGTCAGATTTTGACTACCACGGACTCTAATACCATGTTGTAAGGAGTGGGACCCGAGAGGGGATCCACTCCCTACTAAAAATTTGAAGAATAAAACATCCATTCCAAATACACCCTAAGGTATGTTGTATTAGGTGTAAAATTTTCAAATATCAATAAATGGTATTTAAAGCGAACAAAGTATAGCAGCGGAACTAAACTAATGATTATATTCAATTTTTATAAAAGATTACAAAAGTACAATATAATCTCTCATAAGGGTTTACATGTATGATACAACATAAGGATCTAAGTAGAGGGAAGACTAAACTACTTCAAATTTGTCTCCAAGCAACATCTCCATGAGTTAGGTCCCTGTTCGAAGCTATGTTCTCCTTGGTCATGTTCAATACCTTGATCTAAACCTAGGTCGTTGGGAAATCACCCAGCAAGAGGGAAAGAAAACAAGGTATGTGTCAAATAAAGAACAAGAACAAAAGATAAGGAATTACATGAAAGTAAAGGCTAAGACTTCATCATAATATGAAGAGAGCAAGAGTATGAGGAATAATCAAAATAGATGCTTTCCATAACATTAAAATAGTAAAGGAATTGCATGCATGATTAATATTGACTACATTAAATAAGTACGGTTGAGGAACCTACCAGACCTCAACCTATAGGTGAGGGGAGAATTAATACATTCCCAGTCGCCTACACATATTTTTATGGGGGAGAATAAGACATTCCCCAGGGCGAATCAATGTATGCCCTATCTATGGGTGGTTGTTCAAAAGTACCACTACTATAGATAAATAGTCTAATAAAATTAACAATCTAGAAAAGAAATCATGGTAAGTAAAACCATCATATCAATTAGAACATGGAAGTGGGGTACAAGACCCAAGAAAAAGAATATCATTACCAATTTTGAGGCAATTTAACAAAAGAATCATGAATTGAGGAGATAGGGTTCATTAAAGCCTCATTAGGGAAATATAGGGTTTGGTTTTGATAATATCCCAACATAGGGTGTAAGAATGCACATACATTTCTTATTGATTACCAACTTTCACCACTTTAATTGAGTCCAAGTTCCACTTTGCCTATTTTCAATGTATTAACGTGTATTAGAGTACATGATGCACATTTAATGTATAGGAAACCTAATTTTAGACCTTTTTAGAAAAACTTGGATTTAAACTTTGAAACTCTCATCAATGAACTTACTAGGTTCTCCTGATCAAGAAAATATATTTTTATGTTAACTTTAAAGTTATGATGAATAAGATGTAATTTTTATGGATTTTATACATTAAATTCATTTTACAAAAATCACCCTTCATCAAACCTTGAAATCAGACCTTGAAAATAAGTTTATTAGATAGATATTAATTTTCTAATTCCAAAACATATTTATTTGTAAAATTTTGTTAAGCGGATCAAAAGATATGAATTTTTCAATTTGAACCAATCAGGAAATGACAAGTTAGAAATCTTTGAGAGAGGGGGGGGAGAGAGAGAACACCATTTGACCCAATATTAGGGTTGGAGTTGCATAGGTAACCAAACTAGATCTTCTAGAGAAGGTAACACAACAAGAAACAAAAACCCTAGAAGAACATGGTAAATAGAAATGGAGATCGTTGATTTTAAACATAGAAGCATGAGTTTTAAGCATGTAGTAAGCAATATATTAGAAGGGGGTTATAAAACTCGCCTCTAGTAAGGTGGACAGGTTCAAGAAGCAAGGTTCCTGAGCTAGAGAGTATGGTTTTTTTTTTGTCAGTCGAAAACGCGTGTTGCTTTTTTTGTATTTTTTTCCTTTGTTTCTGTACAAAACAATCCATCTTCAAAGCTGAAGATAGAGAAAAAAAGAAAGGACAAACTATAACTATACAATGAGTATGGAAAGAAAACCAGGACCAGTAATCCCATCTTCTAAACAAACTGATCTTCAGATTCCGATCTTCAAAGAAGTATGAACTTGAGAAGACTGGCAACAAAAACAACCAAGCCCGATACTTTCCAAAGAACTCAACCATCATAACAGTTCAGGAGACGAAGAAGCTCAGTAGATCCTCAAACAAAGAAACAACCAGGCTCAGGAGAACAAGAATCGTCAACCCAACCACATCCAGCCAGAACAACTCAACCACCACAACCAAAAACAGTTGTGAGAGGGGAGCAAAGAACCATCACAGGGCAGAAACAAAAACAACCTCAACCATAACAGCAACTATCCAAACATGGGGCCACAACCCAACAGCAACTCAGCCAAAGCATCCCTGGAGGAGTAAACCGAACATGTAGCTGCAGAACCAAGCTTCCAGAAAGCATCTAAAAGAACCCAGCAGCAAGCTGCTGATCCAGAACAGCAGAATAGCAGAACAACCAAGAAGAATGGACATATGAAAAAGGAATACTCAGAGCAGAAGATGAATCATCAAACACCAACACCTCCACCTCAGAAACGACCAGAAACAAACAAACTCCAGCCTCAACCAGCAGCCTGAAAGGAGCCAAAGACCCAACAGCAACAAAACAAAGCAGCCCGTGGAGAAAAAAAAAACTGAACTTGCAACTACAGAACCAATCTTCAAGAAGAACAGCCAAAGAACCCAGCAGACAAGCAGCTGATCCATAGCAGCAAACAACAGCAGAGAAAACCAAGAATAAAGAAAATATGAACAAGAAAAGACCAGAACAGAAGATGAAGCAACAAACACCAAAACCTCTTCCTCAGAATCAACCAGAAACAATAACAAAATCTGCATGGATAGTTTTCCAGATATTATCAGAACTTCTGCTAATACCAGAATGAACTCTCGCATTTCTCTCTCTCCAAGCATGATAAAGAATTAATTGACTGATGGATTTAGCTTTTTGATCAACCATACTGACCAGATCCTTCCAACATCTCGGAATGGCTCCAATGAACCCCTCCTTCACAGCAATACTCCATAAAGAAGTAATGAACTGACAATCAAAGCTCACATGTTGTGAGTTTTCATAATCCATTTTACAGAGAAAACACATGGAAGCAAGAGGAATCCCAACCCTTCTCAAATAATCAGAAGTAGGCAATTTGTTAAGAGCAGCTTTCCAAGCATGATATTTACAATTAAACTGACACTTGCAACTCCATATCCAGTCAAACTTCGAATCAACAGTTCCTTTACTTCTAACACAATACCAAATCATTTTGAACTTAGCATAATTGCACTTGTTGAACAGCCAACTATCCTCAGAATGAATTTTATCAATATTGATGCTACTGACAGCCTTCAAGATAATATGAGAGCACCTGGAATCTTTGATATTCCACTGCTTATCCTTAATGATGATGCTTAAAGGCGAATCTTCAGGAAGGCCAGCCCTAACAATCAGCTTCCTATCGATGACTTCATTCAACATTTTTCCACCACACCAAGGATCCTTCCACAGCTTTATAGAGTGGCCTTCACCAATTCTAACATCAATAAACTGATTGAGAACCTCCCTGCTCCTCAAAAGAGAATTGAACATCCATGAATGATTAGCAGAAATAGCACAACTCCAAAAGGTCTCTTTCTTTAAATACTTTTCGCTAATCCATTTAACCCAGAGCGAGTCTTTTTTTCTAGATAAATCCCATGCATTTTGAACTAAACAAGCCAGAGCCACCTCTTTACATTTTCTTATCCCCAAGCCTCCTTCCTTCCTAGGCAAAGTCACAGCTTCCCAGCCAACAAGATGAATATTCTTTTTATCATCCGATTGACCCCATATAAAGTTTCTAGTGAGCCTGTCAATGTCATCAAGAATAGAGCAAGGAATAGGAAAAGACATCACCCAGAATAAATGAATAGCAGACAGAGTAGATCTAACCAATTCCACCCTGCCAACTAACGAGAGGGTTTTACTCTTCCAACATTCCAATCTCTTCTTCACTTTGTCAACCAAGATCTCACATTGCTTCCTTCTCATCTTACCAGAGAACAAAGGTAAACCCAAGTATTTTGTGTCTTCAAGCTTGCCAATACTAATTCCTAGAGTGGAAGAAATATCATCACCAAGAATACATTCCCCCAGAAAAAGGTTACTCTTGTTATGATTAATCTTCAACCCCGACATGCTTCCAAAATCATCAAGCAACCTTTTAATATTCATAACACTAACTAAATCAGCTTTGGCGAAGATCATTAAGTCATCAGCAAAAATAAGGTGCGAACAGTAAACCTTCTTAGAAACAAAAATAGGAATAATCTCACCATTCCTAACATGCTTCTTCAGCATTTCAGAAAAACCCTACATGGCAATGACAAAAAGGTATGGGGCAATAGGATCACCTTGCCTTACACCATTAGAAGGGAAAATAGGACAAGAAGGTTCCCCATTAATAAGAACCTGATAGGAAGTGGAGTAAAAAATGTTTTCAATCCAATTGATCCATTTTAGAGGAAAACCCATCTTCCACATAATAGAAAAGATATACTTCCAACTAACTGAATCATAGGCTTTAGAAATATCTACTTGTATGCACATCTTATCACAGGGCTTTTTCTTAAAATCACACAAAATCTCATTGGTTAGCAAGACGGCATCCTTCAAATTTCTTCCTTTCACAAAAGCACACTGATTGATATCAATAATACTAGGAAGCGCCAATTGAAGCCTGTTAGCCAAAATTTTTGAAATAACCTTATAAAACACATTGCAGAGCGCTATAGGTCTCCAATTAGCTAGAAGAGAAGAATCCTTCCCTTTCGGGAGAAGAACAATATACGTCTTGTTTGCCTCTTTAAGAAGTTTTCCCTCCCTGAAAAACTCACAGACAGCTTCATAGACATCATCTCCAATCACTCTCCATGCATATTTATAGAAATGGCAGTTGAACCCATCAGGACCAGGACATTTGTCCTCCTTCATATTCACAATCACCTCATCAACCTCCTTCCTTGACACTTTACTAATAAGCATGCAGCTTTGAGCTTTAGACAAAACAGGACCATCTCAATCATCCTTCCACACCCTGCCTTTCTCCTCTTTACAAAACAGAGAATTATAAAAAGTGACAATAGCCGAATTTATATCTTCATCATTTCTACATAATTCCCCATCAACATTGAGACAGTTAATAGTATTTCTTATTCTTCTAGTCTTCAACGAGGCATAGAAAAATTTAGTGTTAGAGTTACCCTCTTGAAGCCATTGAACTCTAGATTTCTGCTTATAGAGACTTTCTTCCATCTTGGCAGCTTCCAACACCTCCTTCCTTAACAAATTAGCTTCACGCCTAAGATCCACATCATTAGGAGAGAGATCAGCCTTTCTATGAGCAATACTAGCAGCATTCTTTAAATGGGACAGATTATCATGGACATTTCCAAAGCATTGCTTGTTCCAAGATACCAAATTCTTCTTGAGAAGTTCAAGTTTTCTATAAACTCTGAACATAGAAAAACCAGCAACGTCTAACTCCCAAGCCTCTTTAAGAAGGCCATCAAAATCTTTATGAGAAGTCCAGGAGTTAATAAATCTAAATGGAGATTTCCTTTTTTTAACATCACCTAAAAACAGACATAATCTTCTATGATCACTCACTAATTCAGTAATGCATTCACCATGGAAATTCTCATATGAGCTTTGAAAATCACCATTATACAAAATCTTATCAATTTTGGTGGCAATGAACTGATCACCATCTTGTTTATTGTCCCAAGTAAAAAATGGGCCACTCATATCCATCTCAAACAAACCATAGTCCAGAACGAACTGATTAAAGTCTTCCATAGATTTGGCAGAAGGGGGGAGAATACCAATCTTTTCACTAGTTTTTCTCACAGCATTAAAATCTCCCAAAATGATCCAAGGGCCCTGAAGATTATTAGCATAAAAATCAAGATTCCTTCAAAGACTAACCCTATCATAATCATCATTATGACCGTAAACAGCAGTAAGACAGAATCTATCATCATCTTTATCGACTCTAACATGAATAGCATGATCACATTCATCGATTTTAGAGATATTACAAGCTCCCTCCTTCCATAAAATAAAGATTCTACCCAAAACATGCGAATTCAGATTTGAACCCCACTTATACTCTCCAAAATAAGTACTCAGCAACTTCTTAGCTAGAGAGTATGGTTTCTCCAACAAATATCCTATATCGAGCAAGAGGTACCTTCTCCACTTTAGAGGTGAAAAACCCCAGCAAAAGAACTTGGAGATGAGGTGTTTAAGGGCTCTAGCTGGGGTTTCACCATGGAAGGCCATGGTTCTAGCTTGGAAGAAGGTGGGAGGAAGACTAACATCATTAAAATAGGGAAGTAAAAGAGGAAACTTACTAGTTTTGATCTAAATCACCAAGAAGGAGCTTTAGAAACCCTAAATAGAGCAAATTTGAAACCCTAGGAGCCTTCTTCACCAAGGTAGGCACCCTCTTTTACCTTGGGATAGCAACTTTGTGGCCAAGAATAGTAGGAATGATGCTACAAGCTAGAGGAAAGAGAAGGAGAGCAAGAGTTTTTGAATTGGTAGGTGGGAAGGGGTAGATATGTCTTTATAAAGAAGGGGTCAAGCATGAGGTGTCTATGGGACTTTCCATGTGTCCTTAGCCTAGGGCTTCTTGGCCATACAAGAGGACAGATCATAGAGGCTTCTTGAATATCAAATTTCAGTTCTAAGAGACCAAGTAAGAGTTTTCGAATTGGTAGGTGGGAAGGGGTAGATATGGCTTTATAAAGAAGGGGTCAAGCATGAGGTGTCTATGGGACTTTCCATGTGTCCTTAGCCTAGGGCTTCATTGCCATATAAGAGGACAGATCATAGAGGCTTCTTGAATATCAAATGTCAGTTCTAAGAGCCCACGTATACTTCTAGGCCATCCCCACCGACCTCTTATTAAATAAATAACCCCATTGGTTGATAGCTTCTAAAGATAAGCTCATTTATAAAAAGTGTAATCCCTAAAATGTCCTTAGAGAGAAACACCTTCAAACCAAGGTGAAACTAGGTGCCCCACATTTCAGAAATTTGAGAATGGTAAGGCTAGATCTAAGGATTATAATGTAGGTGATAATTTGCAAAGAAAACCTTTCAATTGGGTAAATTTCATAAAATTCTATAATGTACCTAAAATTGCATAACTTGAACAAACAACATCCACATTGAACCAAATTTCAAACTTAGGCTTATTTTATGATTTCAAAACATATAATGTAAGGCCACTAAATTTTCTTAATGAGTTGAATAAGCTTAATTATCATAATTGAATTCTTATAACCATCATCTAACCTTGTTATATTCTTTGAAATTATAAGACAAGCTTAAGTATCAAATTTGGTCCAATTTGGACACTGTTTGAGCAAGTTATGCAATTTTATGCACATTTTGGACTTTTCTATAATTTACCCAATTGAGATGTTTTCTTTACAATTTATCACTTGCATTATGTTCCTTGGATATTCTCTCATAATTCTTGAGCTTGTTGAGCCATGGGGAGCCTATTTAAACCTTGGTTTGAAGGTGTTTTCCTCAAGGGTATTTTAGGGTCCCCTTCATGGATAAGCTACCTTTAGTAGCTATCAACTAATGAATTATTTGTTTTGCTTGGAAATTCAAGAAACGAGGGATAAGCATGTCTCTATGGACTGTGGGGGAGCAGCTTGTTTATGTGCTTGTATATTCTTAATAGTTTAAGGCCGTAGACACTTGGAAAGATACTAGAACGCCAACTTTTTCTTTTTCTTTATCTTAAAGTTTCATATACTTATCCCTAAGCACCCAAACAAGCCATTCACTCTCCACCACTTCCATTCTTCTATGAACCTCATTCTCCCTCTTTGCTGCTGTAAATTTCCTATCCAACGAAGAAGAAAGAGGGGTCTTCTTGGAAAAAGAATCTAGGGTTGCAATTGACTTCCTTTTAGGGTTTAAAAAGCTTCCTTCTGGTGATATTGACCTAAAAGAGTAAGAATCCCCTTCTTTCCTCTGTTATTTCTTTTTTATGCTTCCTCCTACCTTTCTCCAGGTCCGAACCTTGCTATTCCATGATAGAAATTTCTCTAAAGCTCTAAAACCCTACCTTTCTTGCCCATTATGTTTGGGTTTGCTCATTTGATGAAGAAAGGTGCTAGATGGGCAAGTTCACAGCTTATGCTTGGATTTTCTACCCTACCTACTCAATTTTACTTCTGTTTGGGATTTCATCTTCTCATTAGAGGCAAGTTTTATAACTTGTTCCACGTTTATTGCTTACCATAAGCTTGCTAGCTCATGTTCTTGCTTTTAAATGATGATTCATGCACTAAAAGCTATACTTGACTTGGATTTCAATTTTTATAAAATTCCCTATTCTAATTTCAGTTCTAGATGAACTTGTGATCATGTGTACATTATTCCTAAGGTATAATATGACTTGGATTAGGTTGGTTTGACAACCTATGGTGCTAAGCACCTATCAACCAATGGTCAATTTTAGGGTTTTAAGTTGATTTCTTCTATAAACACATGACCCATTGGTGGTACCGTTGCAACAAACTATGGTGTTTTCTTCATGACAATTGATTATGGTGACCAAGGGTGTCAATTGGTGTTCACCCCTTAGGTCAGGTTTTGGCCTAATTAGAATCTTAATGATCAACAACTAAGTACCCTAATGATGTTATCAATCAATGGTGGCATTAGCTTGATATTCGATGGTGATTAATGAATATAGCACTGATCTAACAACCTATGGTGACTTAATTGTCACTACTGATGGTGGAACAGGTCTCCACAACCTATGGTGAGTTAAGCATGTAGTTCTAGCATCAATTAATCCTTAAACCAAGGGTTTCTTGGGTCATTTGATGCAATGGTCGGACCTATACTACAATTGATGGTTTTAATATATGAACTTGACCTAATGGTTAAGATTTAATGTTTCTTCATCCAATAAATTGGAAGGATGCCTAATGTACTATGTTGGTCCTAATAAAGTGATTTATATGTTTTCCTTTATGATATCAACTTAAGAATCTCATTTATTGACGGCTTATTTTAAATAAACAATTGCTTGTGGTTTTACCCTACTCTCAATAGAACTTTTAATGTTGTTAATCAAGGGATATCTAGGGTTAAATGATGACACTTTCTAGAGAACAACTCAAGGACTTCATAGGTGGTTTATCCAAGGTTTTTACTTATGTAAACAACCAATGGTGTTACCTTTTAAACATCCAATGGTTATGGGTGACATAGTGGTATGGTGATATGGGTTGAAAGATGATGGAACAAATGGAGGGTTACCCTTAATAAGGTAGTCTTACCTATTCACTCATATGAATAGAAGGGATGATAATCATATTGCATTGATATGTAATCATAATGAGGTATAGCTTGTTATACCTAGCTTTAATATAACTAAATGATGGTAATTGGGTATGAATAGTCATTGAATGATTAATACAATCATGGAGTACTCTCTTATTGTTGTTGAAATCTTAGTATGCTATAACCTGATGGTTACACCTTGATTTATGTGTGGATTCATACTTGAGAATACTATGGAATGTGATGGTGATGCTTCACCTTATGCATCCATGATCTAATGGGGATGACGTGAGTTAGGGTTTGGGTATAAGTGTTGATTAGTAACATTAATATAATTTATCTTGTTGAACCTAACTCTAATGCAAATAAATAAATATGATTATTCATGTTTAACATTCTTATATGATGGAATGACGGTGGAATAACCTCCTTAACATGATCATAACCTTAATGTGTTAATTGGTGGTTATCATACCCACATGGTTGATACTTTCTTATGCTAAACATGTGCATTATGAATATGATGAGGGTTAATCATATCTAGATTCCTTGCATGTTGATGTAATAAAGGAATGTTCTTAATGTTAATATAACCCTGATATGATTGTTTATGAATATCTCCTAGCTCATTAATGGAATATTGTGCTGATTTGGTGTATTCTATGTAAGTGATGTTGTTGAGCCTTGTTATAAGGCATGCAAAGATAATGATGATCTTGCAGAGAATAGTATGATGGTCTTAATGACCTTTGGGCATGGTTGAGCCCTGAATGAGGTGTAATCCTCTTGTGTTTCTAAGGCGATAGAACAATTTGTATCAAATGCTTGGAATAGTATGGATACAAGAAAGATATCGGGCTCTTCACAAATGTTTCTGAGTGGGTGTTAATGTTGAAAATGGTTTTAGTTTTGCCATATATTTGGGTATGTGGTTAATTGGTGATTGATTATGTTATGTGTTTTGAGTAATCTTGTTTAGTGTAACGGGTTCTAACATATAAAAAATTATATTAAGGTTTAGAACACCTAAATAAATTCATAAAGTAGACTTCCACTGAGGTATTTGTGCATAAACCCTTTTATTGGTACAAATAGTGAATAAATGTTAACCAAACCACTATAAATTCCACTAATTAAACATCAAGGATATAAAGGATAGAAATGAAAGGGAAACTTGGGAAAATGGATTATATGGAGATTATATCTAAGATTCGGTATGTTATAGAACAAGTCTTATTTTTTCTTATCATTTCTTGACTTGTGAACAATCAGCTAGTTGGGTAATCTACTCGGCCAATTGGCCAATTTCCCAAATGTTAACCTATCAATCAACTAAAAGTTAGTCAATTTATTGTTTTTCCCATCCAATCAATCGATGGGATTACTCGATCGATCCATTCAGTAGGAACTCAATGCTGACATAATTCAGAACAATTCTAATCATGTGTGTGATCTTAATTCCCCTAAGCATATTATGCACATGACCCAGTAGGTTCCACATTTTGTTGGCAATTGTGTGAGAGACCTCGTGAGCAAAGAGTGGTATATAAAAGAAAATTATTTCTATCTAAGTATTTGGAAAAGGTTGAGAACAACTTTAACATGTAAGTAATCGATGGTACCATGACCATACAATTCCTTTATCATAGATATCCAGAATGAACCCAAGGATTGGAGTAGTTGTCCTCTCAATATTTTGACTATATTTCTTGAACCAAAGAACATGCTTGATATTGTTGGGCTCAATATCATATATTAACTCATGTTAAAATAGCCATGCATTTCATAGTTGTGCTTATCAAGTGGCCAAAATATCTCTCTAATAGGAGGGACAAATTCCATCTACATTAGTCACAATCATCCACAAGTTTCATAGTATATTTAACCACTACATGTATGAATACCCTTATTTAGAATCACGTTGGGTGGTGTTGAGGTACACAAAACATGTTATCATTATAGTGACTTCAAGTCTAAGCATCACAATAACTATTGCCACATTGACATATGACTCTATCTACCATGGCATGGCTTCCATGTGCCATTCTCAAAGTAGGAATTGTTGACTCAAGGTCTAAATTGACTAAACCCTTGTTTTGATGATGAATAAACCATTCCAATTAATTGTTTCTAATGTCTCTACTTGAGTGATTTCAGATTATCAATAGACACACTCCAAATACCCTAACTTGTGCATCTCAACTTGGAGAAAATACAAGTCAAAGTCAATACAAGTGAACATTTTTGGAATATGATGTAAATTAATTAGAATCATGTTGTAAATCAATTTTAATGATGTTATGACTTGTAATTAAGCTTAGAAAAAATCAAGAGAACATAGATTGAATGTTTAAGCACTCAAAAGCCATTTTCCAAAATTCACATCAGGTTGTTCATTGGTCGAGTTGCAAACTTGACCGATCCTTATTGGATCTTGAAAATAACCTTTGATCGGTTGAGTATACATTTCACAGAACTTGACTGATCCCTCTACTGACCAAAACTGATTCAAGTGAATCGGTCAAGTTACCCTAGGACAAACTTGATCGGTGGCCTAAATTGGTCTTATCTCTTAGTGGGATCAGTCGAGTTACCTTTATAGAAACTCGATCGATTGCATTGTACGAAAAAGTGCAGAAAAGTTTTTCTAGCCATTGTGGAGTTGCAACAATCGAAATTATATCTGTTACAAGCCACAAAATTGCTAGTTTTCATTCTTAACTATTCCTAAAGATTAAGAGGCATCCCTAGCTATAAATAGGACCCCTTGGGATTCATTCCAAGGTTGAGCATTCAATGCAAAACTCTATATGAGGTTCCTAGTATATAGTTGAGTGCTTCCTATAGCCTCCTCTCTCTCTCTCTCTAAGATTAAACACTTTCTACATTCGTTAGAGTGAGTAGGAAATTTGTAAGAGAGCTAGTCCTACATGTATATCTTGTGAGGCTCTCACTTCCACCATCTCCCTGTCTCTCTTTTCAACCATGAAGATGAAGTTTCTCTCTCTTGGCTAATAGAGGTGAAGAAGAACAAGGGAAGGAGTCCCTTGGTGAAGATCAAGGCTAAAGACTTGGAGCAAGAGTGGGTCAACCCTTAGTGAAGGCAGAAGACTCTTTGCTCAAGTGGGTAAGTACTTGGTGGAAGCTTCTCTAAGTGAAGGTGAAGTCAAAGGCTGAAGATCCAAGAAGAGTAGAAAAGTCCTTGAAGGAGGAAGACTTGTGCTAGAGTGGGTAAGACCTTGGAGAAGGCTAAAGACTCTTGGCAAAGTGGGTAAGTCCTTGGCAAGGTGGAATACTCTTGGTGCTTGGATGGGTAATTCCTTTGGTGGTCAAGTATTGTAAGTCTTATGAATGAATATAAGAATGCAATGGTTAAGAAATCCTAGAGGTTGACATCTCTAGGTAGTGGACTGACTCACTTCTAGTTTGAAGTGTCGAACCACTCTAAATAGCTTGTCAATTGGTGTATGTTCAATCTCTCTCTCCCTTGCTATGCATGTTTTAGTTACACTCAAACTTCCTATTTAGCAACCTTATCTTGTGATATATCTTGAAGGTCTAATGAATTTTGTTTAAGTGCATTCAGCTCTATTCACCCCCCTCTAGAGCATCCAATCACCCATCTAGGATCCAACAATTGGTATCATAGTGGGTTTCTCCAAGCATACTTCAACAAGTAAGAGAATATGGGTGACTACCAAGTGGGAGATACTTCATCAACCTTCCAATCTTTGATGGGAGTAACTTTCCCTATTGGAAAAGAAGGTTACAATTCTACATCCAAGGATCAAGTCTTAAGCTTTGGCAAATGGTGGACCATCCATACAAGCTACCAGTGATAAAGATAGAAGAATGGGATGAAGCTACCATGAAGAAAGCCACCTTGAATGCAAGATCAATCAACATCCTCTATGCCACCATGACCTCCACCGAGTTCAATCAAATTTCTTCTTGTGAGACAGCCTATGAGGTATGGAGAAAGCTATGCATCACTTATGAGGAGACTCAACAAGTGAAGGAAAGCAAAGTTTACATGCTCAAAGGGCTACTTAAGAACTTCAAGATGGGAAAGGAGGAGAAGATAGCCAACATGTACTCCAGGCTCAACAACATTGTGAATGGTCTTGTTGTTCTAGGACATCCTATGAGTAGAGGAGAGATCAACTCAAAGATCCTTAGAACTCTTCCCAAGAGATGGGAACCCAAGGTGACTTTCATTGAAGAAGTAAGGTCTCTTAATGATATCCCCATTGAAGAACTCTTTGTAAATCTACAAGCCCATGAATTCACACTTGACAATAGAGAAGAAGTTGAAAGACAAGAGGAGAAAGAGTTAAAGAGAATGAAGAAGGATGAAATGAAGGCTAAAATTGAAGCTATTATGGGATAAGCCTCTCCATCCTCTCATGTTGAAGAAGATGCCATGTACTCCAAGGGTAGATTCTACAAAGGCAAGAATTCCTCCTCCATCTGGTGCCTCAAGTGTGGAAAGAAGGGTCACTTCAAGATAGATTGTCTACAAGGCAATAAGACCCATCATCACATGAAAAGAGAAGAGAAGTACAAGATACACTCAAGCTCAAGTGACTTCTCCAACTCAAGCTCAAGTGAATAATCAAGTGGATGATCTAGCTCAAGCTCTAGTGAAGAAGGAGAATGCCATTTTACTCTTATGGCATCAAAACATGCAGACTTAAATGAGGTAAATCTAAACTCTTTGGGTAAAGAACCTTTAATTGCTATCATTAATGCTACTCGTGCCTCTCTTAAGTCTTATAAAAAGAAAAGGAAAAAGCTTGCTAGAATTGTTGATAATATGCATGTAGAACTAGATGATCTTGAACATGCTAACACTTGCTTGCTTGATGATAAAAATGTTTGTCTTAGCCAAGTAGACTCTCTTAAACTTGAAAATGCTAGTTTGCTTGATAAGATTAGATTTCTAAAAGCTCAACCTCTTATGCCTAGTTCTAATGAAGAGGATACCTTAATTGTTGATTCTCTCATGCATGATATTGGTGTTCTTAAATCTGAAAACAAGGACAAAGATTTTTCTTTACAAGGATTATAATCTAAAAATGGTGTTTATCTTTCTAAGATTGCTTTGCTAGAAACAGAAAATGCCCTCTTGCTTGCTAAAATCAATGTGCTTGAATCTTGTTCTAGTTTTAATAGTAGAGAGAATAATGTTGTTGCTCTTCATATTGATAGATATTCTTATTTTACTAAAGCTCTTTGCTTAGAAAATAATCTTTTGCATTCTAGAGAAAATATAAATCATTTTCCTTCTACTATTACTTCTCTTATGCATGGTAATCATAGTTTGAGATCTTCTTTGCAAAGATTCTTAGTTGGTAAAAAGAATCTTAATGATATCCTACACCATACTACTAAATAAATTGGTAGACATGGTTTAGGGTATGATGGTAGTCAAAGGAACAACAAAGGTAAAGGACCTCCAATATTCCATGGAGAATCCTCTAGTTCCAAGACTATGGGCACATACAACTATTGCAATGTTTTTGGTCATTATTCTATTTGTTGTCCTTTTAGGAAAGTACCCAAGAGCAATAGGACTTGGGTTGCTAAGCTAACCCCTTCGTACCCAAAAACATGATTGGGGACCATTTCATCTTTCCTCTTATAGGTATCTTGATAATGGATTGACATGAGCTATGGATTTACAAATTGACTTCTCAATCCACATGAAATAAGTAAGGTGAGATGTGTATGAGGTGAAAACAAGTGGAAAAGCAATGGTAAGCACAAAGGTAATATTTTTCTTGCTTATAACCAATCCTAACTTGTTTTTGTCAAGATAGTGTGCACTATACATATGGTTTTTGAGTCAAAAGTGGTATTTTGTGTTTCTCTTCACACTCTTGCTCAAAACCTATTTCAAATGCTTTTATAGTACATTACTAACTTGCTTACACGTGTTTGGATATGATTTGTATTTTTTAGCATGCCTTTAAATATGTTTTTATGAAATATATGTGCTTTTTGATAGCATCTTTTTCGGTCGAGTCTATCTTATTTGAAACTCGACCAATAGGCACCAATGGGTATTGCCAACAGCTATCATCGGTTGAGTTTTCAATACACAGAACTCGACCAAAAATATTGTACACAGAATACACAGTTGGCTTATTGAATGAGAATTTCCCTCCCAACTAGATTTTCTCAACCGATAGCCTTATTATTTGGCACTCTCAATTGGTACCTTTATATATGCATATTGCCATGCTTTAAATTTCCTATCTTGCTTACAACTCTATCTTTCAAATTTCTCTGAATTTGTATATTTATATCTTGTAATTACTTGCTTTGAGTTGTTTTGCAGGTATTGATGATGGTCTCTTTGGATATCTTGGTTGTGTCTTAAATTACTTCTGTTGTGCTCTAACTTGCTACATCTGTCTACTTGTATATCTTATTTGTATACAACCTTTAGGTTCTTAGTGGTAATCATCTTTTGGTAATGATGCATACTTGTTTGTGAGTTATATCCTTTTGTGCTTATAAAATTGCATATCTCTTTGTTAGGATATATCTCTACATCTACTCATAGCTTGCTCTATCTTATGTATCTCTAGATATATCTTGTTATGATCTAGATCCTACTAGTAGTCCTAACTAGTGATATCATCTACTAGTAGTTCATATACATGCAGTTCTAGCCATGTTCATCAAGTGGTATTTCACTACATGCTATGATTGTATCTTGTCCCATACATGCTCAAGCTTGTTCCTTGAATTGCATATCTACTATCTTGAGTTGCTTGCATAACATTGTGATGCAGGATGCATAGATCTACATTATATGTAGAAATTGGAGCATTTTTTGGATTTTATGTAGATTTTGCTCTAGTTTTAGTTTTTGGTACAAGACTAGTGTATTTTATGCAGAAACTACCTTTTGAGCAAGGATCATCGCTATGCCATGAGCCTTGACACTTTTTGGGCAAATTTTGCCATCTTGAGGGTCAAAATTGTGATTTATTGTTTTTCTACAGCACTTTATCTTGCTTTTTGGGTTTTTCAAGTGTATGCTTTAACTTGTTTTTCTTTTTATGCTTGGACAAGCCCCTATCTGTGCTCTTCTACTCTCATTATATAACTTTTTGTTATCTCCTTTCTCTTAACAAGTGGTGTTTCTTATTTCTTCATATCCCCACTTTTTGAAATGACAAAGGGGGAGAAAGATATGTCTTCTTTTGACAAAATAGGGAGAAGGCATGTCTTACATGAAGAAGAGAAGTATGTCCATTTAAGGGGGAGAAGGTAAAGGGGAGAAGACATATATGTGTAGAACATATATGAATAGAAGACATGGTATTCTATAAATGTTATGAAAGCTAACCATACAAGATAAATAGAATCAATTGAGGGGGAGTATGAGAACTCCACTAGCATCAATTGAGGGAGAGCATATGAACTCAATTCTATTGAAACCCCTAGGTTTCTCTAAAGGTATGACTTTACTTAAATGCTTTCAATACATTTATGGAATGGTTTCTCATCTTAAAAAAGGGGGAGAATGTTGACTCAAGGTCTAAATTGACAAAACCCTGGTTCTGATGATGACTAAACCATTCCAATTAATTGTGTCTAATGTCTGTACTTGAGTGATTTCAGACTATGCATACACACACTCTAAATTCCCTAACTTGTGCATCTCAACTTGGAGAAAAGACAAGTCAAAGTCAATGCAAGTGCACATTTTTGGAATATGATGTAAATCCATTAGAATCATGTTGTAAATCACTTGTAATGATTGTATGACTTGTAAGTAAGCTTAGAAAAAATTAGGAGCACTTAGATCAAATGTTTAAGCACTAAAAAGCCAATTTTCAAAATTCACATCAAGTTGTTCATTGATCGAGTTGCAAACTCGACCGATCCTGATTGGATCTTGAAAATGACCTTTGATCGATCGAGTTTGCATTTCATAGAACTTGACTGATCCCTCTACTGACCAAAATAGATTCAAGTGAATCGGTCGAGTTACCCCAAGACAAACTCGGCCGATGGCCTAAATTGGTCTTGTCTCTTAGTGGGATCGGTTGAGTTACCTTTTTAGAAACTCAATCGATTCCACTATACGAAAAAGTGTAAAAAAGTGTTTCTAGCCATTGTGGAGTTGCAACAATAAAAAATATATCCGTTACAAGCCACAAAACGGCTAGTTTTCATTCTTAAGTGTTCCCAAAGGCTAAGAGGCATCCCCATCTATAAATAGGACCCCTTGGGCTTCATTCAAAGGTTTAGCATTCAATGCAAAACTCCATATGAGGTTCCTAGTCTATAGTTGAGTGCTTCCTACAGCCTCCTCTCTCTCTCTAAGCTTAATCACTTGCTACATTCATTAGAGTGAGTTGGAAATCTGTAAGACAGCTAGTCCTACATGTATATCTTGTGAGGATCTCACTTCCACCATCTCCCTATCTCTCTTTTCAACCATGAAGATGAAGGTTCTCTCTCTTGGCTAAGAGAGGTGAAGAAGAACAAGGGAAGGAGTCCCTTGGTGAAGATCAAGACTGAAGACTTGGAGCAAGAGTGGTTAAGCCCTTGGTGAAGGCAGAAGACTCCTTGCTCAAGTGGGTAAGTCCTTGGTGGAAGCTTCTCCAAGTGAAGGTGAAGTCAAAGGATGAAGATCCAAGAAGAGTAGAAAAGTCCTTGAAGGCGTAAGACTTGTGCTAGAGTGGGTAAGACCTTGGAGAAGGCTGAAAACTCTTGGCAAAGTGGGTAAGTCCTTGGTAAGGTGGAATACTCTTTCTGCTTGGATGGGTAAGTCCTTTGGTGGTCAAGTATTATAAGTCTTATGAATGAATATAAGAGTGCAATGGTTAAGAAATCCTAGAGGCTGACCTCTCTAGGTAGTGGACTGACTCACTTCTAGTTTGAAGTGTGGAACCACTCTAAATAGCTTGTCAATTGGTGTATTTTCAATCTCTCTCCCTTGCTATGCATGTTTTAGTTACACTCAAACTTCCTATTTAGGAACCTTATCTTGTGATATATCCTGAAGGTCTAATGAATTTTGTTTAAGTGCATTCATCTCTATTCACCCCCCTCTAGAGAATCCAATCACCCATCTAGGATCCAATAGGCATGTCTAGTACAAGTTGTTGTCTAACATGTACCCATGTACCTGAATAGATATTCAATATCATGACCAAAGAGATAAGTCATCGTTTAATATAAACAATGATCTTATGTATTATTGTTTTCCTATAATATCCAAAATAAAAACTAACTGGGCACATAAAATGAATGAATACTCTTGAGTATACATATGATCTCATGTTTAGGTCCAAAACCCAAACCATATGTCATCGACTCAACAAAATCATTGGACATTATTACATATTCATTATGTCAATACTGAAATAAACATAAAAATTGGAATTTCCTTATAATCAAATCATATACGAAGTATTCCTATTACAATCATCGCATGTTGCCTTCTTAGAAAATACAACAAACATTCCCCCACTTCAAATATAGCCAATAACTCATCAATTGAATTCCAAGTGATCTAACATGAAAATCATGTTTTTTCTATGAAAGTTATTTTTTTAAGGGATCAACAACATTACCTTCACTTGGTACTCTGCTAATATTCACAACTCCTTATTGTACAATCTCTAGTATGAGATGATATCTCTATATTATGCACGCCAAGAGATGATGTGGTCTTGTTTTCTTAGCATGTTCTATGGTTGTGTTATTGTTACAGTAAATCTCTACTACGTCTTCAATGGTTGGAACCACTCCAAGCTCACTAATGAACTTATTGATCCATATTGATTCCTTTTCTACATTGTATGTGGCAATATATTGGCTTATGTAGTAGAATCATACATCAGGTCATGCTTGAAACTCTTCTATCTTACATTCTACTATTTAGGCAAACCATGATCTTGATTAAGTTTGATGAAAATACTTGTCAATTAGGAAGGTTGAAATTGTTTAGCCCTTTACATATAACTCTTATTCACATCTATATATCAACAATTTATCCTTTATGTTCTCAAGTACTACATGATATTCTTCACAATAATCCAATATCTTCACTGAAATCTGACAGGTACCTACTTATCATGCTCAAAGCATACCAGACATTTGTGGGTGTACTTAATGTTGAATACATGATAGATAAAATTGTAGATGTATATAGGATCTTACTCATGCATTCCCACATTCAAAAGAGTTGTGTCACTAACATTTAGAGGGATTTATTCCTTGGAACATGGGTAAGTTTTCGTTCTTAGAATCATACATGATGAACCTTTTAAACACTTTGTCAATGTAATTACTCTGTATTAGGCCGAGAAACCTTTTGGGTCTATTTATATTGAACTTGATTCTTAGAATATAGTATGTTTTTCCTAAGTATTTCATGTAGAAGTATTTACCAACTAAGTCTTACTTAATTGTAGAGTAGGTTATAACACCCAAATTTAAGCATCTATGCTAAGCATTTATTTATGGTTTTGTGTCAATATAGCCTTAATATGCCCAAAATAACCATAGATTCTTATCTTTTAGTAATTTATATCTTTTCATAGATAAAGTTGCTCAACTAGCCATTTTTGGGACTTGTAGGAACTGAACCTAGAAAGACATCTCTAAGATTTCTCCCCAACACATGGTTTTTGCAATATCTAGGCTTCCATCTGTTGCACCCACGGTGGACTAAGCATCACAATTTGTGCACCAGCTTAGGAGACGGTGGTCCCAAGAAACTTTTGATATCTTAGACCCTATTTTTTATGGCCACTCCCTTATCAAAAAGAATCCTTGTCAATCATAAGGTTCATTGATGTGGTCCACTCGACCACTGGTAATAGCCCCCCTGTCGGGGTGGGTTTGGTCCATGCTGCCATGACCGCAGGATCCTCTACGATCACAGAGTCGACCTCGACCGCGGTACGACCACGACTGTGGGGTCCACCACAACCACGACCACAGAGTCGACCTCGACCGTAGCACAACTATGACCGTGGGGTCCACCACAACCACGACCATGACCACAACCGTGACCGCGGAGTCTACCTTGACTGTAGAACGACCACAACCGTGGGATCCTCTATGATTGTGGAGTCGACCTTCACCGTGGCATGACCACGACCATGGGATCCACCTCGAGCATGGAACAACCGCGACCGTGGGATCCACCATGACCGAGGCAGGTGTTGCGACCATCTTCCACCTTTGACTATAAATGCCCACCCCTCATGACCTGGAGGGGGTTCTGAGATTGAGAGTTCTAAGTCCCAAATTTTCTTGGTTCTTAGAGCTTGTAGGAGAGTTCCAAGGTCTGAAAAGGCTGAGGTGCTCATCTTACATCTGTCCCTCTAGTTTGCTTCCATCTACCACCATTTTCCACTACCATTCACCTATATCCTACCATATCCAGCCATCTTCCACCTCCATACACCCACCAGGCTATTATTTGGGGTGAAATCGAAGAGAAAGGAGGTCAAGGAGTCCAGAAAACCAAGGAGGATGACCCAAAGATGAGATCTGGCCTATACGGAGGCTAAGAAGCGAGAGCCACCTCTCGTCTATGGGCTAAATCTCCTCTTCTTCTCCTTTCTTCTATTGTTCTCCTTTATTTCTATACAAATGATGTTTTTCCATCTTTGTTCGGTGCCAACTATGATTGTCCATGGCTAGTTGAGCTCCTTCTTGGATATGTAGCCCATTTTGGGCATGTTTATGTACTTTTACCTTAAGCAAGTAGTTTTATTTTAGATCTAGTATGTTTACTATTCTATCTTTTCTTTCTGATTATGATTGCTAGTTTGGTTGATCTCTTTCTTGTTGGAACTTCTATTTCTGCCTATATTGAGAAATTCATTGTAGAAATAGATAAGAGAAGGTAGTTTGGATCAAAATCTGAAAGGAAGACAGTCCAAGGTGATCTGTGCAGAACTGTAGACCTGGGCATGACTGGGCCCAGCCCGGCACGATCGGGCCTACTACCTGGTTCTACCTAGATCACACTTGTTACTAGCACCTCAAAACATTCTAGACATGAGAGGGTATCTAGAATATTCTAGGGTGCTGATTTTTCATCCTCAAGGGAAGTTTTATGTCATTGATGGGTTTTAGTCACGCTGCGCGAGAGCGAGTGGGATGACCTTGTTGACCTAGAGGTTATACATTTTCCATATTTTGATAATGACTTAACCATTCCATTCATATGTATCCAATATTTGTATTGAAGATTGATTTCAAGTGTTAGATACATGAAAAGGATCAAAAATCAAAAGCCCTAATTTGCTCAAGATCAAGTCAAAACCTATACAAGTGTGTAATTTTGGAAATCTATGTAAATGACCTTAGGATATTTTTGTAATCACTTGTATTGATGAATTGTCTTGTAACTAAGATGCGAAAATTGTTTGGGACACTAAAACACCAAGTTTTAATCACTTTAGATGCACTTTAGAAAATTGACCACAGGAAGTCAATCGGTCGAGTTGCAAACTCGACCGATCCTCCTGGATTAGTTCTCTGAAGATAGCATCACTCGATTTGTGTTTTCACAAAACTCGACCGATCGAGTACCTGACCAATTCAATTTTCATCGGTCGGTCGAGTTTCCCCAGAACAAACTCGACCGATGGTTTGAACATTGGCTTTGTCTTTTACCCTATCGGTTGAGTTACCTTTATTGAAACTCGATTGATTGCATTGTATGGAATTTGCAGAAAAAGTGATTGTGACCGCTGGTGTGTGTTTTGAGTGAAAATAGAGTCGTTGCTTTGAGCAAAAATGGCTATATTTCGTATCTAAGTGTCCCACAACTTAAAGGGGCATCCCCAACTATAAATAGGACCTCTTAGAGTTCATTACAAGGTTGCTCATTCACTACATGCTTGGTCCTAGCTTATTTGAGAGTGTTCTAACCCTTTGAGCCCCTTTCTCTCTCTACCTTCAAGTCAAATTCATGAGTATGAGTGAGATAGGTTCCTTTGTAAGAGAGTTGCTCCTTGTAATGATGTAAATCTCTCCTCCACCATCTTCCTACCCCCTTTCCTTATTGAAGAAAAGGCTGAAGATCTTCTCTGAGTGAAGGTGAAGGAGTTGTTGTTCTTCAAGGTTGAAGAAGGCATGGTGTTCTAGATCTCCAAGTGAAGGAGATAGGAAAGGCAAGTGCTCAAGAAGGATTGGTAATCCCTTGAAGGTCGAAGACTTGAAGAAGCAATGGGTAAGTCCATGATGATGGTTGAAGAGTCCATGGTTCAAGTGGGTAAGCTCCTTCTATAGGTTGAAGATCCTTGCTTGAGGTACTAAGCCCTTGGATGTTGTGGTTTTGTCTTGTAATCTTATGATGGAATATAAGAGTACCAAGATTGCAAATCCTAGAGATTAACCACCTCTAGGTAGTGGACTGACATCGCTCCTAGTTAAGACATGGAACCACTCTAAACCACCTTGTCCAAGTGCATGCTCCTCCTTATCTTTCATCCTTGCTATGCTTTCTAGTTAAGACATCAAATTTTTATTTGTTTAAGTTCCTACACTTAATACAATTTGGTGGTCTAATCCATTTTGTGAGAATTATGAATCTCTATTCACCCCCCCTCTAGCATCCTTGATCCAACAAGTGGTAGAGCAGGTCTTCTCCAAATTACTTCTACAAGTAGGAGAAGATGGGTGATTTAGCACTTGGATCCCTCAACTTGGAAGGAATCTTCTCCATGCGACCACTAGTACAGGAATGGTCTGTAGCGTCGGTTTTTTTAAGCATGCAGCATCACTTTTTAACCGACGCCTAAGTGGCCGTCGCTATAGACTTTACTCTATGGCGTCGATTTATTTGACCAGAAAAACCGACCTTACAGAGTAAACACCGACGCAAAAGGTTGTAAAAAATCTGACCCAGGTGAGAAAAAGGAGCCTGTAAGGTCGGTTATTCCAAAAAAACCGACCGTGTAAACACTCTCGGTCGAGAATATTGTCGACCGAACACATTTTCGATCGACAATTTTCTCGACCGAGAGAGTTTACAGCGACGGTTTTTTTAGAATAACCGACGCTAAATATTGAATAACCACTTCAGTTCTCCTTCTCATTCGATGAATTTGTCGACCGAGAGGTAGTTTACAGCGTCGGTTTTTTTAGAATAATTGATGCTAAATATTGAATAACCACTTCAGTGCTCCTTCTCGGTCGACGAATTTGTCGACCGAGAGGTTATCAGTCGACAAATTCATCGACTGAGGGAGCTCTAAGGTCGGTTATAAGGAAAAACTGACCTTAAAGGTGCTTATACACGTGAAATCTGGCTCTTTCTCGGTCGATGAATTTGTCGACCGAAAGGTTATCGCTCGACAAATTCGTCGGCCGAGAGAGTTTACAGGGTCAGTTTTTTGGAATAACTGACGCTAAAATTTTAAATAAACATTTCAGTGTACCCCTCGGTCGAAAAATTGTCGACTGAAAATATTTCGGTCGACAAAATTTTTGACCGAGGGGTACACTGAAACGTTCAAATTGAAATAGAAATGAATATTCATATATTCTGGGAGAGGGGAGCATTGATGCTCAACCGTCACCATTCAAAACCACACATTCATGACAAAAATGATTCATAATCACATCATAATTTACAAAATGATAGATTGCTTGAAATATAAGGAGGAAAATTAGTTTGAAATCCTAGAAATATACATCTTTTGAGAGATTAAAAGCTATCCATATGCAAACAAAGTCTATGATTACCACTTCCTTCAAAAAAATCATGCACAAGATGTAGGGTTCATCTAAGATGATACAAAAAACTATCATACAAGCTCACACCCTAGGTAAAGGTACATCTTTATACTTGGATCAATATTTTTAAGGCAAAATCATGTACATGTAACGTAAGAGTGAACAATAATCATGGATAAAGTTATATAACTCACCTTAGAGATGATGTAGAAACTCCAAACAGTAAGGTAGATTGAAGAAAAACGGGGAAGAAACCCTAGCTTGGGCACTCCTCTTCACCAAGCTGGTTCCTTCTCCAAAAAGGAAGAAAACCCTATGTTGAAAAGGTAAGAAAAAGAGAGTGGAAGATGTTTTCAACCATTATCTCAAGCTCCACCATGGAACATCATGGATTCAACCAAGAAGAAGAGAGGGGAAGATAGAACAACAAGAAAAACAAAGAAAAAGAAATAGATCTCACTTACCAAGACTAAGAAAGGTGGATCCGAACCTGGAAACGAACTCGGGAACCTTAATTGGAAACAGCGGCGACCTTCCTTGGAAATGGCGGCGACCTTACTTGGAAACAGCGGCGACCATCATATAGGATGAGACGACCTTCACGGAGAGGCGGCGACCTTCGTGGAAGTGTGGAGAGGCGGCAACGACGAGCTCTTTGGCGGCGCGAAGAGGTGGCAAAGGCTTCACGGCAAAAAAGGTATCCGCGCCACGGGAGAGAAAAAGAGAACGAAAATTTTGTTTCGTGGGGGAGAAATACTAGGTTTCGACCATTTTAAAGGAGAGACTCGACCTGTAGCGTCGGTTAAAAGAAACAAACCGACGCTAAAGATAAGCGGTGTCCGTGTTTGGTTATTTAAAAACACTCAAACACATTTTCGGTCGACAAATTTGTCGACCGAGGGGAGCTATAGGGTCGGTTAAAAGTAAAAAACTGACGCTAGAGGTGCTTATACATGCGTGAACTAAACTGGATCCAAAATTCATGTCGGTCAACAAATTCGTCAACTGAGAAGTCCTTTAGGGTCGGTTATAAGAAAAAATTGACCCTAGAGGTGCTTATACACGTGAAATCTGGCTCCTTATCGGTCGATGAATTTGTCGACCGAGAGGTTAACTGTCAACAAATTCGTCGACCGAGGAGAGCTCTAAAGGTGCTTATACATGCATGAACTAAATTGGATCCAAAATTCATGTCGGTCGACAATATTGTCGACCGAAGAGCACTTTAGGGTCGGTTATAAGGAAAAAATCGACCCTAGAGGTGCTTATACACGTAAAATCTGCTCTTTTTGGTCGACAAATTTGTCGACTGAGGGAGCTCTAAGGTGCTTATAAAACCCTAATATGGGATGATGTTATGTGAAACCCTAATATAGGGTGATGTCGTGTGAAACCCTAATATGGGATAATGTTATGTGAACCCCTAATATGGGATAATGTTATGTGAAACCCTAATATAGAGTGATGTTGAGTAAAACCATAATATGATAATGTTATGTGTAACCTTAATATGGGATGATGTGATGTGAAACCCTAATTGATAAAGATGGGAAACTCTAACCCTAATGAGGGAATAGTTATGTTATCTTTGTATTGCATGATGTTGATATGAAATTGATATGGTTGTTATCAAGTATACTGGCCATGTGAGATGCTTGTGTAACAAATATCCTGAATACCTTGGTCAGATGACCTGAAGGTAATAGTTACCTGATAAGTGATAATAATGTTTAGTGATGAACTAAGGGTTTGAATACCCAGATCTAACAAATGTGATGATGGTGGTATTGAGGGATGTGAATTCCCAACAATGAGATAAGGGATTGAGATCCCAATGCTTTATAAAGTTTTGAAAATTACTAAACTGGATCCAAAATTCATGTCGGTCGACAATATTGTCGACCGAGGAGCCCTTCAGGGTCGGTTATAAGAAAAAACCGACCCTAGAGGTGAAATCTGGCTCCTTCTCGATCGACGAATTTGTCGACCGATAGGTTATCGGTCGACAAATTCGTCGACCGAGGGAGCTCTAGGGTCGGTTTTAAGGAAAAACCGACCTTAGAGGTGCTTATACACATGAAATTTGGCTCCTTCTCGGTCGATGAATTTGTCGACCGAGAGGTTATCGGTCGACAAATTCGTCGACCGAGAAGAGATTTAGGGTCAGTTACTTGGAAAAAATCGACGCTAGAGGTTCTTATACATGCGTGAACTTAACTGGATCCAAGATTTATCTCGGTCGACAATATTGTCGACCGAAGGGACTTCTAGGGTCGGTTATTTGGAAAAAAACTGACGCTAGAGGTGCTTATACATGTGTGAACTTAACTGGATCCAAAATGCATCTCGGTCGACAATATTGTCGACCAAAGGGACTTCTAGGGTCGGTTATTTGGAAAAAAACCGACGCTAGAGGTGCTTATACATGCGTGAACTTAATTGGATCCAAGATTTATCTTGGTCGACAATATTGTCGACCGAATGGACTTCTAGGGTCGGTTATTTGGAAAAAACCGACGCTAGAGGTGCTTATACATGCGTGAACTTAACTGGGTCCAAGATTTATCTCGGTCGACAATATTGTCGACCGAAGGGACTTCTAGGGTCGATTATGTGGAAAAAACCGACACTAGAGGTTCTTATACATGCGTGAACTTAACTGGATCCAAGATTTATCTCGGTGGACAATATTGTCGACCGAAGGGACTTCTAGGGTCGGTTATTTGGAAAAAACTGACGCTAGAGGTGCTTATACATGCGTGAACTTAACTGGATCCAAGATTTATCTTGGTCAACAATATTGTCTACCGAAGGGACTTCTAGGGTCGGTTATTTGGAAAAAACCGACGCTAGAGGTGCTTAAACATGTGTGAACTTAACTGGATCCAAAATGCATCTCGGTCGACAATATTGTCGACCGAAGGGACTTCTAGGGTCAGTTATTTGGAAAAAAACTGATGCTAGAGGTGCTTATACTTGCGTGAACTTAACTGCATCCAAGATTTATCTCGATCGACAATATTATCGACCGAAGGGACTTCTAGGGTCGGTTATTTGGAAAAAAACCGACGCTAGAGGTGCTTATACATGCGTGAACTTAACTGGATCCAAGATTTATCTCGGTCGACAATATTATCGATCGAAGGGACTTCTAGGGTGAGTTATTTGGAAAAAATCGACCCTAGTGGTGCTTATACATGTGTGAAGGAAAACTGGATTCAAGATGTCTAATTACCCATGTTTTTTGTAGACATATAAGGTCGGTTATTTGGAAAAATCGACCCTATAGATCGAGGCGCGAAGCCAAAATCAAGCAAATTTTTGCCGCGGGAAACTGTAATTGGCTTTGTAATCCAATTGTCTATAAGGTCGCTTATTTTATGAAAATCGACCCAATAGAGATACACTACAAGGTCGGTTATTTTAAGAAAAGCGACCCAAGAGGTCTTAAGTGGTGCTCGCGTTTTTTATAGACATATAAGGTCGGTTATTTGGAAAACCGACCCTATAGAGTTACACTACAAGGTCATTTTTTTTAAGAAAAGTGACCCAAGAGGTATTAAGTGGTGCCCGCGTTTTTTATAGACATATAAGTTCGGTTATTTGGAAAACCGACCCTATAGAGTTACACTACAAGGTCGGTTTTCTTAAGAAAACCGACCCAAGAGGTCTTAAGTGGTGCCCGCATTTTTTTTAAACATATAAGGTTGGTTATTTGTAAAATTTGACCCTACAGGTAGTGACGTTATAACCCATTTATGTACTAGTGGACCTCCAGTCTTTGACAGCACCAACTTTCTCTATTGGAAGAGAAGAATGCAGTTCTACCTCCAAGGTGTGAACTATGAGATGTGGAAGGTGGTGTACCTCAAGTATGAAGATCCAAAAGGGGAAATCTCCACATGATTGGAAGCCCAAATGAAGCAAGCTCAACTCAATGCCAAAGTTGTGAGCATCATCTATGCAACCCTCACCCCATCCGAGTTCAACTGGATCTCCTCTTGGGACACCACACATGAGATTTGGAACAAGCTTTGTGTCACCTATGAAGGAATGGAGCAAGTAAAGGAAGACAAGATCTACATTCTTGGTGGTATTCTTGAGAACTTCAAGATGGGTAAGAATGAAAGAGTGGTTGATGTGTACACTAGGCTCAATGTCATCATCAATGGATTGGCGGCCCTTCGTAGTGTGATGGACAAAGGAAAAATCAACTCTAAGATCCTAAGATCTCTTCCAAAGAGATGGGAGCCCATGGTTACATCTATTAAGGAAGTGTACAAGTTTAGTGAATTGTCAATCGAGGAGCTGGTTGGCAACCTTCAAGCCCATGAACCAAGGCTTGATAAGTAAGAAAAAGAAGAAAAGAGAGAAAATAAGGAGTCCAAGAAGATTAAGGACACAGCCTTCAAAGCTCAAATTGAAGAGATGGTTCGGTAGCAACAAATTGCTCTCAAGTCCCCTACTCCCTCCTCAAGTGAAGATGAAGGCCCAAATGAGCATGAAGCAAACTACTCAAAGGGAAAACACTTCAAGGGGAAGCCTTCTTCATCAACTCCTAGATGCTATGAGTGTAGCCAAAAAGGCCATTACAAGAGTGACTTCCCAAAGGCTAAGAAGAGCCATCACAAGAGCAGCCATAAGAAAGACAAGGAGTACAAGAGAGAAGGCAAATATAAGAGAAAAGAGAAGAAAGAAAGAAGAAGCAAAGATGTAGCTCATGCAGCTTGTGAGGAGTCTTCCTTAAGCTCTTCAACCTATGAAGATGGAGAATGCCACCTTGCTCTCATGGCCTCTACAAGTGAAGATGTAGGTGAGGTAAGTGAGGTAAGCAAGGTAAGAGAAGTCAATTTGCATGAGTTATCTAAGGAAACTCTTATTGATATGCTTAATGATTGTCGATCATCTTTTACTAAATGCAAATCCAAAAGGAAAAGACTAGGCAAGATAGTATATGATCTTTATGCTAAAATTGAGATTCATGATAAAAATGAAAAACTGCTCCTTGATAGCATAGATTCTTTGCAAGGGCAATTTTTTGACCTTGAGCTTAAACACAATGAAGTAGAGGTTGAGAATGGTGCCTATCTTAAGACTATTGCAGATCTTATGGAATATAACCAAAGATGCTAAGATGAGATAGATGTTCTTAAAACTAAAAATATAGAACTAAATCTCATTGATGAAGCTAGGAATTAAGAAATTCATGCCTATCAAAAAGAAATTTGGTTGCTTAAATCTGAAAATGCTAAGTTGCTTTCTCAAGTTAATGATCTATCATCTAGACCTATTTTGCAAAGTAATGAGGTAGGTAGCACTGCTTTAGAATGTGATTCTTTTCATACTAAAGCCCTCTATTTAGAGGCCAACCTATTGCATGCTAGATATGATCTTCCTATTTAATCTTCTATTGTCAGTAACCTTAGTGATGATAATGCTAAGTTAAGAGCTTCTTTGCAAAAGTTTCTTACGGGAAAGAAATCCCTTAATGTTGTCCTAGAACACTCTACCAAACAAATTGGTACTAGTGGTTTAGGATATGATGGGACTGCTCCCAAGGGTAAGAACAAGAACAAGAGTAAGGATAAGAAGAAGAGTGTGGAACCTCCTATCTTCCATGG
The DNA here is from genome assembly GCA_963693085.1 of Alisma plantago-aquatica. Lineage (NCBI taxonomy): Eukaryota > Viridiplantae > Streptophyta > Magnoliopsida > Alismatales > Alismataceae > Alisma > Alisma plantago-aquatica. Next base: position 196,553,586 of record OY856413.1, on the reverse strand, counting down.
AGAGACTTCTGGCTCTAAAAACCCTATGGTATGTGCTCATTGTAAATGTGATGATCATTACTCTACTTATTGTCCTTACAAGCCAAAGGGGACCAACCCAAAGATGAAATGGGTCCCCAAGCTAACCCCAGATCCCAAAGTTTGAGTTGGGTACTGACATCCTTCTTTCATGCAGGTCAAAAAGAGGTGGATTGTTGATAGTGGCTACTCAAAACATATGATAGGTGAAATCAGCCATTTCAACAAATTCATGAAAAACAAAGGAGGATCGGTAACCTTCAGGGACAACAAGAAAGGTAAGGTTATAGGTGAGGGTGATGTAGGTAATGAGCTATGTATCAAGAATGTTTTGCTTGTTGATTGCTTACATCACAACTTGATAAGTGTAAGCCAACTTTGTGATAATGGATATCTTGTTTTATTTACATGTTTAGAATGTTTGCTTCTAGATTCCCTCACTTACAATGCCATATATAAGGGAACTAGAAATGGTAATATTTATGTTATTGTGCTTGATGCTGTAAATCTCGTACTTGATAGATGCTTGGTTGTGGATAAAAATGATATATCTCTTTGGCATCGCCATTTGGGTCATGTGAATATGCATAAAATGAATAAATTGAACAAAAAGGAATTGGTTCGAGGAATTCCTAAATTGGATTTTGAAAAGGATGAGGAATGCCAACCTTGTACGTAAGGTAAGAAAACCAAGTCCTCCTTTAAATATAAAGGAGTCCTTAGTACCAAAAGAGCTCTTGAGCTTCTTCATATTGATCTATTTGGACCAATGAGAACGCAAATGCTTTGTGGTTCCAAGTATTATCTTGTGATTGTCGATGATTTCTCTCATTATACTTGGACTTTCTTTCTCATTTTGAAAAGTGATACACTTGATGTTTTCTCAAGCTTTTGTAAATGAGTTGAAAATGAAGCTTCTTGTCATATTGTTTCTATCCATAGTGACCATGGGGGAGAGTTTGAAAATGATCTTTTTGATCATTTTTGTGAAAAATCTAGTTACCCACACAATTTCTCTTCTCCTCGTACGCCTCAACAAAATGGGATAGTAGAGAAAAAGAACTGGTCTCTTCAGGAGATGGCTCAGACTATGCTACTTTAATATGACATTCCTAAGAAGTTTTGGGCTGCAGCTGTAAGCACCGCTTATTTTGTGCAGAACTGAGTTTTTACACATCCTTCTTTGAAGAAAACCCCATATGAGTTATGGTGTGGTAGAAAGCCATCCATTGATTTCTTTCATGTTTTTGGATGTCCTTGTTTTGTTTTGAACACAAAGGATTCTCTCGACAAGTTCGATCCAAAATCGTACAAGGCTTTCTTCCTAGGCTATAGCACTACAAGCAAGGCTTATAGAGTTTTCAATATTGAATTGTCTAAAATTGAAGAATCTATCAATGTTAAGTTTATCAAAACTAACCCTGTTGTTGGCAAGAATGTTGTTGATAATGATGTTGCAGATGACTTGATTCCTATCTTGAAAGACCTCAACATCAACAATAAAGGTAAGCAGGTGATTGAATCAGAGGATGAAGAAAAGAAGGATCCCACTCCTCGCTTTGCAAAGAATCATCCCAAAGAGCTAATCATTGGCAACCCATTTGAGAGAGTGAAGACACGGGCTGCCTACAATAAAAAAACAAGCAGACAGTGCATTCATCTCACAGCTGGAGCCAAAGAACATCAAAGAATCTCTTGGTGATGACGAGTGGATCCTAGCCATGCAAGAGAAACTAGAGCAATTCGAGAAGAATCGTGTGTGGAATCTAGTGCCAAGACCAAGTGATAGAAAAATCATGGGTACCAAGTGGGTCTACCGCAACAAGCTTGATGAACAAGACAAAGTGGTAAGGAACAAAGCAAGGTTAGTGGCACAAGGTTACAATCAACAGGAAGGTATTGACTTTGATGAAACTTATACTCCTATTTCTAGACTTGAATCTATTAGAATGCTACTTGCCTTTGCTAGTTATAAAAATTTCTTGCTATATCAAATGGATGTTAAAAGTGCATTTTTGAATGGTATAATCGAGGAGGAAGTATTTGTTGCTCAACCTCCAAGCTTTGAAAATGACAAGCTACCTAATCATGTTTATTTGTTACAGAAAGCTCTCTATGGACTCAATCAAACACCTCTAGCTTGGTATGAGAAATTAAAGAACTTTTTGTTATATAATGTCTATGTCATGGGCAAAGTCGATTCTACTCTATTTCTAAAACACACTTCTAGAAATTTTCTTATCATATAAATTTATGTTGATGATATCATTTTTGGCGGAACTGATCTTGATCTTTGCAAGGAGTTTAGTTCTCTTATGTAGAGTGAGTTTGAGATGAGCATGATGGGTGAGTTGACTTTCTTCCTCGACTTCCAAATCAAGCAAACCAAAGATGGAAACGTCATCAACCAAGACAAGTACACCAATGAACTACTCAAACACTTTGGGATGGAGAACATGAAGCTGAAGGATACACCCATGTCCAACACTGCCAAACTTGATAGAGACGAAGAAGGTGAGAAGGTAGATGAGAAGCTATATAGAGGTATGATTGGAAGTTTACTTTATTTAACTGCCTCTAGACCTGATATTATGTTTAGTGTTGGATTGTGTGCTCGCTTTCAATCGATCCCTAGGAAATCGCATCTTATTGTTGTTAAGAGGATTTTGAGGTACTTAGCCAAAACTCAAAACTTTGGACTATAGTATCCTCAGTCAAGGGACTTTACTCTTGCAGCACATAGTGATTTGGATTACGCGGGTTGTTTGGATGATAGAAAGTGCACAAGTGGCACTTGCTTCCTTCTAGGACCATGCTTGGTGTCTTGGTTTTCCAAGAAATAGAGCACTGTGGCATTATCAACTACCTAGGTTGAATACATTGTAGCTGGGAGTTGTTGTGCCCAAGTCCTATGGATGAAGCAAATGCTCTAAGACTTTAACATACATTTTGATGCTTCTCCTATCTATTGTGATAATACTAGTACAATCAATCTTTCTAATAATCCTATATTGCATAGTAGAGCTAAACATATAGAGGTCTGCCATCATTTTCTTCATGATCACATTGCCAAGAAGGATATCTATATCACGCATGTGGACACAGAAAATCAGTTGGTGAACATTTTCATTAAACCTCTAGTTAGAGAGCAATTTAACTTTATTACATCTAAACTACTCATCATTGCTTTGGATGATATTGACATGTTGTCTAGCTAGTTGTTTTTCTCATATATGTCTTGTTCATGCTTTCCTCATATTGCTTGCCTAAATTTGCTTAAAATGTGTTTAACTTGCCTATTGACATGCTTAGTTTCACTTGTTTATGGGCTTTTCTTGAATTTCTTGGTTTCGCTAAATAGTACCCAATGATGAGTGATATGTGCCTAAGTATGTTCAATATACATAATAGACTCGAAAAATGAATTTAATTGGCATGTATATGGCTAGAAATTAAGTTTGATGGTTTTAGGTCAGGTTGACCATCGGTTGAGTTTCCCCTAGGACAAAATCGACTGATTAATGGCCGAGAGTTGTTCTCTAGAGGACCAATCGGTCGAGTTTCCCACTATCATAACTCGACCGAACCGCAGGCTGAAGAAAATTTAAGTTAGGTTTGGCCGACTATTCTCCCTCTCAACTAGAGAATAGATGACTGATTCCTCTTCTTCTAGCCCCAAGCTCTCACCCCCGGCCCTAAACCTCCCAATCCTAGCCCTTTCTCAACCTAGATAGCTCGACCTAGACCTCCCTGGTTGCTCCCTGGTGGTGTTTGGACGTCTTTTGAGGTTTGCTTTGTGTGTTTGTTCATTTCTCTTTCTCTTTTTTGCCTCCATGGCTTCCCAAATGAGAAAATGACCAGACCCAAGCAATGCACCTTTGTCCTCTTCGTCTAATCGCTTGATTCCTTTCGACGATACCTCTTTTATCTCAATAGAGGTTGTTAATAGGTATAAGGACCTTCTTCTTAGGAGTCCTTTTCTTTTTAGTGCCTTGTTTGAGCCAAGCCCTAGGCATCAAGTGGTTATTGATCAAGTTTCTAGGTTTCTTGTCATTCACCACCTTTCCACCTTGGCCGTCGAGTGTGACTGCTTTCATAATTCCATGTCCAGCACAGAAGCAGTTCACGAGTTCTATGCTAATTTGCATTGGAACTACGACTTCCTCGTACCCCCGTCGAATGCTCAAGTAATCCTAACCTCGATGATTGTGGGTAAGAGTTTCCAAATCTATGAGGATATTTTAAATGTCTTCTTTTTTTGGAGATGAGGAAAACGATACATGGCGTAAGGATTATGGCAAGTATTTCAATCTTTTGGACCCGAAAGGTTTCTACAAGCAAAATGAATTGACTCTCCCTAACATTCATCGCTACTTGAAGAAACTTGATGTTCCATACAAGAAAAAGATCACCCTACCTTCCTCCTCCCTCGACCTTAGGAAGCACATTCTAGATTTAGTGGTCAACTCAACATCCATCCGAAGAAAAATCAAACGGATATTGCAGAGAACACTGATGTCATTATGTATTGCCTTCTAGAGAACATTGATGTCAAGTGGGCCAGATACATTCTACACCATATGACCTGCTTTGACACTGGTAAGAACACCAAAGGCACCCATCCCCCCTACCCGACCCTGATTTGTGGTTTGTTTCACTTTGCTACTGAGAAATCACTCTTTTTTTACTTTCATTACAAAGTAGTCAGGAAAGGTGTATGTATCAGTTAAACCACGATTCAGAAGTATGTGTCTGTGTTTTCCTCTTCCACCCCTGGTGCTTCTCCCTCTGCCTCAGCCTCTACATCCCCTGCTCCTATGCCCGTGCTCCACCTCCTCAGCCCCCTCCTAGACCTAGTTGTGCTTCATTCCGTGTATCTAATTAAACCCTTATGGGCTACATGATGCACCAACAAGCATACAACCAATAGGTTCAGGACCACCTACATCAAGATTTGTGTTCTATCATGTCGACCATGAACCTATCATGTGCTTCACCCTACCCCACCAACCAGCCATACCCCGGTAGTGATTATGCTTCCTATTATAATCATTACTATCCTGCACCTGAGCCTTCCGCTAATGCTGCTCCTCCTCCACCCTTCGATGCTGGTAGATATGCTCCTACCTACCTCTCGTTGTCTGCTGGCCCCTGGCCACCTTGCTTGCCAGCCTTGGAGACTCTGCTCCGTCCTTTCATGAGGCCAATGAGCTTCACGCTCTTGGTATGTCTTGGGTTGAGTAGAATGCTTGTTGGCCCAGTCGCATTTTTTGGTCCTCCTGCTTATGAGGAGATGACTGACCAGGCTGACGATGCTGAGGTTGATGATGATGATGATGGTGATGGCAAGGATACTTCTGATGATGGTGATGGTGCTAGATGTGGTGATGAAGGAACTATTGTTGCACCTTCTGATGGAGACAAGGACTACAAGCCTGGAGTCGATGATGATGATGTCGTGGATATAGATAGTTTAGATGTTTATCTTGTTTCTTAGTTTTTAGTCTATCATGTTTATCATATCCATCTTTCTAGGCTATTTTGTATAAGAAACATCTAGGCACATTATCTGAGATGTATTATTTCTATCTTCTATTTTTCATCTCTTCTTACTTGTAGTTGATTTCTGAGGACATGCATCTGAGTTGTAAAATATGTGATGTGCACTCTTGCCAATTACTCTGATATATCTTCTATTTTGGTGCCATTTTTCACCATATTTTGATAATGATTGAGATTATATGTTGCTTTCGTCTCTATTTTGTCATATGATATGAGATTGCTTGTATGTTTATCTAGTTGATTGTGTTTTGGAGAAGACCTGGATATATGCTCATCTACCCCCCTACTTTTTGATAATATCAAAAGGGGGAGAGATATTTTAATGTCTTGAAACTCAATCATATTATTATCTGTTGTTATACTATTGCTTATTGCTTATGAGATCCTTTTCTTGTTCATTTATTATTTTATCATGTGACTTGCAAAGGACTACATAGTACATGTATGTTATTATTGCTCTGTTTCGATAGACTAACCATGCAGGTTAGAAGAAGCATAGATTGAGGGGGAGCAATTCACATTGTTCACATCATGAATCCCCCTAATTCACAAGGCAAAGGTATAACTTCTATATCCTTTTCAATATATTTGAGGAATGGTTTGTCATTGTCAAAAGGGGGGAGAATGTTGATCGAGAGGTTATACATTGTCCATATTTTGATAATGACTTAACCATTCCATTCATATGTATCTAATATGTGTATTGAAGATTGATTTCAGGTGTTAGATACATGAAAAGAATCAAAAATCAAAAGCCCTAATTTGCTCAAGTTCAAGTCAAAACCTATACAAGTGTGTAATTTTGGAAATCTTGTAAATGACCTTAGAATATTTTTGTAATCAGTTGTATTGATGAATTGGCTTGTAACTAAGATGAGAAAATTGTTTGGGACACTAAACGCCAAGTTTTAATCACTTTAGATGCACTTTAGAAAATTAACCACAGGCAGTCAATTGGTCGAGTTGCAAACTCGACCGATCCTCCTGGGTCAGTTCTCTGAAGATAGCATTGGTCAAGTTGTGTTTTCACAGAACTCGATCGATCGAGTACCTGACCAATTCGATTTTCATTGGTCGGTCACGTTTTCCCAGAAAAAACTTGACCGATGGTTTGAATAGCAGCTTTGTCTTTTACTCTATCGGTCGAGTTACCTTTATTGAAACTCGGTCGATTGCACTATATGGAATTTTCAGAAAAAGTGATTATGACCGTTGGTGTGTGTTTTGAGCAAAAATAGAGTCGTTGCTTTGAGAAAAAATGTCTATATTTCGTATCCAAGTGTCCCACAACTTAAAGGGGCACCCTCAACTATAAATAGGACCTCTTGGAGTTCATTCCAAGGTTGCTCATTCACTATATGCTTGGTCCTAGCTTAGTTGAGAGTGTTCTAACCCTTTGAGCCCCTTTCTCTCTCTACCTTAAAGTCAAATTTGTGAGTATGGGTGAGATAGGTTCCTTTATAAGAGAGTTGCTCCTTTGTAATGATGTAAATCTCTCCTCCACCATCTTCCTACCCCCTTTCCTTATTGAAGAAAAGGCTGAAGATCTTCTCTGAGTGAAGGAGAAGGAGTTGTTGTTCTTCAAGGTTGAAGAAGACAAGGTGTTCTAGATCTCCAAGTGAAGGAGATAGGCAAGGTAAGTGCTCAAGAAGGATAGGTAATCCCTTGAAGGTTGAAGACTTGAAGAAGGAGTGGGTAAGCCCATGATGATGGTTGAAGACTCCATGGTTTAAGTGGGTAAGCTCCTTCTATAGGTTGAAGATCCTTTCTTGAGGTACTAAGCCCTTGGATGTTGTGGTTTTGTCTTGTAATCTTATGATGGAATATAAGAGTACCAAGATTGTGAATACTAGAGATTAACAACCTCTAGGTAGTGGACTGACATTGCTCCTAGTTAGGACATGGAACCACTCTAAACCACCTTGTCCAAGTGTATGCTCTTCCTTATCTCTCATCCTTGCTATGATTTCTAGTTAAGACATCAAATTGTTGTTTGTTTAAGTTCCTACACTTAATACAATTTGGTGGTCTAATCCATTTTGTGAGAATTATGAAGCTCTATTAACCCCTCCCCTCTAGAGCCCTTGATACAACAGACCCCATAGGAACAGATACCACAGTACATACCATGTTTGTATGTAAGTTGCTTGCTCGGGTGTTCGAGGGGTGTCTACACCCGAGAACGGGTGCATTGATTGCCCGACTTGTGGTTATATAGTCAGGAACTCCTTCTCTCTGATTAGTATAATCCTACAGACTTTGTTTTGTTTTATTTCATGACAATTTGCTAGACTAGTTCTATCTCCATACTTTTATCGACTATCAGATTGGCTTATCTGACTTAAGAGCGAGATTTTAAGCATCCTAAGCATCCCCAAGTCCCTATGTTTGACCATGTATATCTACTTTGACTTCGTAATAAAGTTGTGGGGGTCCTTGAAGGTTTCGAGTTATAAATTCAAAGTCCGACCACCCTCTCGAGACGCGATCATTTGGTGGTCATTTATCATCAATAATATGTCATCCACATATAATATCCAAAGTACATATATGCCCCTACTAATCTTCTTGTAAATACAAGGTTCATCTTTATTTTTTATAAAGTCAAACTCTTTGACTGTTTCATCAAAATAAAGATCTTAACTTCTAAATGTATGTTTCAATCTAGATTGACCTTTGTAACTGACATATTAAACTTTTTTTTGGAAAGTATGACCTTTGGTTTGTTTCATGCACACATCCTCAAGAAGATTCTCGTTAAGAGAATCATCTTTAAAGTCAATTTTAAAAAAAATCATAGTCATGATAAGTTGCAATGGCAAGCATGATACTGATGGATTTCACTATGGAAATTGGTGAAAAAGTTTTATCATAGTAAACATCTTGAACTTGTTGATACCTTTTGCAACCAATCATCTTGTATAGGTTTCTACATTACCATCCATGTGTTTCTTCTTCTCAAAAACATGTTTGCAATCTATGGGTTTTACCCCAAAAATGCATACATTAAACTCTGAACTTTTGTTCGGTATACATGGAGTCTATCTCAGATCTCATACCCTAAAAACATTACTAGAATCTAGTTCCTCGATAGTCTCATTGTAAGTTGTTGTCTCATCATTGTCCATGATTTAAAATTTGTCTGATTGAGTCACAAGAAATCCAAATCTCTCTGTCTCTAGATGTGTCCTACTAGACATTTGAGGTTCTTGTGCTACATGAGAAATTTTATATTTAATAGCACCTTGTGATTCTCTTTCATTGTCATCTACCACCATATTAAATGTTATCTTGTTGACCTCAAGCATCTTGGAGATCTATTTTCCTCGCACTGGTTCCTTTGGAAATGAATTCCTTTTCATAAAATACAATAGTTTTTGCAACAAATACTTTGTTGTTCAAAAAAATATAGAAGTGGTAACCCTTAATTTCCTTAGGGTTCCAACAAAGAAACATTTATTTTTTATGTCCAAGCTTTTCATAGAACATTTTTTTGACATAATATTCACGTACCCAAATATTCTTAAAAGATATATTGGGATGTTTCCTATTCCATATCTTAAATGTTATCTTTTGAATCGGTCTAGATGAGACACAATTAAGTGTAAAGACTGACATATTTCCATAAAAAACATAATATTAGCAAAACTCACTGTTGATAGTGCCATATCCATAAAGGTGTTATTCCTTCTTTCTTTTTTTTCCACCACATAGAGACTAGTTATTATTCATCCCGATCTCTAGTTTGGGCCAGATTACAGAGCATTGAATATTAATATCCATTGATAGCCAAGCCGGCTTACAACAGGTAAAGTTACACTCTGTAGAGGTATACATGGAATGTTTGGCTATAATATCCGCCACTGTGTTGCGCTTACGGCTGATGAACCGGAGTTGGGCGTTGGGCAGGGAGGTGAGAGCACGACAGTACATCCTCCTCAGTGGATCAAGTTTGCAGGCTGGAGTGTTCACATGTTGGAGGGCGTCGATGGCTGTAGTAGTGTAACATCCCTGACCTGGGTTATGAGTTAACCCTAGGTGTTTTGCCTAAATATGTAATTAAATCTTTGTGATTAACTCTGAGCATGTAATTAAGTTTCTCAGAAACATATATTTCAGTATTTTCTCCTTTTTATTTAAAGTTGTAGCATTGTTTTGATATACAGGGACCTATGTGCAATTTACCCAGTTGAAAGGGTTAGCTTGCAATTTGCACATGATGAGATGTTCCTCTGATGTTGAGACATCATGAGAATCTTTTTGGTAAAGTTTGAGGGATTTCCCAAGCTTGGGCACCAAGGTGCAGTTGTGGAAGCAATCCCGGTGCTTGAAACCCTAATTTGGGGTAAAATGCAATTTACCCAAATTAAGGGATGCAATTTGTAAAAATATATCATCTAATGTATCTTTTAAGACTCTTGCCATCATTTATAGAAGAAATGATGAGTAAGTCACCTCAATTGAATTATCAAGTTATGAAATATATCTTGTGATTGAATAATCAGGGTATATGTGCAATAGCTCTTTATGTATGTACCTTAGTATTAGATTGATCTTCTTTGCCTCTTTTTCTAGACCTTAAGAGAATGTTTGTCCTTAGAATAAAGAGGAAGGGACGAGCAAGTAATGAAGGAAGGACCTAGTTGGAATTATGGGAAACTTATGGGCCTTTAATGAAACCCCACCCAAGTATATATACACTTTACCTCTCAAGCAAAGGAACCTTTCCTTCGTGCATATCACTGTTTTCCCTTGCTTGGCCGACTAAGGACTGTCTTGGAGCTCAAGAGGAGCGATCAAGGGTGCAAGGTAGGTTTGGGACCTTCTTTTGCCTAAATTCCATGGTCAGAACTCGGATTCAAGGTCAAGTTGATAACTAGCTCACAAAACTCTACCTTTCTAGCCATCTCTTTTCATCTTTCCTTGGAGTTTTCACCTTGGCCAACCTGTGAGAGCTCAAGGACGCCATTAGAGCTTGGAGCTTGAAAGCTTGGAGCTCAAGGAGCAAGCTTTAGGCGGGTTTTATAACTCTAAACCCATGCTTTACTATATACATCTCTTTTATGCGGTTAGATGATAGTTCTTCATGTTCCCTACTTTTCTTTGCTACCTTGCAAGCAAATCCGTGGGATATCCATACTGTTCTTGAGCTAGGAGATGAAGGCGTGATTTCCAAGAAAAACCCACCGCTTTTCACTTTCTTAAACGGTCTCCCTAACTTGCTCTCACGGTCTCAGGACCGCGAGGTGAGCAAACGGTCTCTGGACCGCGAGAGGGCAAACGGTCCTCACGACCGTTTGGAACCGTTGACCGAGCGTGTAACGTATAAGAAATCTGTTCCTAATTCTGTAGGCTAATCACCCTCAAAAATTGAAAGGTTAACTCCAAAGGAATTAGGAGATATGGCCTTTTTAAGTAACAACTTTAATTGAATTTATTCCTGATTTTCAAACGGTCTGAAATTGCCTTTTTGGGCAAACGGTCTCAAGACCGTGTAAGGTCGTTGACCAAGCTTTGACCATATGAAATTACTGTTCAACATTATGTTAATTAACAACTCACCAAGTTTGATGGTCTAATTCCAAACGAGCTAAGAGTTGAAGGGTGATTACTAGGGCTAACCCTAGATGAAATCAGTACTGAAATTATGGTGACTTAATTAGGGTTTTTAGGGTTGATTGACCTAAACGGTCTCAAGACCGTTTGGGGGTCATCCAAACGGTCTCAAGACCGAGAGGACAATCACCAAAGACCGTTTGAAGGTCTAGGGTTAAGCTAATTTGATCAATTAAGGACCCAATTGCAATAAGTTATCAATTAATCAAAATTCTGATTTTGTTACTCAATCATGGTTCAACCCCTATCAAATCACATTAGATTTTGATGAAATCTTGGGCAAACGGTCTCAAGACCATGTGGGGTCCACCCACATGATCTCAAGACCGTTTGGGCCAAGTTTGGGCCCAATTGGAGCTCAATTGAAGGGTTCAACCTTGTGTTGATGCACATTGTTGAGTGTTGATGGGTGAACATTGATAGACCCTAATTGGTCAACAATTGAGGGTCAATTGAATGACCAATTGGTTAAGCATAATCTTAATTGACCTAATCCATAAGTGGTCACCATGGCTTTGACCTTTTGAGGGCTTCAACATTGGTTGACATCATCGGTTGTAACCATTGAACTTTGTTGATGGTCCAAGCGGTTGAGACCATGTGAGCCTCGCGGTCTCAAGACCGTGAGAGGGCTCGCGGTCTCAAGACCGTGAGAGGGCTCACGGTCTCAAGACCGTGAGGGGCCTCGCGGTCTTGAGGTCAAAGGTGAGCAAACGGTCTACATAACCTTCGCGGTCTTGAAACCAAGTTGAAGGCTCGCGGTCTTGGAGTAAGATGAAGGCTCGCGGTCTTGGAGTAAGATGAGGGCTCGCGGTCTTGAAAAGTCAAAATAGAGCAAACGATCAACACACCCTCGCGGTCTTGGAAGTCAAAATTGGCTAAACGGTCAACACACCCTCGCAGTCTTGGAAGTCAAAATTGGCTAAACGGTCAACTCTTTCAAACGATCTCAAACCAATTGGAGGTTGATGGTTGAGATCGATCAAGGTGATTCAAGGTTGACTTCACTCAATCATTTGAAGATATAAATGGATCAATTATGCCCTAATCTAAACCCTAATGATAACCTAGGACATTAAGGGATTAATTGACTAATGACTTGACCATGATGATGATCAATGGGGTAAATTACCAAAATACCCTTGAAGGGTCAATTGAGTAATACCTTGATCAGATCAAACCCTAATCACATGGTGGTGATGTTTTTGGCTATGTTAGCCTATGATGACTTAATCCAACCTGATCTAAAGTGGTGTTATCACCCTCTACTAGTATGAGGAGAGAGAAAGTACTTCTAGAGAGAGAAAGTACTTCTAGAGAGAGAAAGTACTTCTAGAGAGAGAAAGTACCCTTTTTAGGTGGGAACTCAATTATAGAACCTTCAATACACATGAATGTGCATAATTAGGGTATGATCCACCTGTGTGAAGTCATAGAAACCCTAATTATGATGAATGATGAATCTTTAACTAATCTGAGAGCATCAATGATAATGATACTCATACATGATGATGTTATGAGTTCAATTCAATGTAATGTGAATAGTAAACCCTAATTCAAGGGTAATGGCATGCAAATGAGTATTAAAATCCAATTGATGAGAATCAGAGGAGTTAACTGTTATGATAAGAGTGGGAAATGTATTCCTTATTTTTGTATTACCTTTATCAGTTGAATTAACCATGCAGGTTCAGATATGAAGGTGATCTTATCCAGGTATGGATATTGATGTTATATTCATTGAAGGCATGTTGTTAGCCTTATGAATAAGAAAAATAACTTGATGCCCAGTCAGTGGCATCCCATGAGTTAATGTGCTGTAAGAGCCATGAATACCATCAAAGTCATGCTTTAGAGATGACTTGTGATGAGTATGATGAGAAATTATGATTGATATGAGTTAGGCATGTTACATTTAGTATTCTTCCTTTATAGCTGTTATGCTACTGTTATTGTTTGGAGAACAATGTAAGTTGTTAAAGAATACTGAATGTACCTAACTAATCAAGTATAATGTAGAGCCCTGATCATAGATCCATCATTGTCAGAGATCAAGTGATGGTGAAATAGGTTTTCCTCAGGGAACTCCTGGAGCACATACTTTTGAGTATGTGGGGTACATGGATGTGTAGAACCTTACATCCTAGTGTAGGAAAGTGATGTAGATGTGTAATCCATCCATCCTTCACTATAATTCCATACCATATCAGTGGTAGGTAAACGTGAAACCTCCTGATGACAAAGAAAACACAGATATCCGTATCAGTGGAGATAAACATGAAATCTCCTGATGACGAAGAGATTACAGAACGCCACTGTGACTCTAGAATAGCGAAGGACCAGTTTACCCTGGTGAGCTATAGTAGTAGAGACACGAGATGTCCTACAAGTGATCCTCTTACTGACTGAGGAAGGTGAAGGTCATGAGAATCCGGCTCTCTTGATGACCTAAGTATGATACTGATGTGACTTCTCAGCGATCAGTTGGAGTATGAGTGGTATGCCTCATCTCCACAGGGCATAATGTTGTTTGTAAAACATAATCAACCACGTAATATACTTGTTAGAGATAACTCCAAGTTAGTTGATTAATGTTACACTGTAATAGTGCTTATATTTCTTCATACCTCATAAATGTTGAATTCTTGGTTATAGTTGCAACTGTTATTGAATACATTGAAGGCTTTACTGCTTAAGATATTCTTTGATGTTATAATAAAGCTTCTGGCGGAGAGTTATAACTCTCGCTGGGACAATTATGTAAAATTGTCTCACCCCGTATACTTCAACTTTTAGGTGGACGTCGGAGACGAAGGAACCAGCCTACAGGTGATCAGTCTCAGTAGCAGTAGCACCAGTAGTAGAATCTCAGGTGGAGATTATCCTGCCATATGGTGTAGTTAGAGTCAGTCCTATGTGTCCTCTGTACTCTCAGGTCTTGGAGTCTTTTGTTATGTGATCTTGAGATTTTGTATCTTGATGTATATAGTTACTCAAGAAGTAATTATCCTGAGATGTAAACAGTTTATCTCTCTTAATGAAAGAAGCTTTTATGGATCCAAGCTCTTGTCTTGAAAAGTTTTAATTTCCCGTGATTTTTGTCTACCGCTGATTATAGAATTGCTTCCGCTAAGTTTTAATCGTGTTTATGTCATGGTTTGGAGATCAGAGCCCACAAGTAGAATCAGATAAAAGCATTGGAGTAGTCCAGTGCATTTGATTACAAATGTTTAGAGCAAGGATGATACCTTACATCTCAGCTTCAAGAGTTGACGTTGCATGGCCGAAAGTGTCATGACCAAGCATGCACGTACCGTGGCTGTCAGTAATATGGATGTCAATACCCATCTTGAGTGTGTGGCATTGGAAGGGAGCATCAATAAAAACAACTTGATGGTGAGCAAGCGGCATGACTGGGTGAGCAGTGTGAGGCGGGGCCAAAGACGGTCGGGTAGAATTGTTATTCCTTCTTTCTAACACACCATTATGTTGTGGTGTTGTAGGTGGAGTCAACAATGAGACAACATGATCTTAAAAGGGCCTCACGCTTTTGGCTCCGATATTCTCCACCATGATCAAATATTAGTGGTTTTGTATTTGTATCTAGTTGATTTTGTACTTCATTCATGAATTCCTTGAATATTTCGAATGATTTTAATTTGTATTTTATAAGATACACATATCTATATATCAGAATCATCAACAAAAATGTGATGAAGTACTAATACCCACATCAAGTACATGTGCTAAAAGATTCACACATATGTATATATGAGTCTTAATGAGTCACTTACCCTCTCATTGTTTCTATTGAAGGGTGCTTTTATCATCTTGCTTGAGAAACATGATTCACATGTCAGTATTGCAAAGATACATATAAGTATCTTTGTAGAATTTATAAATGTGTCTCATTTCTATGTTGTACAAGACAGTACCAAGGATCAATTTTGTTTGAGTGATAAAGTTTTAACTTCTTCGTGTTTATGTTATATACAATTGTCTTAAGATCCAACTTAAGACATTGGGGCACTATCATAAATGATCTTATCTCTTGAGATTGAAATTAGACCAATCTTTAGTAGAAATTTAAAATCATTATTTTCCAACCAAATTCACAAATTATATTTTTATTTATGGAAGGTACATAATAGTAATTCTCTAACTGTATCACATGTCCACTAGATAGAGATAAATTATAGGTCCTATGGTTATGGCAACTATTGTCACTCTATTAGAGACTCATACATCCACCTCTCCCTTCCTTAAGGTTTTACTTCTTTTCAAATCCTTCATATTGGAGCATACATGAGATCCACATCTAGTATCCAATACTCAAGATGAATAAACAAATAAGTTCGTATTTTTACATATACACTTGAAGTGAAGATCTTTATCCCCTCCTTAGTCTTCTTTTGTTCTTCTAGGTAGACAGGGTAATTTCTTTTCCATTGTCTACACTTATAACAATGGTGATAATTTCCTTCCTTTCCTAGTCCTCCTTAAATTTTAAATGCAGAGGTCTTTGGCTTTTGTCTAGTTTTGGAACTTTTCATAGCTTTGCCTTTTTTCTTTGTTGACCATTACCACATACTTTGGCTTGTCTTCCTTCATTTGAGTCTCAACAATTCTCAACATACCAAAAAACTCTAACAACGGTTGAACAATGATGTTCATGTTGTAGTTCATGACAAACTAACTGTAAGATTCTTCTAAAAAATTCAAGATTACATAAATGGCCAACTCTCGGCGTAAGGGGATATCAGTCTCTCTAGGTTTTCTACATACCCAATCAACTTGAGTACGTGGGTCCTTAATGGATCGTGTTTAGTCATATTGTACTTAAACAAGGCCTTGAAAATATTGTGTGTCTCTTGCCTTGATTGTTCTTGGAACATATTGTTGAGATGTGTGTCCATTTCTAGAGTTCTTAGGTTCTCATGTTATTTCTGAAGATCATGGTTCATGAATAATAGTGTGAGGCACCTGATGTCAATAGTGACATCTCAATGCTTAAGATAAGCTTCTCTTTCTACTTTAGGTTTAGGGTTCATTAATTTCCTTTGATTCTGTTATTTCTAGGACATATAGCTTATGCTCATGAGTTTAAACAATTCTCAATGCCTTATACTAGTCATGAAAGTTATTCTCATTCAATTTTTATTTGTCAAAGACTGATTTCTATAAGAAGTTGTTATGTTTATTTCCATTCGATCTGCAAAGAAAAATATTTGTACAAGTCATTTTTTATTTAAAAAATAATTGATTTGACAATATTAAGTTTAGTTTTTATTAATAACGCTCCAACTTTTTTATCAAATTAAGAGACATCACTATTAATTCAAAATATTATAATGACCAGTCTTCTAATGAGTCAAAATCTATAATACATATGTCATGAGTCATCTTTGACTAACAACTCACAACTTAATTATTTAAGAAAATAATAATTACTAATTGCATCCTCTATAATTTATGGATGAATCGTTGCACAAATCTGTGTCATAAACTATCTCTATGAAGTATATGTCATCTTTATGCCTCTAGGCATCCTACGTAATAAAATTAATATCAGAATACATCACATTGAACTAATCTTTTTCTAACAATAGTATGCCAAACTAGCCTTGAGTTCATGCCAAGGAATGTTTTGCGTTCCTCAATTGTTGGATCCCTTTTCTAGTTGGGACTTGTTTATAGAGGACCACCCTATTGTCCCAGATGTGATGTTGCCCTTTGGTTGGATCTTGTTCATGTTAAGGCTTTGTCTTGGTTAATTGCTTGCTGGTTTTGTACCAGGTTAATTTGTTTGCTTCATCGATACACCTCTTGTGTACCTCCACTGGCGGATCTTAATAGGGGCTAGGAGGGGCCACACCCCCTCCCAAAGATTTTTCGAAAAATATTTTTATATTATGATACCATGTTAAAAAAAATTTAAAAATATAACATCATACTATGTTATATCCCCTCCAAAGAATTTGAAAATATAAAATTACATAAAATTATCATTCAAAAAGTTATTTAAGTTGGAATCTGATACTATGATGAAACTGCATTCTATTTAAATCAATCAAGATACAAAAAATGAGTTAATGGACCTACTAAATAACTATTATCATTTCGGAAAATATTACATTTGAATATTGGTTGCATCTATGTCATTCAAATTTTCATTTGTCCATTAACACAAAAGTACGATGCACGATTATATCACAATTGAATAAGCATACATAGATTGATAGAATGCATTGAATAAGTTATAATTGAGTAATTAAAACTGTATGGAGTTGGTCAAAAACGTATCTAGTTTAAACTACGAAATTAATAAATAAAGATCAATACCAAACTTCCATTTAATAAATGACTATGTTACTCAAAGTGGAATCACTTTGTTAGTTTATTATTTTAATGGATTTGATGAAGGGACATGGAGAAGAAGAGAGAGGATGAGAGACAAGAGATACCTATTTTAGAACATTTTATTTTTATATAAAATGCAAACAAAATATAAGGAAATAAAATGATACCATGTAAATCAATTATATATTTTCTATAAGATGTAAAGTGCTTATATGTTTATATGTTGATATTTTAGATACAAAAGTATTTCTCTGTCTATCTCAACATGTTTCTCGGAAGTATTCTATCCAATTATCTATGCTTTCCTATATATTTCAGTTCTTCTTCTAAATAATAAAAAGATGTCCATTTATTTATATTTCAAGTGAAATTTGTCTCAAATTTTCCCACCAGATTTCAATATAGATTTTAAGGTTTAATAAACTTAAAATGTATTTAGTCAAAATCTTTCAACATCGACTCGTTTTCATTTCCTATTTTTTATATACACAATAGTGTTTTCTCTTAAATTATGATATGCCTCTTGTAGAATACTTCTTTTATGTATTCACTCAACTTTTGGTGGGGAAAGATGTGGTATTAAAAATATAATATAATAACTACTTTTGGCATACATATCTTCTCTTTCCTATCACTTTGTCTAAATAAAAAGGAAAAATATATTCTCTTCTCCCCTCTCCGTCATTTAGCATTTTGTCTCCTACGATATAGATTTCTAATTTTCAAACAATTGTATCTATCAGCAAGGCTGATTTGTTGGACCATTTTATTAACATAGTTTGATTTTGTGGCATTAGTTAATGTATTTCCTAAAAACTCCGACAAACTACTAACTACGTATTAGTTAGTTTTTATACCATATTTTTGGATTATGAGTTTAAAAGCCACATCTTTAAGAGAGGTATGTTTTTTAACCTTCATGTATGTTAAAGTGTATCTTTTTTCAAACTTAGCATATTATATTTATTTATAATATAGACTTAGTCATCTCGTTTTGATCCTTTTTAGTTTGTACCACCACTCTTATTTGTTGTGCCAACAAAAATTATAATTTCTAAAATACATTAAATAATGAGTTTCTTATAGCTAGGTTTATTTGGAAAAAGATATTTTCTAACTATTTAGATGTGTAATATAGGTTTAAGATCTAAAAAATAAAACATTTTGAAGTAGAAAATTTTAAGTAAAACTTTACCTATTCGTTAGTTTTAACTTTATAAATTTATTTTATGGTATAATTTTAATATATGTAGATAATTTTATTTATGGATATATAAAGTAATAATTCATTAAAGAAAAACTACATTGAGATGAAATTAGATGGGCAACAAGTTGTGTCGCTGGTCCTTTATAAATGACAAAACTAAAAACTATGAAAACTCTATGGTTAATCAAATGTTTGCCATATAGGGGCTTTGGCCCCCTACGACTTCTTGTCAAGATCCGACCACTGTGTACCTCGATTTGCACTCTTTGGGTTCCTTTACGTTCCTGCAATGTCTTCCTAGCTACACGGTTCTTAATATATTTAGTCAATAATATCTATACTATATAGGAAAGTGCGTGGAGGGGGCTCCATGCAATGTTTTTTGAAAAATTTCAAAATTGCAATGTGGTCCTTAGTTGTGCTTACAATTAATGTTCTCCTTAGTAATTTGGAAAGTACGTGGAGGGGGATCCTTGCAATAATTTTGAGATTTTTCAAAATTGCAATTTGGTTCTTAGTTGTGCTTACAACTAATGTTCTCCTTAGTAAAGCTCATTCGGGGTTCACCGTAATATTTGTAGATACTTCGTAACTTGAAAATTGATCCTTGACTGATAAGTAGTCCTGGTTCAGCTTAAAAAATGAGTCGGGCGGCGGTGACGGCAGAGGGTGGTGATCGTTGGTGCCACCCCAGTCGTCATCGATGAAGAGGTGCTTGTCGAGGCTGTCGTTGGGCATGTAGTCGTGTACGAGCATGAGGTCACCCCGCCTGCGGCACCACCCACAGAGCTGCACAAGTTTCCAGTGCCTAAGCCTGCTGATGGTGGCGATCTCCGCAATGAATTCTCAGATCCCCGGCTTGGATTCGTTGGAAACGCGCTTGACTGTCACAACCACATTGGTGGTAAGCACGAAACCTTTGTAGACCTTCCAAAACCCTCGGATGCCCAACAAGTGGTCCATGTCTCGGATCCCTTTGGTTGCCTTGCTGAGCTAGGATTGGTTGTATCGGTGCGGGCCGTATTAGAGCTCCCATGGCTCAACGACATCGTCGGCGGCTGTTTTCCTGTACTAGCGGTAGGAGTACATGGCGGTCGCAACGGAGACGATTAGGATGAAGAAGGAGCATATGGAGACGGCTGTGACAAGGGCGAAGTTGGGGTTGTTTGCTCGTTGGCAGAGAAGGGAGGTCAGAGAAGGATAGAAGCGGTGCGGGTCCGTTCGGAAAGACCATTCGAAGAGGTATTGGGAACTAGCAAGTTGACCCATGGAGCTACTGAACCCCACAAACATGGGTTGATCAATGAGTAGCACCGAGGAGAGATCAATCGGGTACGTTATTAGCGGCTGTAGCCGTAGGCCTCTTCCCTCCAGAAGCGATCGCCACTGAGAGCAGCGCGAGAGTGAAGTCTACGACCTAAGTGGTGTCGTGATTGTTGACCTTGCAAGGACTTGGTCAAACTATTGCATACTTTTTATATATGAGACAACACCAGCTGCAGCACAAAAAGATAATGCAACGACCTTGTCAGGAAGAATCTAATGAAGTGAAGCAATGTGAACATCCTCAAAGGACACTCCAACTAATCACCTACAAAATTCATGTTGCTTGATTTGAATTGTAAGAAACTTAGATGTTTATATATATTTGTTTCACTTATTATGGTGCTAAAAGTTAGCATGTAATACAATTCTCTGATCTTAACTGTTCACTATTTTGCATTAATACCAATAAATTTTCTGTTTGTAAATATTTTAAAATATTTCGAATGAGGAAAATTTCACAGACAGATTTTAAAAATATTTTAATTATGCCCAAACCCGTGCAACGCACGGGTTTATGCCCAGTTCTTTAAAGGAGAAGACTTAAACGTTTGGTGGCATTCGGTAGTCGCTACGTGATATCAAGAGCCACTC
Organism: Alisma plantago-aquatica; assembly: GCA_963693085.1. Classification (NCBI taxonomy): domain Eukaryota; kingdom Viridiplantae; phylum Streptophyta; class Magnoliopsida; order Alismatales; family Alismataceae; genus Alisma; species Alisma plantago-aquatica. The sequence continues at coordinate 196,532,906 of OY856413.1, read as the reverse complement.
AGGCCATGGTTGTGATCGGCCCAGGGCAGCTTAATGGTCTTTGTTTACTTGGACTTGTGTTTTATATATCTTCCTGTGGTATGAATTGTGGATGGAAGACCCTTTCCGTAGCATACGTGTCGCGAAACGGTTAGAAAAGTCCTAAGCCAACTTGAGAGGTGGTCAGACTCGCCTTATTCGTTGACCTCTTCTACGAAAATGATATCCACAAATCTTTACATTAATAGTCAAACATTACACTTGTCAGCTTCGGGTTTGCCAACAAGCTAAGGGCAGCGGCGAACTTAGAAATCACCACCTGCGCCGCCGCGTGATCCGACTTCTGACTTTTTCTGCATCATCTTTTCCAAGAGTTCCCCACCCCAGATACACGCTCTCTCTCTCTAATAGATAAAGCTCCTTGTTGGTGACAGGATGCGATACGGAACCATGGATACGTTATATACCGTGTTTCTCACCGCAAAAAGTCAACGAGCATACGGGTTTTAGATGTCTGAAGCTACTTCGTCATTGCCTTAATGCGTGTCGTAGGTAGGTTGCGGGATCCAGCCTCTCGCATTACCGTCATGAGGAGAAAAGCTTGCCATGGTTTTACCTACCAAAACCGAGTATCTTGTAAACTGGCACTTCTTGGGCTGTCGGGCAGCGAGAATACACGCCGAAGAAGAGAACTACCCTACTTCTTGGTATATTTACTCTAATTTTGACCCTTGAACCGTTGAATAACTGGATCCGTGGCGCAATGGTAGCGCGTCTGACTCCAGATCAGAAGGTTGCGTGTTCGATTCACGTCGGGTTCAAACCCCAGTCTATCTTTTTTGTTTCGGCCTGACTGGAACGTAATTAGTGGAAAGCTCTCTTTTTTTCCTTTTTATACATTAACATATAGTTGTGCTATGTCTATAGCTAGGCAAAGAAGGTAGAGAGGTATATAGTAGTTCCAGATGTTCTAATAATATCAGTGAATTTTCTAATAATAGTGGAAAGCTCTCTTTTTTTCCTTTTTATACATTAACATATAGTTGTGCTATGTCTATAGCTAGGCAAAGAAGGTAGAGAGGTATATAGTAGTTCCAGATGTTCTAATAATATCAGTGAATTTTCTAATAATAGTTGTGTTAACGAAAAAGATGGAAGCAAAGCATGGCTCACCATAGCTCATAAAGAAAACCAAACTTATACGCCAATGATTATTGAAAGCATCATTATTTAGGACTTTGAATTGAGGTAGAAAATATAAAGACAGGTAAGGTTGACAAAATCACTCCTTTGTTATACCCGCATAAATGGAGAGCACATTGAGGAATAGTATGAAACCAAGACCGCAGAGCTTGTAAGCGAAGAGTGAACAACTCTTGATCAATACATCTGTAATGGAAAAGATTAGAGAGAAAGGAAGAGTATGAAAAAGGTATAGTTAACCAGCATTTCACATGCATAAAAGAAGAATAGGAGAAAGTAACCTAAGTATTAAATTCAATGATCCAGGAATGTCGTAACAACAATATTTTCACATCAAATAATTAGAGTAGTCGATATCAAGGAATCCATCATGTGGTTGATCCAACCGTCCATAAATTCATGGCCCAAACCATCAACACAAACAAGCAAGAATACTTAGAATACAAGATCTACATGTTGGAGCTTGTAGCCAAAAAGGCTTGAGAGTTTTGGAGGTTATATATGTTTGAAAAAAAAACCATGTGATATTCAAAGGAATGAGGCACAATATGTAAGTCAACAATTTGGATGTCTTTAATCATGATCTCACTCAAAGGAGGGTCATTTTGCTAAATCATGCATAACCACAACTAGAAAATGTTTTTGATTAGTTTCATTAAAATAGAGATTACATTTACGAAGGTCAACTTTTGGAGAAATAATCCACACCATTTATTCCTTAATGCAAACTCAACATTGATGCAAACCATCACTTTTGAATAAGTGGTTAAGGAATCTTTGAAGACTCTCGTGTTCCTTTCTTTGCATATATTTCATAGACAACAAAGTAGGAGAGACTCAGCAATCTGTGTATTTTAAGGAAGGATCAAGTTAGCATAAATAATAGGCATAGTGTATCTTTGTTTGAGAAGGATGTAGTGTTGTTAGTAAGAGAGTTCCATGTGTCTTTAGCATAGAAGAAATTTAAAAATACCTTGATGTTACTATGTTATTCAAACTAATGAAGGAAATGAATGGGACATTAAAATTTCTAACCATGAGCATATCACCTGTGAGGATACATTTATGCCTAATGAGCCCAGAAATGAGTTCAACTCTAGATGGTATGTTAGATTTCTTGTTTTCTTTCTTCCAAAATGTATGAAATGACTCCTGAGGACATAAAAGTGTAAGCATTACAATGGTGAAAAGCATTCCCCTAACTTAAGAAATGTGACTGTGTGTCTTAGGAAATATGGCATGGCCATCAATGTCAGGGATAGACTAATAAGGCTTGATTGGTCCTTGATAAACTTATGAAGAAGTAATCTCTTTCAAAAAGAAGGAAACACCTAGAATTTTCTAGGTTGATATTTTTTTAGTTCCCATGGGAATGTTGAGAGAAGATTGGTAGCAAATTAGGGCTCTAGATGATAGTTGATTGTCTTTCCAAAAAGAAGGTGTCTCAAGATTGGTGAGAAGAAAACAATAATTCTAAAAATTACATATTTTAATAAATAATTTCCAAATAGGTCAACATCTTTGATGTAAATTTGTGAAAAAGACAGCATTTTTTTATTTTGATTGTACACTCACATTGATACAAACAATAATGTTTGAGTAAGTGGTTAATGAAATGTTGAAAACTTGCTTATTTCTTTCTTTCCTCTTAGTCCACAATCAACAAAGAAAGAGAGACTCAATAATGTGTGTATTTAAAGGAAAGATCAAATTAGAAGATATAATAGACAAAGGTATATCTTTCGTTGAGAATATTGTAGTGTTAGTAAGGTAGTTCTGTAAGTCTTTGGCGTATCATCGCCATCATTATCGCCTAAGACTCAATCCCTAGCATGTTGAGGTCGACTACATGGATCCTTCGTTTTCAGTGAGCTCTATTATGGATCATATTCAGCTCATCATGTAAGATTTTAAGATCTCTCTTTATAAGATCTAGCCTAGTTAATTTAGGTCTTCCTATTCTTCTTTTGATTTTTATTGACTCAATAGTAATGCTTCAGAAATGAGTGTTAGTTGGACCACATTATACATGTCCATACCATCTTAGACGGCCCTCGTGCAACTTGTTTGCACTACGTGCCACTTTGTTTCTGATATAGTGACTTCTCTAGTGATTTTTTATCTTCCCCCACATCCTTATCAACATTAATTTATAAAGCCACATTAAGCTTACTGAGACCATATTTCTTTACCATCCAACATTCACACCCATATGCTTGGTTGGATATACAAATATATTATAAAACTTACTTTTAAAATTGGAATGGGTCTTTCGGTCACATACTACCCTAGTTACACTACTCCATTTCAACCATTATATTTCAATGCTACAACAAATATTATTTGGAATATAACCATTCATTTGAATTATATAAGTAATGTAACAAAATTTGTAACATTTAAGTGTTGACTTGAGAGTTATACATTTCCCATATTTTGATAATGACTTACAATTCCATTCCTATGTATCTAATATGTTTTTTCAAGATGGATTTTAGGCTTTAGGTACAAGAAAAGGATCAAATTACGCAAGCCCTAGCTTGTCCAATTTCAAGTCAAAAGCAATGCAAGTGTGCGTTTTGGGAAATCACTCCAAATTACCTTAGATGATTTTTGTAATCACTTATATTGATGATATGACTTGTAACTAAGATGAGAAAAAATTAGGGACACTTAATTCCAACATTTGATCACTCAAATGTCAATTTAGAAAATTTGTCACAGGTTGTTTATTAGTTGAGTTGGAAACTCGACCGATCTAGTGATGGATTTTCTGGAGAGACCAATCGATCGAGTTGCACACTCATAGAACTCGACCGATCGATCAACTAAGCAAAACTAATTTTGACTCATCGGTCGAGTTTCCCAGAACAAACTCGACCGATAGTTTGAAAATTAGATTTGTCACTTAGTGGATCGTTCGAGTTATCTTTATTGAAACTCGATCAAATGTACTATACAAAAAATATAGAAAAAATGATTATAACCATTGGTGAGTTGTTTTGAGCGAGAATAGATCTATTGTAACTTAGAAAATGGCTATATTTCATCCTTAAGTGATCCCACACTCAAGGGAACACCCCCAGTTATAAATAGGACCCCTTGAAGTTCATTCTAAGTTTGCTCATTCATGCTATTCTAAGTCCTTGTTATAGTTTGAGTGTGTTGCAACTCCTTGAACCCCTCTCTCTCTCTCTCTCTCTCATTTTACATAGCATTTTGTGATTATGAGTGAGTTAGGCCAGTTGTAAGAGAGCTACCTTCATGTGCTTGTAAAGCTTTCATTCCATTCCATCTTCCCTACCCCCTTTTTCAAATAAGAAAAGGTTGAAGCAAGATATTCTGAGTGAAGGTGAAGTTGTTGTTCTTCTTCTTCAAGTTTGAAGAAGAGGTGAAGATCTTCTCCAGGTGAAGGAGAAGGAAAAGGCCAACATTTAAGAAGAGTGGGCAAATTCCTTTAAGGCCAAAGACTTGATGCAAGTGTGGGTAAGTCCTTGTTGAAGACTGAAGACATCTTGATCAAGTGGGTAAGTCCTTGTGTAGGTGGAAGACTCTTGTCTTGAATAGGTAAGTCCTAGGATGTATGGTGGTCTCCTTGTATCTCTTATGAATGAATCTAAGTATAGATGGATTGCAAAGTCCTATAGGTTGACCTCTCTAGGTAGTGGATTGACTCTCTCCAAGTTTGGAGAGTGGAACCACTCTAAACCACCTTTTCCAAGTGCATGTTTCAATTTCTCTCATCATTACTATGCTTGCTTAGTTAGGACTTCAAATTTCTCTTAAGCTATTGGTTTTCATTGATATAATTTGAAGGTCTAACTTATCTTGTGGGAATTTTGAAGCTCTATTCACCTCCCCCTCTAGATCCCTAGATCCAACATTAGGTACATCCACTCCATCTATCTTGACCCTACCATTCAAATTTCTATTTTACTTGTAGTTGTAATGCATATATTCAACTTTTCTTCTAGTAGTCATGAATTCATTGAATTCCAACAAATTTCTCCATAGTTCAACTTTTTCATTCAATCTTTCCTTATTTCAATCAAATAACACAATACCATCAACAAGTAGCATGCACCAAGGAATATCATCCTAGACATACTTTTCCCACTCATCCATAACAAGAACAAATAGATATCAGACAAGTGTTGATCCATGATGTACCCCAACTATGATAGGAATTGTTGAGGTATCTCCTCATGATTACTAACAATTGCACATGATATATGATGCATATATTTAATTGTTTTAGTGTACCAGATTGCCACAACCTTTTTCTTCAAAACCCTCAACAACACTTCCTTATGTACTTGACATAAGACTTCTCCAAATCAACAAAAATCATCTGAAGATCTAAATTGTCTTCTATTATACTCCTCCATAATCCTCCTATCAGAAAAATGACATATACTTTTGATCTTCTAGGAATGAAAGTAAATTTTTTTCCTGATATTTTTTGTAGATCTTATCCTTTTCTCAACAATCCTCTCCAAAAGCTTCATAGTGTGACACATGAACTTGTTATCTTTGCATTTAGTGCAGATCTGAAATACTCCTATGTTCTTGTAGATGGGGACTACAGTGCTATTTCTCCACTCATCCATCATCTTCTTGGTCTTCATAATGTTATTACAGAAATTCATTGACCATGTAGCTCATGCATCCCCCATAGTCTTTCATACATAAATCGAAATGCCATTTTGTCTGCATGCAATTTCCCATTTCCATCATTTCTAAGGAATTCTTGACCTCAGTTAGTGAAACTCATCATTTATAAATGACATCTCTTCTATCCATGTTACACGATTCTCCTATACCATGCATACTATATCCATTGAAAACCTTATGACAGTAATTTATCCATTATTTCTTGATATCATTTTCCTTCACCAATGTTCTATTTTATTCATTCTTGATGTATTTTACTTGAAAGTATCTTCCTTTCCCATATTATATAAGAAATCTCTTATATATGACCATATATATATATATATATATATATATATATATATATATATATATATATGTATGTATGTATGTATATATATATGTATGTATATATATATATGGGAATACATTGGCTGCCCACATGGGTACAGTAATTTGGCTACCCGTGCCTCCGCATTTTTTTATTTTTCATCTTATTTACCAATTATGCCACCGCTTTCTTTGGACCTCTTTGCGTCGCGCAGCCGGGTGTTCCCGCTTGGTCGCAAGCTGGTCTTCCTCCCATGTTACTTCTGTCGGTTTTAGGTGCTCCTCCTCTGTTGCTCCCTTCTCTCCTCTGGTGTTCCCTGTTTCTCTCTACCACACTCGAGGCGAGTTGGTGGCATATCCACAACTGTGGACCTGGTGACGGCATCCCAGGCTGAGATTGGAGGTTTGGTTTACAGAATCTTCAATCTAAGAGAGAAGAGTAGCGGTGGCACTTGGCAAACAAGGTAATCCTCTTATCCATTAATGATCTAGCATCAAACATTGCTTCCAACCTTAGCAATCTCCCAACTACCCACTGTAAAGAGGTCCATTTGATCTGTACCATTGTTGCTTGGGCTCTGTTTGCCCCAAACTATCGTTCAACCTGGGTGAATATGTCACTTGTTGCTGGCTAGTTGAGTAAACAATTACATAACTCCTCCTTTTCAATGTTTCTAGCTAAACAACTCTCCCTCATGCTCATTTGTTCTTGTTTCCTTCCTCCCGACTTCTTGCTTTCACATCATCTGTCGGCACTTCCTTACGCTTTCCTGCTACGCAGGTGGTAGACCAGTGCTTTTGTGTGTCCGATGAGGTCAGTAGTCACCGGTTGTCCACACGACCAAGCCCTAGTCCAGGACTTCTAGGGCTTTAAACCTGGTGTTGAGCCAGCTTGTGCAACCTTATTTCTCTCTCTACTTGGGAACTTTATTTCCAATGTAGTTCATCTACATGTATATCTTAATGATACAATGCACATACTTCAGAACTTCACATTACCTCCTTAAGAATTTTCTACCGCAATACGCTGATTTCTATTGATGTCTATGTGTCCTATTACCATGCACTGCTTTCATTTACAAAATGTGTGTCTCCATTTTAGTTTTCTACCTTGGTTTTATTGTATGTGTGTTCTCATTGCAGTACATTTTTTTGTTTACTCTTTGTATGGTTCTACCACATTACATTGTTTTGATTATTGTCTATGTGTCCTATTACAATGAACTTCTTTCATTTACATAATGTGTGTATCCATTACAGTTTGCTGCCTTGGTTTTACTCAAGGCTTATTTGCATTACAGTTTGCTTCCTTGGTTTTACTCAAGGCTTGTCTGCATTACAGTTTGATGTCTTGGTTTACTAAAAGTGTGTCATCCTCACATTTTATGCAGGTTTTTGTTTGTGAGGTTTTTACTGTTATGGATCCCAGCCTTGATACTGATGCTAGCAATGCTTTAACTGACCATGGTGATAATCTACATTCTTCTTCATCTGTTGATTGTGAGGTCCGTTCTGTCGTTGATATCCCTAGGATTGGACTTAATTTTGGAAGTTTAGATGATGGTATAGCTTTTTATTGTAGATATGTTGGTTTGATTGGTTTTAGTGTAAGGAGAGATGATAATTGTTATCAAGGTCGTACTAAGGTTTTGTTGGAAAAAGATTTGGTTTGTGATAAATAAGGAGAAAATAGGCATTCTAAGAGATCTAATGGTCTATTGAGTCTTATTTGTAATAATGTTGGTGATCTACATGAGAAGCTTTCCAAAAAATATAAATGTTTAGTGAAAAGGTGTGGGTGCAAAGCCATGATCTGACTGACATTGGACACATCCTCCTTCATATGGGTTGTTAGTGCATTTGTTGAGGATCACAATCATGATCTTGTTGATACCGCTCACTTACGCTATTTGAAGTGTGATTCATCACTTAACTAGAGTCAAAAAGACATGATTTCTTCTATGAATCAAGCCAATATACTTGTGTCTAAGTAGCTTGCATTAATAGCATCTGAGTCTGGTGGTTATGACAAGTTGACATTTACAAGTAGACAAGCTCATGGACACCTCAGTAGGAAGAGAAAAGAGTCTGTTGATCATGATGTGGATATGGTTTTGGATCATTTTGCAAACTTCAAAGTCTTGGATTCTAAATTCTTTTATGAGTATCAAAAATATTTTGATGGTTGTTTGACGCACTTGTTTTGGTCTGATCTGATCTCTGTTGATGACTCTGCATTGTTTGGTGATGCGATCGTATTTGATACCACTTATCATGCCAATAAGTATTCCATGGTTTTTGGCATTTTTGGTGGTGTGGATCACCATCGCAAGACAGTGTTATTTGCCTCAGTCTTGTTGGCGGATGAGAAGTATGATTCTTTTATATGGGTTTTCAAACAATATTTACTGTATTTTGGCAAAGATCTTGTCTCCATCATAATTGATCAAGACCCAGCAATGATTGCTGCTATTATTACTATTTTTCCAACTTGTAAGCATCATTTATGCAGCTGGGACATTCTACATAAACTCCCATCTAAACTTGGTGGAGTTCCTAACAAGGATCAAATCATTAGTGCATTGAATGATTGTGTCTGGAATATAGATGATATAGACAATTTTGAAGAGAAATGGAGTTGTGTAGTTGAAGAGAATGGATTATTGTCCATTAGTTGGTTTTGTGATGTGTATGCTATGCGGTGTCAGTGGGTGCCATGTTTTATGCAGGATTCCTTCTTTGCTGGCATGAGGACAACGCAAAGAAGTGAGAGTCTTAATGCATTCATTAGAAGCCATGTCAACAGCAAGAAAACTCTCTTTGAACTTGTTTGTAGCTTGAAGATTTCTTATTGTCATGTACAGGAGATAGAAAACTTCAAGGATTTCGATGACGAGTACAACAATCTGCCTTTGGCTTCATTGTGGCCTTTAGAGGAGCAAATGAGAGGTATATACATAAAGTCTATTTTCAAGATCTTTCAATCTAAAGTTCATCAAAGTAGGTGTATAACGTGAATGAAACTTCTGATGAAGGTGTGTTTGAGTTCTATCGTGTTGGTGGTTCTAGTTGTCCTCGTGTTTTGAAAAAAGATTCATCTACGGATATGTTATCTTGTAATTGTTTCATGTTAGAATTCAAAGGAATTCCATGTAGGCACATTCTTGCTTATCTAAAGAGTCATTATTTTTGTACTCTTCATGAGCCATATATATTAATGAGGTGGAGAAAAGGATATAGAGATCACCCTTTGGTTTTTGGCAAATCATTTGTGCATTCGTCCACAAGGAGGACACTTTAGCTTGTTTCTACTTGTAATTCAGTTGTCAACATGGCTTGTAGGAACAATGCCATAGACCTTTGTCATGAAAAGCTTATTTCTTTGCAAAAGGAGCTTTCAGAATTGGATATTGTTGATGTTGGTGTAACTGGTTCTAATATAGCTTCTTCTTCTGTTATCAATGTCAATATTCCTAGTATTTGCAAAACTAAAGGCAGACCTAGAGCGACCGATGTGCGGTATAAATCTGGAGTTGAAATTTCCCAGTCTAAATCAAGGCAGTGTAAGAATTTCTTACAATACGGCGTCAATCATGATAGCAGAAATTGTCCTTTAAAGAAATAGGTGTGTATGTTACCTATTTTGTAAATAAATATTATAAATCTATAACATTGTCATTCTATTTTTGAAGTTGTCTATATAAGCAGGAACTGAGTAGGGTTTCTATTTGTATATGTGGAGGAACTGAGTAGGGTTTCTGTTTATATATCTGCAGGAACTGAGTAGGGTTTCTATATGTATATGTCCACGAACTGAATAGGGTTTCTGTTTTGGAAGTTGACAAGGTCTTCATACTGAAGAAGTTGCTGCTATGGTGGATTTGAAATTCTTCTGTTGCTTTTGCACTTGATGTTGTTGTTGGATTTGTACTGGTCCTTCTGGATTTGTAATGGAACTGCTGGATTTCTAATGGCTCCCTTCTAATCTTTACATTTTCTTTAATGCTTCCAAGTTTTGAATTTAGTTTCTTTTTCTTCTTGGAAAACATCTTCATTTCCTTCTTTTATGGTGCAGGTGTTTCTTGTTTCCTTGCTACTGGAGCTTCTTTTATTGATGGAGGTGTATGTTCTACAGAGATGAAATGCAGTGGAGTGTACTGTGGTGATTCCTCTACAAAGCTGAATTGTCTCTTTAAATTTTTGTTCTCTTCCTCCAATCCATGAACCCTTACTTTCAACTTATTGTTTTCCTCCATTACCTCAGCAAAACTTGTGAAGGCATTCATTGAGCACATCTCCTTATGCTTTGCTAGATCATCCTCAAGACACTTGACTCTATCTACCAAGTTATCATATCTTGTGTCAGGCTCTTCATCTAACTATTTTCTTTTTCCTATGACTCCACATTGGTCCTCCCTTAGTGCATACACTTGGACTTGAAGTGTGGGAACTTTTTTCCGTGTGATGTAAAATGGGATATCTTTGAACTCTTTTATCACTTCCCATTCATCATTGTTGTCCACCTTCATCTTTTTTAGAACATGTATGGACTATAATAGAGACAATGTTTTAGTAATACAAGCAGAGTTTATGTAATGAAGACAAAGCTTATGTAATTCGAAACATAAAAACTGTAACAGAGACAATGTTTCAGTAATACAAGAAGATAGTTTTTAATGGAGAGAGAGGTTATGTAATTGTAAACATGAAGACTGTAACAGAGACAATGGTTCAGTAATACAATAATGTAGTTTGTAATGAAGGCAGAGGTTCAGTAATACAAGAACATAGTTTGTAATGGAGACATAGGTTATGTAATATGAACTTTTACCTCATCTTTTCCTATTGCTGACAGTTCTTTTGTCCTATTCACTGGAGCTTCCCATTTCTTAATCCTTGGCTTCATATTCTTATATTTGGGTTCAGCAATGTTTGTCATCTCCAGTGCCCAAACCTACACTTAGTATTTTATAGTTAGTACATTTTCAATTTGATTGTCTTCTTACGAAGGAAAAACTAAAAAGTAAATATGGTTTTCATACTTACATATAAGCACATCATACAACCGGTGGCATGAAGGGTCTTCTTTTTCGTCATTTCACTTGATCTCCTTGTCCTAATATGTCCTTTCATGAACTCCATCCACTGGAAAATTTGCTTGTGTACCAGCTTTGCCCAATTTAGGGATGGAGTTTTTGTCACATCATTGAGATAATGCAAGATATAAAGCGGTGCATTGTACCCTATGTCTGGTACAAGGAATGTGACCATGAGGTACAACATCCAACACCTGCACATATTTTGGCAATCAAGCTTAGTATCACCAGTCAACATTCTTTGCCATGTCTTGGCAAGGTTTTCCTTGTGAAGCAACTCAAGTTCCTTCATCCTTTTCTCCTGAAATTCCTGCTTCCTCTCTTCCTTGTTTGTCATCTTGGAAAACTTTTCCTCCCCAAACATCTCCTCCCCAACCTTCCTAACTACCTCTGATTTCTTGATTGGCACTATATCAATGTCCGCATATGGTATTCCTAGTATGACACCAACATCTTGTATTGGCATACTCACTGTTAAACCCTTCTCCAATTCAAACTCATCACCACCAACATATTTCTCAATTATGTCATGTAAAACTCCAATCTCATCTTTTAGCTATGGCATATTGATTAAGTTGGAAAATGTTGTACTTTTCATCATTTTAAGATGATTCTCACTGAAAATCAATCCATTCCTAATTTGGATATATCCATTGATGTAACACTGATGGTTTGAAAATTGAATATCTACATTTGTATTACAAAAGATTCATTTAGGGTAATGGAGACAGATTTTATGTAATTCTAAACATAAAAATTGTAACAGAGACAATGTTTTAATAATACAAGCAGACAGTTTGTAATGGAGACAGATTTTATGTAATTTGAGACATGAAAATTGTAAGGGAGATCATGTTTCAGTAATACAAGAAGATAGTTTTTAATGGAGACAGAGTTTATGTAATTCGAGACATGAAGATTGTAAGGGAGATAATATTTCAGTATTACAAGAAGATAGTTTTTAATGGAGACAGAGTTTATGTAACTCGAGACATGAAGACTGTAAGGGAGATAATGTTTTAGTACTACAAGAAGATAGTTTTTAATGGAGACAGAGTTTATGTAATTCGAGACATGAAGATTTTAAGGGCGATAATGTTTCAGTATTACATGGAGATAGTTTTTAATGGAGACAGAGTTTATGTAATTCGAGACATGAAGACTGTAAGGGAGATAATGTTTCAGTAATACAAGGGAGATAATGTTTCAATTATGGTCATTATATCTTTTATATATAAGGGGCAAACAACCCCTCAGGGCCAATCAGCTCCCATCTTTTAAATGTTAACTAGACTAACAATATCTTGATTTGTAGAATAAATCATTACACACAAGAGCTGACTCAATGTAGCATTTTGTAGAACAAATCATTACACACAAGATCTGACAGCAAACTCAATGTAGCATTTACCTCGGGATTTATTAACCAATCCTCTAGCATCATCCCTACCTTCATCGTCAGTTATACCCTCAGCATCAACCCTTCCTCCAGAATCAGCACTGCCTTCATCGTCATCTCTTCCTCCAGAGTCATCCCTTGCTTCATATTCAGTAGATATAGCTCTTTTGGAAATGGCATTCCATTTTCCCCCTTTATTTTTGTCCTTATATTTCCTCATAGCTGTGGAGTCTGCCCTTGCTTCATCAACTTGCCCCAGTCATGCTTTCATCAATGACCATATGTTTAGTAGATACGGCTCCTTTAGAAACAAAATTCCATTTTCCCCCTTTCTACTTGCCCTTATATTTCCTCATAGTTGTGATTTGAATGGGGAAAGAGGGAGCAGGGTAATGGAAGGAAGAGGGAGTAGGGTTTGTATCAAGTTCAAGGTAGATTGCCTTTGCCAGCGCCTTCTCTGTGGAATCGCCTCCGCAGCATCTTCTCTGCCCACGACACGTCCCTGTTGAAATGATTAGGAGGGGCGCGGGTAGTAGCATCACTCTAAAGAGGTCCAAAGAATGCGGTGGCAGAATTGGTAAATAAGATGAAAATAAAAAACATAGAGGTACGGGTAGCCAAATTACTGTACCCACACGAGCAGCCAATGTATGCCATATATATATATATATATATATATATATATATATATATATATATATATTATCTAGACTTACATCTTAGACTGATTTTTTAGCTTCTTTCTTTGCTTTCTTGTATCTCTGAACTATTGCATTGTGTTGACATTTGGGAAAGCTCCTATAAATCTTCCTTTTGAGTTTAATAGTAGTAAGTACTGCACCATTACACCACCAATCACTTTCTATGGAGGCCCACTTCCTTTAGACTCCTCCAAAACCTCTTTTGAACTTTTTTATGTAGGAACCCATATAATGGCACATAGTTTTAACATCAACTTAGATTTCCTAGTGCACTCCTGTTGAGAAATCAGGAAATAAAAAATGTAGTGGTAACAAAACATTTAATACCAGATTCCTAGATCAACAGACTGTGTCAACAATGATGTATCTAGGAAAGAGGGAAACAAGAGTTATACCTGATCCTTGAGCAAGTCCAATGACAATTCTTGTTGCAGCATGCTCCTTTCTTCAAGTTGCACCTGAATAGTGTTAGCAGTGGCCTCATGCTTGATCACCATAGATAGCAGTTGACTTCGTCCTCCTAGCGATAGGAAACAACCTCCTCGCCTCTATAGTAGTCCATGCGGATCACCAAGAACTTCACGTTGCACTACCAGAGCCAATAGGAAGGAGTTGTCTCTTTGAACGTCTGGGGGGCTAGCATTGACTTGCTCTCCCAATTATTTATCCCTTGTTGTCCCTCCCTTTTATGGGTAGGACTTGCTTGAGCTTTCTTGGTTACCACAGCCAGAGAGGAGAAAAATTTTCAAACCTTATTGTTGTGTCTGGGAAGTACCCAATACCACTCTATTTATAAGAGGGTTAGGGTTAGGGTTCCCACTTGATCTGGGAGTTGAAGAGATAGAATTTCATAAATTTTCTTGAAGCTACAAATGATGAACTAGTTGGTTCACTAACAAACCTATCAGTTCATGGTTGAACTAGTCGATTCAACCCTTGAACCGATTGTCTCATATGCTTTCCTATTTTGATTCATGTTGGCATTAAATATTCAATTAATGCAAAACATGATCTCAGCATCTATCCTTGATATGATCGAATTGATCATTGAACCAGGAAATTCAACACTTAAACCGGTTGTCTCACACCATGAGTTGTTGGTTCACTAAATAAACCAGTTGATTCATGCCCTTCTTCAACCAATAATCAGCCAACGTAGTTTCCTATTGACCTGACACTTGAATCAATCAGTTCAACACTTGAACAGGTCGAATCATAGTCTAGTCAGTCAATTTTTTACCATTGTTGTTTAAATTGAATTTACCTAAACACTTTAGTAATCAAGTTAAACATCATTCATGAATAAACTCATATTCCAAGTGCACCCTATGTGTGTGACCTATATGTCCCAAGTTACGTTGGCAGTGATGTCCAATGAGTGGTATCTAGAAACACATCATTGCTACGCAAGTAATTTAGAAAGTTGGAGAACAACTTCAACCTATAATCTGTGATTAGTGTTACTGTGATCATATAGTTCCTTTTTCTCTGATATCTGAATTGAACATGAAGAATGCAATCATCATCCTCTTCAACATTTAATCCATGTACCTTGAACTAGAGCAGACTGTCTGAGATGCATGTGAGTTCACATATCACATATTAAATCACATGAGTATGGTCGTACATTTATCATTCTCATTTATCAAGTGGCCTAGATATCAATCTCCTATAGGAGGGATAAATCCCATCTACATCACTCACACTCAATTCCCATGTGTCACGGAGTACCCTGAGCATCACCTTTATAGAAACCCTTATTCAAGGTTACGTTTGATAGTTTCAAAGTACAACAAATGGCATGCGATGAGTGTAGTAATTTCAGGTCTAAGAACCACAATCATCACTATCACTATGAGAGTTGATTTCGACTACCATTCCATGGTATCCATGTATCACTATCAAGATGGGTCCGTCTGTTACGTTGTTTTCTAACATGTACATGTGTGCTTAACTTGATATCACATATCATGACTAATGAGATTCTATCATCAGCCAACACACACTCTAGTCTTGTGTATTACTATTGTCTATATAGCTTCCATAGTAATATCCAAATAGGGACATAACAAGAATAGATGCACTCTTATCGTACATATGATCTCATTGTTCAGGTCCTAAACCTAAAGACATATGCCATCGCGTGACATAATTCTTTAGACATCTACTATGTATGTGTCATCATCTCATGATTGAAACAAACATAATAGATGGAATTACATTTATGATTGCCAAATTGGGTATCTAATGTCCCATTACAACCATCACATTCTATAGGCATACATACCAACAGACTCCCACATGCACTTAGAGTCAATCACCCACGAATCTTATTACAAATGATCTTAACATGTCCATCATGTTTATGTTGTGTAAGTGCTTTTATATCGAGTTAGCAACATTTGCTCCTAGTCGGTATATTGCAAGTTTTCACATCTCCTCATTATAAGACTTCTCATATAAGATGAAAGCATTGTAGTATGCTATATGAGGTTACTTGCCTAAATCATTAGCTCCATTATTGTCACGGTATTTCTACTGTGTAATTAATGGTTGGAACCTCCCACAAGTTCATCTATATGAACTTCTAGATCCATACAGTATGCTTTGTTGTTCTCATAACACTAAGATACTCAGCTACTACTGTAGAATTAGAAATTGTCTATTGCTCAGAACTTTCCCATCTTATAGTTCTATTTTAAGGACAAACACAAATTTAGATTATGATGTACTTTGTCATTTTGGAAGCTTGCATCGATGTAACCCTTTACACCCAACTCTTGCTTTTTACCATAACCATGCAAACAATCTTCATAGAGCTTCTCAAGCACTTAAGGATGTTCTAGTATGGCAGTCTAGTGACTCTTACTGGGATCTGATAGATGTCTACTCATCATGTCCATTACATACAAGATAACTACATAAGTACATATGCTCTCGTCATGTCCAATGCATACGGGAAAACGGGATGAGTACATAACATTACATACATGATAGATCCAATTGTAAAGGCACTTGGCATCTATCCATGTGTTCCTACTCTTCACAAGAACTAGGACACTAGGCTCCTGAGAGACTAGCACCATGGAACAGACCAGTTTTTTATCAATGAGTCATACATGTTGAACCCATTCAACATCTTTCTAATGTATGCTCTCATTGTTTAGGTCAAGAAGATTTCTAGTTCTATCTCTATAGATCTTAATTCCTATCACATAGGACGCTTTGCCAAAGACCTTCATAGAGAAGGTACTTTCCTTGCTAGGTTTAACATTTGTAGTATAAGGATATTATTCCCCATCATCATGGGGAATATAAATATTCTCTCATTCAACTTTTGCAATCACGGATTTTATCTTCATTCTACTCAACTCAAACTTTTCGACTATCTTGTAAAATTGAAGATTCCAGCTCATAGATGCTTGCTCCAATCCATAGATTGACCTTTTTAGCTTACAGAATTTGTTTGCATTAATATATTTATAAAACCATCAGGTTGTGTCACACACACAACTCATAATTATTCATGTTAAGGAATGTGATTTTAACATCCATATGCCAAATTTCATAGTTGTAATAAGCTATAATTGCAAGCATGATCCTGATGGATTTAAATATTCCAAATAGTAAAGATTTTGTTATGTTCAACATATTGAATTTGTTTGAAATCTTTGCAACCATTATGCTCTTATAGGTTTGTACAATACCATCCATGTCGGTCTTTTCTCAAAGACCCAAATGCACCCTATGGGTTTTACCCCTTTAGGTTGATCCACCAAGGTCATACCTTGTTGGTTTACATGCACTCCATCTTGGATCTCATGGCCTCAAGCCATTTCTCAACTTCTAGTCCCTTAATATCTTCTAGATAGTTTGTTGGCTCATCAACTATGACTAATTCACCACCTTCTTGAGTTATAAGATATCATAATCCTTCAAGCTCAAGTCCCACTAGATCTACAAGGTTTGTGTATTATATAACAAACTTGATATTTCACAATAATTTATGATTCTCATTGTTCCCACTATACCTCCTTAAGTTCAATGTTTTCTTTTTGGTCTCAAACTTTTCATGTTCTACTTTTCTCCCACTAATTCTTTTGAAATTAAATTCCCTTAGGAATACAACCATCCTAGTAACAATACACTTTTGTTGCCAGATTGGAATATAAAAGCAGTATTCAACAAAATAACATTATGTGATTTGTGGACAAAGCTTTCTAAGAAACTATTTTTTTACACAAGCTTTCAAACCTAATTCTTATAAAAGACATATTGGGACACCTCCCATGCCATATCTCATTTGGTGTCTTTTGAACCATCTTAGACGGTACATTATTTAATGTAAAGCATATGCCAAAAGGAATTGGAAGATTGACTAGATTTATTAATGATCGCACCACGACTAACATGGTGTGACACCTCCTTTCTAATACACTATCATTGTGTTTTAGGTGGAGTTCATCATGATACACTATCATGTTATCCAAGAAGGTCCTCAAACTCTTGGTTAAAATATTTCCACATTGATCTTATCAAAATGTTTAATATCTATAACAAGTTGGTTATGTACTTCATTCATAATCTCCTTGAACATTTCAAGAGATCTAGACTTGCAATTCATTAAATACAATCTACCACATCTACTAAAATTATCAGTAAATATAACGAGATACTAGTAACCACCTCTAGTATTTATTATAAAAGATCTATATACATCAGTATGTATGAGCCATGATGGAATAGTCTCTCTCCCACTACATCTAATGAAGATGCTTTTGTCAAATTGCCCAATAAATAAGACTTATACCAAAAAGTCTATATAACCATCATATGAATTCTAAAAATGCATTTCTCATTTTTGCACTCAAGATTACCATGCTATAGGTATTTGTGGAGTCACTCAGTATATATAATAGTCTCTAGAACTATCACATATAAACCATGAGACATTAGGCCACTTCCATAAAAGATCTTATCTTTAAAAGAAAAACATCAAATACATTCATAATATTATTGTCCATACAAGATACATGTTTAATGGTTGGTACATAATAGCAATTCACTAATTCTATTACTTGTCCATTATATGAATGACAGATTCCAACTATAGTGGCAACAACTCTTACTCTGCATAGTTCTAGCTTACTTCTTCTGAGATCCTAAAGTGGAGATATCTATCTCTTTCTTCTTCCTAAGTTCCTCTATATAAAGTAGGTAGTTCCTTTTCCAGTATCTAAGATGGCGACAGTGGTGGCACTTTCCTTCCTTGTTCACTCCTCCCTTAGCTTTCAGTGGAGAGACCTTTAGTTTTTTGCTAGCTTTAGAACTTTTCTTAGCTTTTCCTTTGTCTATGGACTTCCCTTTGTTGATCATCATTATAGATTTGGGTTTGTCCTTCTTAAACTGCACTCCATCTCTCCTTACATGCCAAGTAATTCTGACAATGGCTTTTCAAAATCATTCATGTTGTAGTTCATAATAAACTAGTTGTATTATTCTAGCAGTGACTATAGAAAAATGTCTATGGCCAACTCTTGCCCAAGGGAAATCCTAGTCTTGCAAGATTCTTCACATACCCATTCAAATTGAGCACATGGGGACCTATTGGATCTCCTTCATCCACATTACACTTGAATAGTGACTTGGACACATCATATCTCTATTGTCTTTTCTGATCTTGGTACATATTCTTAAGATGAGTAACCATCTCAATAAGTTCCATGTTCTCATGTCGTCTCAGCAAATCATAGTTACTTGAACACAACATCTGGCACTTGACATCCACATCATCTTCAGAATGCTTCTTGAAAGCATCCTTGTCAACCTTAGGCACGGTTGGAGGAGTTTCATATGGCTATGGTGTCTCCAAGACATAGAGCATGCACTCTTGAGTGAGAACGATTCTCAACATCTTGAATCAGTCATGGAAATTATTCCCATTGAACTTGTCCTTCTCAAGGACCAATCGCAAAGAAAACATATTTATGTTTTCCACTAGATTCAACAAAAAAAATTGCAATTTTTATCAAAAAACTTTTGATTTGATTTGATAAGTTTGATGATATTAAGAAGGCTTTTAATTAATTACCGCTCCTAATATTTTTTTCAAATTCATAGACCTCACTACCAATTTGGAAGATTTCAACATACAATCTTCTAGTGAGCCAAGATCCAAAATAATTAAGTTGATACCCAACCAACATTGGTGCTTATAACCAATAATTAAGGTAGGCAACATTTTCCAATTACATCTCATGCAATTCTTTATGGTATGTGCAACTCCATGTCATAGTCCATCTTCAACTTTCTAGGCACTTAATCCTATTAAGGTCACCTATTTAAGCCTAGCCTATAAACCAACATGATAAAATATGCACCCTGCTAAGGCAGACCCACATATCTACCATCACACTTCCATGAGATGTACGGTGCAGCATGCTAGGGTGTGTCGACGCTTGGTTGATCAAGCTTTTCATGTGCTCTTCTTATGGAAAGCAGCTTAGACTTAATATTTATTGAGGTATTTTATATAATTACATATACATATCCAATCACCACATACTTATAATATGTACCATATACATGTTATAACCACAAACAAAACATGCAATCAGAAATATATGAGTGATGGTCATGGTCATACTAATGTAATTCCTTAGAACCCCAAGGAATTACTACCACCTAAGGTCTACATCATATGTAGAATCATGTTTTTGATGAAGATTTGTGCTTGAACCAATCCATATTGATCAGTTCAACTCTTGAACTGATCGTCTCACCTCCTGGTCAGTTGGTTGGTCTCACAGATTGGTCGTCTGACCTCTATTTAAAGCAATGTTTGGACACATCTAGTCAATCGGTTGGCCCACCAGCTGATCATTTGGCTCCTCCTTTCATCTGTCCTCCTTGGTCCTCTAGCTGATCGGTTCACCTTCTAAAAAGGTAGGTTCGCTTGGTGATGAACGTCCTCTTTTCCATAACAAGAATTAAAACTATCCTAATCCTATTTAACATATTACATGGTAATAGGGAAATCTTGAGTTGTATTTGAGGGGAGCCTAGGAAGGAAAAAAACTAATACTTTTACATATGGAAAAGGAGAGATAGGCTCAGTATGCAAACCGAGATATAAAATATGATAAACAACCATCCAAGCAAGCATACAGATCAAGAATTTTATTGGCCATGACTATGCTAAACATCCACCATCAAACACCTTTTAGGACAATGTGTAATGATTGCATATATATATATATATATATATATATATATATATATATATATATATATATATATTATGTTGGTGTGTTTCTTAGCTCTTACTAAAATCACTGACTTCCTTTCTTGGATACAAATGATGATCTGTGTGCCTAGACCAAATCTTGATAGCTTGTTCCAAAAGGAGAATAAGCATGTTCTAGTGATGAGATGGAAGCTATGTCATTGTAACATGAAGGATTCTCCTAAGATGCGACTATGTTGACCTCACCAGGTTTTATTAAGTCTTGTAATGCATGCTTGAGCATGAGGCAAGAATCAGTCTTGTATCCCTTGGCCAAATGAAAGTTGTAATAGGTGTTGGCATTATAACTCTTTGGCAAGGGGTTGGAGGTTGCCTGATGGAGGGAAACTCCAATAGATGCTTGATGTCTGGAAAGTTGGCCCCAAGGGAAGCTCTTAATGGAGTGAACTCCATTTTTTGAATTGGTAAATTTTTCTGATGTGGGAGGAGATGATATTGGATTCACTTGAGGTGTCAGGTTATTTGTTGCATGAGGGGTCTTTACCACTAGTGGTGCATACCCATAGTAGTTTTTGGATAAACATAAATATTGCGATAGAATGTATTGAGTTTGATAGTTGGGTGGTGATATCTAATCTTGGTACTATTGAGACTCCATGATGTTGGTTTCCTTAGTCGTTGGAGGCTGAAACAATGATATATGGATGGTTGAATGTTGTCACTTGTTGTTTTTTACTAACATTAGTACATATCCCACTGTTGAATTTGTTGCCTTAGCCTTGGTCCATTTGTACTTCAAATTGTTCATTGTGGAGGTGGACTGAGGCTAAAAAGTGATGTATATGTTCTGATAACCCCCCCTATGTTGAAATGGTCATTCCTGACTCCTACTTGCATTAGTTTTGGGATGGTATTAAACATTTATAGGGATAACATGGTCGTGAGGTTCAATGCAGTTGTTCATATCATCATGTCCATGGCTCTTTATATGTGGGCTTTAATTTTAGCTAGGCAACCAACTCTCTCTCTAGGCCAACTCTCTCTTTATCCAACAAACCTACAAAAACTTTTTTCAGCCTTCTATTATAACACCATCAAGTCTTCCTTGGTGGGTACTTGGTCTACATTCCAAGCATATTGGTCAACAAACTTCTCACATATCTCAGCCCAAGTGGTGATAACTTTCATCTCTCATTTGGTACACCATGCTAAAGTAGGATATGTTAGGGTCTACTTAGAGTAGTAGATTCACACCATGTCCTTATCTTGTACTTCTACCATGTTCAAGTTGTTCGCCTTGAAGTGGGCCATAGGGCCCCCCTTTTTGGAGTTCTTATGGAACTTGGGAATGCTGAAGTTATCTGGAAGCTTTGTATCTAGGAAATGACAGAATTTGTTGAATGTCTTCACATTGTCCTTCTTCCCTTCTAGTTGCTTGATCTTCTATAGAATCTCGAGCAACAGTGGTCCACTATAGTAGGTTCTGGGGTAGCAACTTCCTGGAAGATGGTCCCCACTGATATCACTGGTAGCTTGATTTTCATTGGTGGTGTCATGCATACTGGTGGTAGGAATTTGTATGTTCCTTGTATGTACAGATTATACCAGGAGTGTTGTGGTCGATAAAAGGAATGTAGTATGGGGTTGGGTCCTCAGCCATTTAGGTATTGTGCTTGGACTTACACTGTGATATTGACCTTCTCAAGCTCATTAGGATCTTCCTTTCTGATTTTAGCTTCTTCCTCCTTTTCCCCTCGATAAAACCTTCAAGAATCAAGATAGATGTCACCACTTTTTAAGTTACTTGGATTGTCCCACTGTTCACGAATGGTGAACCCTAGTAGGTGCCCTGGTTGAAATGACTCTGTTTGATGTTGGTGGGGATTCCACACATCATATGGGAAGAGTGACATTCATGAGTTGGCTTATAAA
Organism: Alisma plantago-aquatica; assembly: GCA_963693085.1. Classification (NCBI taxonomy): domain Eukaryota; kingdom Viridiplantae; phylum Streptophyta; class Magnoliopsida; order Alismatales; family Alismataceae; genus Alisma; species Alisma plantago-aquatica. The sequence goes on along the minus strand of OY856413.1, from coordinate 196,510,367 downwards.
GCTCCTTTCTAAGATAACCACATGATGACACCCTCCCATGTACTCAGTGTTTAATGGAGGCATAAAAGGAACATTAGTTGGTTCTTCCAATGCACATTGCTAAGGGACTTCTGAGGAGGTAGAAGATTCAAGTATCTTTGTAGTCTCTTTGTGCTTCTCCCCTATGAATCATGTTGCTACCTGAATTCCCTTTGATGCTTCATCGATCAGCATGTACTCATACTCATCATAATAGTTGTAATATTGGCAAAAACATAGGCATATTATTGGGACATGTAGGACATTCTTCACCACATGCTTGTTATCAATGATTTTTTGGGTATGCTATCCTAACAACCACATATATGATCATTAATGTTTCATTCTTTGTTTAAAATAACTAAATTATGTTCCAAATTCTATATTCAAATTTTACATTATATGTTGTGGTACCAAAGATTTTGGGTGGGTTAGTTTTGTTCATGAGTTAAGTGTTGGTCACAACAAGCTTGTCCTTAAGAAATTAAGTGTGTGTTTGTCAGATATCCCAAAACTTAAAAAGGTTATCATTGTTGTAATATGTAACATACCAAATCTTAGACCCTACCCTAGAAGTGTGACCGTTTTGTCTTAGCCAAACAAGGTTGAGGATAGATCTAGAAGATGTTTAGTATAACCCTAATGAGATAAATCATGTATATATCACCTTAATGTAACCTAATGTTCTCACATTAATCTTAGTCCAATAAAGGACACATAAAATATGTTACATGAAGTGATATAAAATTTGTGCAAATAGTCACACACAATTCTTTTGTGATAATAATAAGTTATGAAACATAATGGATGAGCAATAATGATAATAGTGATAACCTAAGTAATAATGTGATATTAATGGTCACAAAAAATAATTATGACATAACTCATTAAAAGGAATCCCAAAAGTGAAATCTGAGTTAAGAATCGTGTTCCTTGTGTCCCAATTGTCTAGGGAGTCAAGTTTCACATTATTCACATAATAATAATTAATTTAATTCAATTTGGAAAGAGAAGATCTATGTTTTCCCCAAAATATAAAATAAAATATGAAATGACTCCAAAATATGAAAATAATCTTGGATTCATAATTTACATAATAAATATAGCCTTTGCGTGAATTTTCATCCAATTTGGAAGATGTTTGATTTAAAGATGAAATCAGGAGAGAGAGAGCGTGTGTAGAACCTTCAAAATATTAAACAATTGTACAAACAACTCCAACATGTGAAATTGATGGCAAATTGGTATCCAACACATTAAATATGACTTGTGGGTGAAGTTTTATCAAATTTGCATAATCATAATGTCATTAATGAAGGAGGAAAGAGAAAATAAGATTTGGTTTATTGAATACATCAAAAATTCCCAAAAGGCAAATCTAATTTCATATTCGCATTCCTCATGTCCAAATTAGGCTAGGTGCCAAGTTTCATTAAATTTGGGATTCGTGTGCACCCTCAAATGAGGAGAGAGAAAAGGGAAATAAATTTAATGCTTCACATTATTATATTTTCAAATTTGATAGGGTTTTCGATTTTCTTTTGTCACGCACCCTTAAAATCTCATACTTCAATCTTGGCCGTTGGTTTTCACAATCGGATGGCCTGAACATCATCTTCAAGCTAGCATAGAGCTGGTAGCAGGCGCCATTTTTTAGAGTTTTTAAAACTTCGATTTCTCTCTCTACACGCAACCTATCCACGAGATTCCTTCACCATCAGATTTAGCATTTGATTCTAGTTGATTTGATCTCCTACTCGAACCCTAACACTAGATATTCAAGTTTTTTTTCCTTTCTCACTTCCATCTTCTCGAAGCGTCGAATTGCAAAATTGTGATAGGCAACCCTATATATATTGGACCCCTTCTCAGTTTCCATTGGACCATGTGAAGGCTTTCCATTGCCTCAATTTCCTCATTGGGAGTGTGTTCGACTGCCGTTGAGATACTTTTATTCACTGGACTTGTAGCATCTCGCTAGAGTGGTTGGTTTCACCAATCTTCAATTGCGTGGAGAGGTGAGTTCTTGAAGGTGATTTCTTTGATTTCTTTTCATCGAATTGTTGTATTGTCGCCATGTTGGGTTTTTTTGAATTCCAAGCCTACCTCCTCAGGCTATTTAGAGCAGCCATGGTGGGTGCTGGAAGGGGGATGATACCCCATTGTGTTTTCCCGCTCCTACCCCCTTTCTTTCCTTCTTTATTTATTTTATCGCTCAAGGGCATTTCCATCATTTTGCCTTCATTACCTTTTCTTTGGGGTAAGTCAACTGATCCATTGACCCACTAACTTGGTTCGTATTCATTGGGCTAAGTGGTGTGGGCCCGGGCCCTTCTCGTTCCCTTTCTTTCTTGCTCATTTGGTATATCATGGTTTTCTTATTGGTTGAACTTTGAAAAATCATAAATAATTATTTCTTATCCAAAAATTACAAATAAATAGTCAATAAATTCAAAAAAATGTAAGCTTTCTAATGGTGTTGGTTTTTTTGCCTAAATCTAATGATTAATAATAAGTAAATTTAATGGAAAAATCTAAATAAGTAATAACTTGTAAAATTTATAACTAAATATATACAAGATAGAAAAATATAATAAAATATGTTTTGGGCTTCAAATAAATAAACTAAAATATGATGTGGTTTTGATAACCTAATTCACTAATAGTAAATAGGTAGTTTTTAGGGTTTTGAATAATTAATGGAAACCTAACCCTAATTCCACATATATGCATCATAGGTTCTTTGGAGGCCTAGGCTTGAACCTAGACTTGGCTTTGGATAAAGTAGACTTTGTAGAGAGGTATGATTGCATCCCATATTATTTCTATATTGAGCAATTTCCAATTCCTCTCTCTAAATGTATGTTTTGCATCTCCTATTGTTGTTATATTGTGCAATTTCTAATTCTTCTCTCTTATTCTATATTTGCATCTCCTATTTTTCCTTTGAGCAATTAGCCTATGTTTCTTCTTTCTCTTGGTCCTATGGACATTAGCCTACACATTACTCTTTTCTTTTGAAAATCATGGTTCATGTGAACTACCTTAATTTCTATTGATCTTGTCATCATGGATATTCTTTTGGAGTCTCTCCTATGCTTTGAGCATGTTGGACTAATTTGCTGGTATGTTCCCACTTTGAGGTGGATGTTTATATGTTGATATGTGCTTCTTTTCCCACCATGGTAGAAGATGTGTATGTAGCACAACATGTTGGATATTCTTGAATTCATATTTCTTGCGTATTCTTTTGATATGCATCATGTGGTGACTACTAATATAATGTTGAATGTGTTTTTATGTGGATGTTAAATTCCCACATATGAATGTCGATATTAAATTCATGCATACTTATATACAGGGGCATATGTTAAAATTCCTGCTCGAGCAGATGTGAATCGTTTTCTTCTCACCCACATTCGAGCAAATGTGTATCATAACTTGCTCATCCCACATTGGAGTAGATGTGTATCGTTTCCTACTCACCCCACATTTTTGGTAGATCTGTATTTCCTACCAACATGATATATTATTCTAGTTTTGTCATCAACGTTACACATGTATGCCTTGTTATTATATTTTGCTTCTATCTGTCTCTTTTATTGATGTTCTTTTCTTTTATGCCCCTTTTGGGTAGTACTTTTCTCTTTTATGGGAATCATTTATATTTGTTGTCCTTAATTCCATATATTTCTCAATTTTCTTATTTAGTATGTGCATACCATCCTTTGTTGATGTTTTTTTTCTCTTCTTGCTGGGGTATGCTTCCAACCCTAGGTGAAGGAATTGGATGACATGACATGAAGACTTGGACTTACTTAAGGAGTTAAAGTTGGAGACAAAGTTGTTATGGTGTATATTTCCCTCTACTAGATCCATATGATGTACCCTTTATGTAAACCCTTATGGTAGATGATGTTGAGGTACTTTTGTAATCTTATGATAAATTGAATATAATCAAATATTTCATTCTGCTGCTATACTTTGGTGTTATGATACATTCATGTTGAATAAATTTGTTTCATCCCTTTGGCAAAAATTTCATGTTGGTGTTTGATTTGGGATGTTGCCTTTTTATTTTAGTATGGAGTGGTTCCCCTCTGGGATCCCACTTCTTACAGCATGGTATCAGAGCCAGGTTAGTCAGAATCTGACTATTTCAATTTTGTCTCCCTAATAGAACCCTTGACTTAGATAGTTACCTCTAGGTGAGATGTTCACCCGTTGATCTATGATGAGATGATGATTATCTCTTGGTGCAGTGATGTTGGTCTTGAGGATACTATTAGGTTATGAGTAAGTAGTAGGATAAAGAGGACTTGTTATGGATAAATTGTGACTTGGTTTATACCTTCTTTGTTTTATCTCTAATGTTTCTTATTGACAAAAAAATTATTTTCATTATACTACTATATATACAAAAAAATTCTCTGATTTGTCAATGTTTTCTTGAAATAAGTCACAATGAAGAGAAACCCAAGAATTAGTTGGAATAAAATCCTAACCCTAGTTTTGATGAAGTGACTAGGATGGAAACAAAGGTATAATAGACCTACCCTATGACTTTTTGTATAGGGTTGATAGGTTAGAGACACAAGGACCTAAAACTCAACCCTAGATGGTTCTGAATTTTAGTTGGATACATGAATAACAAAAATCTATAAAACTTTCACAACTATAAGATATGTGGGTAACCCAAAATGTTATTTAGTATGACTTGTTAGGTTAAACCTTTTAAGGGGTGGAGAGTAGTTGGTTGTTGATGTTCGAATCAATTGATTTCGAGGGTGAAATCCTTTTAAGGGGTGGAGTGTTGTAACATACCAGATCTTGGACCCTACCCTAGAAGTGTGACCTTTTGGTCTTAGCCAAACAAGGTTGAGGATAGATCTAGAAGAAGTTTAGTATAACCCTAATGAGCTAAAGGATGTATATATCACCTTAATGTAACATAATGTCCTCACATTAATCTTAGGCAAATAAAGGACACATAAAATATGTTACATGAAGTAATATAAAATTCGTGCAGATAGTCACACACAATTCTTTTTGTGATAATAATAAGTTATGAAACATACTGGATGAGCAATAATGATAATAGTGATAACCTAAGTAATCATGTGATATTAATGGTCACAAATAATAATTGTGACATAACTCATTAAAAGGAATCCCAAAAGTGGAATCTAAGTTAAGAATCGTGTTCCTTGGGTCCCAATTGTCTTGTGAGTCAAGTTTCACATTATTCACATAATAATAATTAATTTAATTCAATTTGGAAAGAGAAGATCTATGTTTTCCCCAAAATATAAAATAAAATATGAAATGACTCCAAAAGAGGAAAATGATCTTGGATTTGTAATCTACATAATAAATATAACCTTTGGGTGAATTTTCATCCAATTTGGAAGATGTTTGATTAAAAGATGAAATTAGGAGAGAGAAAGTGTGTAGAACCTTAAAAACATTAAATAATTATACAAACAACTCAAACATGTGAAATTGATGGCAACTTCATATCCAACACATTAAATATGACTTGTGGGTGAAGTTTTGTCAAATTTAGATAATCCTAATGTCATTAATGAAGGAGGAAAGAGAAAATAAGATTTGGTTTATTTAACACATCAAAAGTTCTCAAAAGGAAAATCTAATTTCATATTCAGATTTCTCATGTCCAAATTAGGTTAGGTGCCAAATTTCATTAAATTTGGGATTTCTTTACACCCTCAAATGAGGAGAGAGAAAGGGGAAATAAATTTAATGCTTCACATTATTTGATTTCAAATTTGATAAGGTTTTCAATTTTCTTCTGTCACGCGCCCATTAAATCTCGCATTTCAATCTCGGTCGTTGGTTTTCACGATCAGTGGGCCTGAACGTCGTCTTCAAGCTAGCATAGAGCTGGCAGTAGGCGTCATTTTTTGGAGTTTCTAAAACTTTGATTTCTCTCTCTACACACAACCTATCCATGAGATTCCTTCGCCATCAGATTTGGCATTCAATTCCAGTTTATTTGATATCCTACTCAAACTGTAACACTAGATATTTGAGTTTTTCTACTTTCTCACATCCACCTTGTCGAAGCGTCGGGTTGCAGAAACTGTATAGGCAACCCTATATATCAGACCCCTTCTCTAGTTCCTTGGACCATGTCAAGGCTTACCATCACCTCAATTTCCTCATTGGGAGCGTGTTCGACTGTCGCTAAGTTGCTTTTGTTCATTGGACTTGCGGCATCTCACCAGAGTGGCTGGTTTTACCGATCTTCAATCACGTGGAGAGGTGAATTCTTAAAGGTGCTTTCTTCGATTTCTTTTCATCAAATCATTGTAATGTCACCGTGTTGGGTTTTGCCCAATTCCACACCTACCTACTCAGGCTGTTTGGAATAGCCATGGCGGGAGCCTATAAGGGGGACGATACCCAATTGTGTTTTCCCACTTCTACCCCCTTTCTTTCCCTCTTTATTTGTTTTATTACCCAGGGGCATTTCCATCATTTTGCCTTCTTTTCCTTTGCTTTAGGGTGAGTCAATCAATCCATTGACCCACTAACTTGGCCAACATTCATTGGGCTAAGTGGTGCAGGCCTAACCCCTTCCCTTTCCCTTTCTTCTCGCTTATTTGGTATATCATGGTTTTCTTATTGTTGAACTTTAAAAAATCATAACTAATTATTTGCTTATCCAAAAATTACAAAAAATAGCCAATAAATTTAGAAAAATGTAAACTTCCTAATGATGTTGGTTTTATCGCCTAAATCTTATAATTAATAATAAGTAATTTTAATGGATTAATCTAAATAAGTAATAACTTGTAAAATTCATAACTAAATATATACAAGATAGAAAAATATAATAAAATATGTTTTAGGCTTCAAATAATTTAAAATAAAATATGACATGGTTTTGATAACCTAATTCACTAGTAGTAAATAGGCAATTTTTAGGGTTTTGAATAATTAATGGAAACCTAACCCTAATTCCACATATATGCATCATAGGTTCTTTGAAGGCCTACACTTGAACCTAGACTTGTCTTTGGATAGAGTAGACTCTATAGAGAGGTATGATTACATCCCACATTATTTCTATATTGAGAAATTTCTAGTTCCTCGGTCTAAATGTATGTTTTGCATCCCCTATTATTTCTATATTGAGCAATTTCTAATTCTTCTCTCTTATTACATGTTTACATCTCCTATTTTTCCTTTGAGCAATTAGCCTATCATTCTTCTTTCTCTTGGTCCTATGGACATTAGCCTACACATTACTCTTTTCTTTTGAAAATCATGGTTCATGTGAACTACCTTAATTCTTATTGATCTTGTGATCATGGATATTCTTTTGGACTCTCTCCTATTCTTTGAGCATGTTGGACTTCTTTGATGGTATGTACCCACTTTGAGGTGGATGTTTATATTTTGATATGTGCTTCTTTTCCCACCATGGTAGTGGATGTATATGTAGCACATCATGTAGGATATTCTTGAATTCATATTTCTTGCTTATTGTTTTGATATGCATCGTGTGGTGACTACTAGTATAAATGTTGAACGTATTTTTATGTGGATGTTAAATTCCCACATATGAATAGAGATGTTAAATTTCTGCATACTTATATATAGGGGCAGATGTTAAAATTCCTGCTTGAGCAAATGTGTATCGTTTCCTACTCACCCCACATTTGAGCAGATGTGTATCGTTTTCTTCTCACCCCACATTCGAGTAGATGTGTATCGTTTCCTACTCACCCCACATTTATGGTAGATGTGTATTTCCTACCAACATGATATATTATTCTAGTTTTGTCACCAACATTACACATGTAAGCCTTGTTATTATACTTTGCTTCTATTTGTATCTTTTATTGATGTTCTTTTCTTTTATGCCCCCTCTGGGTAGTATTTTTCTCTTTTATGGGATGCATTTATATTTGTTCTCCTTAATTCCATATATTGCTCAATTTTCTTATTTAGTATGCACATACCAGCCTTTGTTGATGTTATTTTTTTCTCTTGTTAATGGGGTATGCTTCCAACCCTAGGTGAAGGACTTGGATGACATGGCATGAAGACTTTGTAACATCCCAGGATTTGAGGTCTCGGATAACATGATCTTAAAAGGAATGATTGGACTACCCATATCACCAAGGTGCACCTCCTTTTCTGGGAGCCCATCACTAAAGAACTCCATAGTTAAGCGTGCTCAACTTGGAGTAGTACTAGGATGGGTGACCAGTCGGTAAGTTGATCCTGGCTTGCGTGTCAGTGTGGACAAAGTGCGCAGTTAAGGCTAATGGTGGTTTGTGGGGCTAGTCGTCATTCATGAAACTCTACTAGAGCCATGGGTAGTGGGCCCATTCATTAGAAATGGTATCAGAGCCAATTCCCCTCCAGTAGGTGGGGCCCACATGGGCATGGCATGCTAGTCTTGAGTCGTTCGGTCCAGGCATGTAGGAAAGGGTTGTCCATGGTTGACGTAACCACCCTTGCGCTGGTATTCCGTGATCGGGAGCTGGGTGTCCATGGGCAATTGTGGGTCTGCACTGAAATGGGGAAGAGATTATGAGGCCTTATAGTTGAGCCTTGACGAGGATGTCAAAAGTCTAAGTGGGGGAGATTGTAACATCCCAAGATTTGAGGCCTCGGATAAAACACTCTTAAAAGGAATGATTGGACTACCCATATCACTAAGGTGCACCTCCTTTTCTGGGAGCCCATCACTAAAGAACTCCATAGTTAAGTGTGCTCAGCTTAGAGTAGTACTAGGATGGGTGACCAGTCGGGAAGTTGACCCCGGCTTGCACGTGCATGAGGACAAAGCACGTAGTTAAGGATAGTGGTGGTCCGTGGGGCCAGTCGTCATTCCTGAAACTCTACTAGAGCCTTGAGCACTGGGCTCGGGCATTACAAATGGTATCAGAGTCAATTCCCCTCTAGTAGGTGGGGCCCACATGGGCATGGCATGCCAGTCTTGAGCCGTGCAGTCCAGGAATGTAGGAAAGGGATGTCCATGGTTGACGTAGCCACCCTTATGTTGGTATTCCGTGATCGGGAGCTGGGTGTCCATGGGCCATTGTGGGTCTGCACTGAAATGGGGAAGAGATTATGAGGCCTTATAGTTGAGCCTTGACGAGGACGTCAAGAGTCTAAGTGGGGGAGATTGTAACATCTCAGGATTTGAGGCCTCGGATAAAACACTCTTAAAAGGAATGATTGGACTACCCATATCACCAAGGTGCACCTCTTTTTCTGGGAGCCCATCACTAAGAACTCCATAGTTAAGCGTGCTCAGCTTGGAGTAGTACTAGGATGGGTGATCAGTCGGGAAGTTGACCCCGGCTTGCACGTGCATGAGGACAAAGCACGCAGTTAAGGCTAGTGGTGGTCTGTAGGGACAGTCGTCATTCCTGAAACTCTACTAGAGTCTTGGGCACTGGGCCCGGGCATTACAAATGGTATTAGAGCCAATTCCCCTCCAGTAGGTGGGGCCCACATGGACATGGCATGCAAGTCTTGAGCCGTACGGTCCAGGCATGTAGGAAAGGGTTGTCTATGGTTGACGTAGCCACCCTTGTGCTGGTATTCCATGATCGGGAGTTGGGTGTCCATGGGCAATTGTGGGTCTGCACTGAAATGGGGAAGAGAATATGAGGCCTTATAGTTGAGACTTGACGAGGATGTCAAGAGTCTAAGTAGGGGAGATTGTGAAATCCCAGGATTTGAGGCCTCGGATAAAACACTCTTAAAAGGAATGATTGGACTACCCATATCACCAAGGTGCACCTCCTTTTTCGGGAGTCCATCACTAAAGAACTCCATAGTTAAGCGTGCTCAGCTTGGAGTAGTACTAGGATGGGTGACCAGTCGGGAAGTTGATCCTGACTTGCACGTGCATGAGGACAAAACACGCAGTTAAGGCTAGTGGTGGTCTGTGGGGCCAGTCTTCATTCCTAAAACTCCACTAGAACCTTGGGCACTGGGCCCGGGCATTACAGACTTGGACGTAACTTAAGGAGTTGAAGTTGGAGACAAAGTTTTTATGGAGTAGATTTCCCTCTACTATATCCTTATGATGTACCATTTATGTAAACCCTTATGGGAGATGATGTTGAGGTACTTTTATAATCTTATGATAAATTGAATATAGACAAATATTTTCTTCGGCTGCTATACTTTGGTGTTATGATACATTCATGTTGAATAAATTGGTTTCATCCCTTTGGCAAAAATTTCATGTTGGTGTTTGGTTTGGGATGTTGCCTTTTTTATTTTAGTATGGAGTGGTTCCCCTCTAGGATCCCACTCCTTGCATAATCCTTTTGAGAATTGATTTATTGTATCGTACAGTGTCACCTTTTTCAAAGATACTTCATAGTTTAGAAAACCATTCGATGTTTCTCAGTATGTTTAAGGAAATTGTGGATTCTCTTTTATTTCACATTGTTGTTTCAGATCTTGTACCTACTCATACTAATATTGATCATGCAGGTCTCAGTAATACTCTGACTCAGGTACAATAGGATGCGACTCAAATCAATAATTCTCTGATCTCTACTAGTTGTGGGGATTCCATGGTTCAACTTATTATTTATAATTGTTAGATTGCTTTGTGTAAGGAAAAGTGTCCATGTGCATTGCATTCAATTTCCAACTTTTTTCTTATGATTTTTTCATCACCTTCCATGCTTCATTTATCTCCAACCTATTCTATCCATGTATCTCATATTGTATATATTTCACTAAGTCACCTAGGTTGGTGACAAGATATGGAAGATAAGATTGTTGCTTTATCTATAAATAATACATGGAGTTTTGTGTCTACTTCCTCCAAAAAATAAGTAGTTGATTATAGATGTATCTTCTCAGTCATATTTGGTCCATTTGGTACTTTTGATAGGCTAAAAACAAGATTATGGAAAAAGGCTACATGCATGTTTAGGGCAAGCATTACTTGGGAACCTTTTTCCTGGTGGCATAAATCAAATTGTTCATCTCCTTGGTTTCACACATGTCATAGACACTACACAACTCTACATCAAGTATTCCTTTCTTCATAAAGATCTCACAGAAGAGATCTATATGGAGCAACCACCGAAGTTTGTTTCTCAGCGGGGTCTGGTCTAGTTTTTTGGTCCATATGTCTCCCTATGGCATGAAGCAATCATCGCGGGCATAGTTTGTGTAATATTATTTTGGTCAATGGGGATCAAGGGTATATCTCTAAGTATAGTGGTAGATCCCTTTTAATACCAGGAGCATGCCCCCAAGATTTTTAAAAATTAATGAATATGGTTGGGTTAAAAGTTTTTAATTAATCTTCTTTATTGCATTGACCATTTCTAATTTGATATACATCCCTTAAGAGTTTCCCATTAACAGATCCTTTATACTTTCCAAGTTAAAGAATATAATAAAATTTTCTATTATTTTAACTTCATTTTGACATTTACTCGCTAAAATAATGCATCCTTAGATTCCTTTTCAGTTTGTGCTACTTTTAGAACTGTGAAGATGATTTCTTGTGTCAATGTCTATTACAATTTCTATTCTATTTTGATTTTTAAAAATTAGTGAATATGGTTGGATTGAAAGTTTTTAATTAATATGCTTTATTATGTTGATAGTTTCTTATTTGATAAGACCCCCAAGAGCTTCATGTTGATGGTTCCTTTATACTTTCCAAGTTGAATAATATAATAAAAATCTCTATTATTTTGGCTCTTCTCTGACAATTACTCATTAAATTAATGCCTTCATAGATCCCTTTTTAGATTGGATTGTTTTTACCATTGCGAAGAGGATTTCTTGTGCTATTGTCTATTACAATTCTTACTCTATTTGATTTTTTAGTGTAAATGTTCTCTCTCTCCTCTGGTCTTTTGATAATCATAATTATTCAAAATAGTAAGCATAAATTAAGGAAACAACTGACCTCTATAATTCTATCTATAAACCTCCAACATTGAATGTGTCATACTCCATGTTTCGTTTAACAAGTGTCACTATGACATGTTAGTCTGTTAGATATTGGTATACATGGATATTTTTTGATAGAGTTCCACACCATTGCACAAACGTTGCTTTCAATATTGTTTAAGCAACCAACATAACCTTTCAAAACCAGTTGCCTCTACCTTTTTCAAACACACATAGGTGTGCACAACAACATTGATAAAAGAGAAACAAATTCAATTCTTAGGACCATTCATTATTCACCATCCACATACTTGTAAAGTGATGGAAACATCTTATAAGTCATCTTGTCGTTAATTTTATTTATTTATCATAAGTGTGGATTTATATAACTTATTTGCCTCTATAAGTATAGAAAATTTGTTTATATTCACTTTGCATCAATATAGTATTACTTATTAATAGAATCTAGGTACTTCATTTTGTAATCAACGATCATCATTTATTACATTGTAAAAATATTTTAATTATATACACTATACACCTTTGAAAGGTGGTTTTGAGAAGATCGTTATGTCCAAGAATAACACTATGCACTTTTTTTTAAGAAGTGGAACAATGTGAGTGAATGTACGATTTTTAAAGATCAAATTCAACCTAAGAACCAGTTAGACTCTAAAGGAGCAGAAACTAATGACCAACAACCTCTTAAGACTCAAAAAAATGAATGTCAAGATCTTGTAATTGAGTCATTTCCTGGCTTGCACCTCTAATATGGGAATATCCACATGATCAAAGGGATGAAATATGTAGAGCATATCTGCAATGGGGTCCCTATAAATTCAAACTTGAAAAATACCCATTATCTGGTTTTGAGAAACATCCTCAGAGATTCCAATAAACATAGTTTAGTTGATTTTCTAAGTTGTTGGAATATTCTCCTATTAAAGATGTTTCTTATTGCTTGTCCTGCTATCTTTTTAGCAATTGAGTGGTCAATTTATGTTTGATGTTTTTACAACAAAAGAAATTGGAAAAACCAATGATGGAAAAAATATGTGATTATCTTAATCATGTTGGCAAAGATCTGTGTTCCCCACACAACAATGCTGCTAAATTTTGTGGTGATATTCTTAATCAATCAATGAATATAAAAAATGTCATGCAAGTGTAGAGTTTTGAGAAAATTAGAAATAACCAACTATGTCTTCAAATCACTATTGTTGCAGTCTGCTGGCATGTGTTTCAACAATGTTCTTTTAGAGGTCATGATGAAACCACAAGTTCTAAAAATAAAGATAATTTCCTTCAGATGATCAAATTGTTGGCATCATATAGAAATGATGTTTTTGATGTTGTATTAGAAAATGTGCCATACAATTCTCGATGCACATCTCACCATATTCAAAAAGAGATTCTACATATTATTTTAATGAAGATGAGAAAATATATATGTGAAGAAATTGGAGATTCTAATGTCTGTATCATTGTGGATGAAGTACGTGATGAATATAGAAAGGATCAAATGGCATTGGTTCTACGATTTGTTGATAAGGATGGTCTAGTACAATAGAAATTCTTTGAGATAATTCATGTGAAAAATACAACTGCTTTAACTCTTAAAAACCATATATGTGATGTTGTGAATAGACACAATCTCTCTATAAACAACATTTGTGGGTAGTGTTATGATGGCACTAGTAATATGCATGCAGAATGGAATGGCTTATAAGCATTATTTCAACAAGATTCTCATTTGACATACTATGTTCACTATTTTTCTCATTGTTTACAACTAGCCCTGGTCGTTGCCTCAATAGAAGTCAAATAGATTCACCAATTTTTCAAAAATTTGATGTTTATAATAAATTCAATTTCTTCTTCGTGTAAGCATATTGAAGAACTGAAGGATTCAAAAGAGAAGGAAATTGTAGATTTACTTGCTATTGATGAAATTGAGATGGGAAAAGGAGCTAATCAAACTAGATCTCTAAGACGACCTGGAGAGACTCGTTGGGTTTCACATTATCATTCTATTTGCAATCTACTAGATTTGTTTGATGCAACTTGTTCTGTTCTACAAAATATTGTTAATGATCGGCACACTTATTCCCAATGTGGGGATGTTGATGCTACATATAAGAATCTCACTTCTTTTGAATTTGTATCATCATACACTTAATGAAATAGATAATGGGTATCATAGGATAAATATAGGCATTCTCTCCCCCTCTCCCACGCCCGTGACGGAGGCCGAATGTATGGGAGGGTAGTAAACCAAGGCAGCAGTTGGGATTCGAACTTGGGTCCCTTCGTGAGGAGACATCGTGCTTGACCACTTGAGACACTCCTTTTTGGCGATAATGGGGAACATAGATCTTCTTTGTCAGGCGTTACAAAAGAAAAATCAAGACATTTTTAATGCTATGGACTTAGTAAAAAGTACTAAGTTATTGATCCATAGTTTTAGAGATGATGGAGGGGAAAAGTTGATAAATGATGTGAGATATTTTTTGAGACATGATGTGGATGTCCCTAAAATGAATAGCTCCTATGTTGCTCATCAAGTACGTGTACTCAACCAAAAATTAGATGACAGTTGCACATTATTTCTGTGTGGAGATATTTTTGTGATAATAGATAAATAATTACATGAACTAAGTCATGGATTCAATCACCAAGTGATAGATTTGTTGATATTAAGCTTTTCTTTGGCTCCCGAAAAATGCATACAAGGACTTCAATATTCACAATATATGTCTTCTTTTTGAAAAATATTACTCATCTGATTTCAATATCAAGAAAAGGTTGATTTGAGGTATGAACTTTGTCATTTCATGGCACATGGTCCTACCAATGTAGATTTCATGAACCTTTTACTGTTTTAGATTTATGTTGTGCTCTATCAAAAACTAAAAAGAACAAAATTCACATATTTCTTGATATATTGATCCATATGATCTTGACTCTTCCAGTCTCCACATCCACAAAAGACAGTGCATTCTCAGTAACGAAACTCATTAAGACAAACTTATGCAATGGAAGATGAATTTCTTGTTGGTAATCTCATTGTCCATATTAAAAGCGAGATTGCATAGTCATATGACACTGATTCTATTATCAAGGACTTGAAAAACATTAAAGAGAGAAATACAATATTTTTAAAATTTTAGAGTTATATCATGTCACCAATTTCATTATATTTTCTTTTGTAATTTAATCTATAATTGCACTTGAAGTAAATCAAATTTATTTGAAGTCTTAGTTTTTTGAAATTTTGAGATGGATACGCTTGACTGCTTCGTAGTATATTATGCCCCCCCAATATTTATCTTCAAGATCCGCCACTAACTATGTCTTATATTAGCATGGTTATGCTAGTTATATTCCAGATGTTGTCTTTGTTAATGATATTCTTATTCTGGATGATGACCATCAAGGCCTTACGAGGATCAAGCAGTTTTTTTAGGACAAATTAAAGACCAAATATCTAGGCCACCAAAAGTGTATATTAGGTATTGAAGTGATGATGTCAAAGGCTGGAATTGTTGTTTACCAGTGTAAGTGTGTACTTTATCTTCTTGAGAATAGGTTCTTTGGGGTCGAAACCTATATATTTACCTATGGATCCCAAAGTTGACCTACATAAAAACAAGAAGAGCCTCTTGAAAAGATATGGCAATGTAAGATTTTGGTAGTAGAAACCAAACTATCTCAAAGTTACTTGACCAAATATTTATTTCACTACAAGTGTGGTCAGTCAATTTATGGACAAACCACATTCAAGTCTTTGGGAAGCAATCATTTGAGTTCTTTTCTATCTTAAGAGAAATATGAAAAATGGCATTCTCTATTCTTGTCATGGGCATATGAAGATACAAGGACTCTCATATGTGGATTGGGAAAGCTTCTATCATTGATCAATAATTTGAGACTGGTTACTATGCTTTCCTAGGAGGTAATATTGTCTCTTGGAAAATCAAGACACAAACCATCATTGCTCGTTCCTATGAAGAATATTAATATTGGGCCATGGCCCATTCCACTAGTTATGTACTACGTGTGACCAACATCATGGAAGAATTGGCATCCAATCATAAAGAAGTGGTGGACTTGCAATCTGATAACCAAATAGTAGTTTGTATCACTTCCAACCCCAACTTTCATGAAATAACTAAATACATAGAAGTATATTTCTACTTTTTTTGTAAGAATCTCCAATACAAGTTGATCAAACTAAATCTTGACCATGCATAAGATTAACTTTTATATTTTTTAACTAAGTCTTTAAATGGACTCTGAGTCCATTCTTTTGTGCAAAAACTCGGTGCTTATAATATATACACATCAATTTTAGGGGGGTGTTAGATTAATATGTCTACATTATTCTTTTTATAATGCCCAAATTTAGCGGTAGTATTACATAAATAATGTTTACATCCTTCTTATAATCATGTGACTAGTCCTACATTGTATAGTAGTGCTATTGACATTCACCTTATTCTTATACATATACTATCCATATTCATAATAAAAAAACACAATATATGTTTCATTTCTATCTTGGTTACATATGTGATGGTATCTTGTTTGAAGAATTTCTTATTGAGACAGCCTATGATATCTCTATTGAGTAAGGACCTAGGATACTTCTCTCAATATGTTTTGAGAGAGATGTCCTTATAAAATTTCTTTTTTATCTACGATAAAAATGAAAATATTTGTAGACAAACAATAGGGATAATGTTACATGTTGGATTGTATTATGGGATAGTGGAGTTAGAAAGATGATCTTTTTACATGATAGCTAATAGGATCTAAGATAATGTACTCAACCAATATAATATGTTATATGATAGCTAATAGGATCTAAGATAATGTACTCAACCAATATAATATGTTATACGCATGTCCATTAAAGGTAAGAGTGTTGTGTTTAGGAGTTATATGATGGTGGTCACAGAAACTTTTGATTCTAATTTGAATACATTCACCAGTGATGTGAACTTAAGAGGGGATACACAAATTCTAAATTTCAAAATAACTAATTATGAAGGAATGTATCCACATAATGAACATAGGAGAGATAATCTATAATATTGGACCATGTGTATCAACTCACAATCCTAGATGTGGCACCATATTGAAGAGGTCATTTTTGTAGGTAGGCTTTAGTAGACCCAAATTTAGTGGTATATAGGTAATTGTCCACCTAGTGGAGAATCTAATATCATTTAAAATGTAAATAATTTATGTGCTGCTAATACAATGAGGTAAGATGATAGCATTATATTAAATTATACATAATAGATATTTCTCAATATCATACTCTAAAATAGATAAAGGATTGGTGTCATTAAGAAAAAAAATTGGTCCATCAAAACTTTGTTACTTTTTATTTTTTCCAAAAAGGAGGAAACATATAGAGCATGAAGGAATGAGATATAGATGGAAGTATCTATCTATCTTTACAAACACAAGTATGGGTCTATTATATACAAAAAAAACTGAAAAAAAGGATCATCAAATTAGGACTCTACCACAACCCAGAATATCATCTAATGCCTTAATAGATCCTAGAATGAGGTTCTAGAGAACAGAAGGCAATCTTTCAGCACCATCATAACACCTGGAGTTTCTTTCTTGCCATAGGAAATAGAAAATACTCAGACAAAATAACTTCCAGTCACCATTATCCATGGTGGTCATCTTAGAAATGGTCTTCAGTTGAGTAACAGATAGAACTTTGCTAGCAAAGGGCCATACCGTAGAAGAATATCTAGAGGTAAAAAAAATATGGGTAGTGTCCTCGTAATCAGCTTTACAGAGATAACATCTAGAAATAGAGTTGATACCAATTCTTCTAACATAGTCCACTGTAGAAATCTTATCATGCACAACTTTCCACATGTTGAACTAATACCTCTTAGGAGACATTCCTTTCTAGATCTAGATGAATTCAAAAAGAGTTGCTTCAACTTTCCTAATTGCATTTCAGATCAACTTGAGCTTTGGATTTTCAACATATTTGAATAGAACTATGTCTTTCTTACCTTCTTGTATTGGTATAACCTCAATAGCACTCATGAGCTTCATATTATTTTGGCTGGAAGGAACATTCTAATGGTCATCTAGAATAATATTGCTTAACTTGTGATCAGTAGATAGAACCAGCTTTAAGATGCAATTTTCCCCAATAGGGTCAGCAAGGAAGCCCCAATTAAACCATGGATTGCCCCCCAAAAAAATAGATTAACCATCTCCCAGAGTGTAACTTATGTGATTTGAAAGAAAGTCTCTAATCTTCATAATCTTTTTAAAGGCCCAAGACATATTCAAGGACTCTTTAAGAGACCAGGAGGATTTGTTAACCAAATACTTCTCATGGGCCCATTTGACCCACAAGGAATCATTTTTCCTTACTACATCCCATGCATTAAGCATAAGGCAAGCCAGAGAAGTGTCTCTAATCTTGTTGATGTTTAGACCCCCTTCAGAAGTAGGATGGGTGACCTTGTCCCACTAAACAAGATGAAGATGGCTTTGATTTTCATCACTACCCCAAATAAACTCTCTACAGGCTTTATCAATCTCATTCTGGATCGACATTTGAAGGGGAAAAGAACCCATCCAATTGAAATGCATAACAGAAAGAGTATACCCAATTAGCTCAGCACAAGCAGTAAAAGAAAGAATTTTATATTTCTACCCTTCAACCTTATGCCTAATCCTATCCAAAAGAGGTTCACAAGAATATTTATACATCTTGCCCACAAATAGGGGCACCCCCAAATATTATGATGGAAGATATCCTTCTTTGAAGCCAAGAATCTTAATTAAGTCAACATTAGGGAAATATTTGCTAAAGAAGACTTCACTTTTCTCTACATTCACAACCAATCCAGAAAGTTTACCAAAAGAATCAAAGAGATAAACAATGTTTTTGGCATTTTCACATTCGCCTCAGAAAAGAGCATAAGGTCATCTGCAAAAATAAGATGGGACAGTTTGAAATTCTTGGAAGCTATTAAAGAAATTATTTCTTTGTTTTCAATAGAATCTTCCATAAGCACAGAAATCCCATGCATAACAATGACAAAAAGATAGGGGGCAGTCGGGTCCCCGTACCTAATGCCATTTGAAGGTTTGAAAGGCATAGTGGGTTCACCATTAACCATAATTTGGTAGGAGGTAGACTTGAAGATTCACTAATCCATTGAATCCAAACAATAGTAAAGCCCATTCTAGAAAGAACAGCAAACAAAAAAATCCCATTTAATAGAGTCGTATGCTTTTGAAATGTCCATCTTTATGCACATTTTGAACCCAACATTGCCTCTACTAAAATCATGAATGATCTCATTTGAGAGGAGAATGGCATCCTTTATACTTCTTCTGCTTACAAAAGCACATTGGTTTGTACTAATAATGGAGGGAAGGACCAATTTATCATGTTGGCTAGAATTTTTGAAATTATCTTATATACATCATTGCATAATGAATTGGGCACAAAGTCTTAACATCATTAGAGTTCATCCCTTTATGTATAAGAGTCAGAAAGGTATTGTTTACTTCATTAATAGTCTTGCATTCTTGAAAACTCATTCACAAACTCACTAACGTCTTGACCTATAATATGCCACGTCCTTTTAATAAAATCAACATTAAACCCATCAAGACTTGGTGTCTTATCAGGCTTCAGCTCCTTGATAACATTATCTATCTCATCTTGGGAAATTGAAACATATGGTTTAGTTTCTGACAGTCATCTAGAACTGTGCCCTCCATTGAAAATCGGCAAGACCAGTCGATTTACTAGATTTATTAAAAAGTTTGTTATAATAAGAATGGATATAGATTTTTAGATCATTTGGTTCAGACACAGTGTGCCCATCATCAACTAATTTATTAATATGATTCTTGTGCCTTCTACTTTTGAGTGAGGTATAAAAAATCTTATATTACTATCCCCCTCCCACAACCATTGAACTCGAGACTTCTGTCTCAATAAAGACTCCTCATTAGCCTCAACTTGTCTCAACTCCTTCCTTAAAAGATTAGCTTCATTCTATAGAACTGGTTTCAAAGGGTCAATGTCAAACAATTCCTAAGTGTGGAGAGTTTTAAGCTTAATAATCTTTGTACTGTCAAAAACATTACCAAAGATGTTCTTGTTCCACTCCTTCAATTTCCATTTAATATTTGCCAATTTCCTATAAACTTTAAACATAGCAAATCCTTCAACCTGAATATCCCATGTCGACTTCAAATATTCAAGAATTCATCATGACCAGACCAGAAATTTATAAAATGAAAAGGATATTTGACCTTCCTCACATCACCTCGATTAACAGAGATAACTCTATGATCACTTATAGTATTTGACATAGTCGTACCATAAAACTTAGGAATGTGATCCAAAAGGTATGAGTTGAAGAAGACCCTATCAATTATTGAAGTAACAAACTTTCCACCTTCTTGGTGATTGTCCCAAGTGAAAAATAAGCCCTTAAGACCAAACTCAAAAAGACCACAAGAAGAAATACAAACTTTTTAGAGTTAAGCCTAGCAGTATTAATATCTCCTACAACTAACCAAGGGTAGTCGACAAAACCAAACATGTTTTGAATATAACTCCACAAAGTGGATCTATCATTATCATAGTTGTATCCATACACAATAGAGATACAGAAAGCTTAGTCTTCAGTAGTGACTTTAACATGCAAAAGCTGATTAGATTCTCCAAGAACTTGTGTATTATATCTAATTTGTTCCACAAAATGATAATGTGGCCCAAAGGATGACTACCATGATTTGAAACATAATCAAGCCCAAAGAAATGCTTATCTATGAAGTTTGCTAACCTCTTTTTTTATTATTTTTGTTTCATTCAAAATAATCATATCTCCAACTATTCTCTATTACTTCTTTTAACATTCTAAGAGGAGATAGATAGTAGAATGGAACTCATTGAGACACTTGGGTTGTTGAGATGGAGGCCTTAGCATCTTCATATATGACATTCAATTCACTTTGTTTGTTAACAAAAGGGAAATTAGAATTAACTGTCGGGTAGGAGATACCTGAGATAACTTTAGGATTAACATGGGGAGGAGACCTTCTTTGATCATCGAAGTTCTTATCATGAATTTTTCCAAACACTTGCATAGGGATAGAAGGTATAAATCTACCTCCAGCAAACGTTTCTATCGAATCTAATTCATCGGCAAATTTCCCTTGCAAAGGACAACATTGAGGCTCATGACCAAAGAGGTTTCATCTATAACATAAATTTAGAACCCACTCATACTCAAAGAATACTTTTGGAGAATCCCCTGGATCACTTTGAATCTACACAGAAGTAGGAAAAGAAGAATCAGTACCCATAATAACTTGCATTCTCACGTAATCCAGTTGAGAGCACTCATTAGTATATCTATCAGTGTGAATAGGCATTCCAAGGGATGACCCAGCCCTTAAAGAATTTGAGTATCCCAAAGTTCAATAGGGAGATCATATACTCAAACCTAGATAGGAATCAAGTTCAATCCAATCTTCTTCATAGGAATACTAGGAATCCATTTCATAAGTAGCATGGGCATCCTCTTAACAAAGCAAGGACCATTGTGAAAAGTGGAAGACATATATGTATTGTTAGAAAACTACACTATGAACATATCCTTCTCTCTACTTATTACTCAAAATCTTCAATTAGGTTCCAAAAATGTGATATATGTTGATGAAGTAGATTCAAATTTGGAGAAAAATCCACAACGTAGCCTGCCAAACAATGTTTCCATTTGACGGCATTCTTGATGGCTTCAAACTTAGGGTAGATTTATTTTGTTGTCTTTCACAAAAATATGAGTTTTGCAAAGAGGGGCCTCCTTCTGATCATTCTCCACATCTAAGATCTTGTACTAATCTTTAGGATTTTAATTGTCACACATGATCATTGGGCTCTTCTTCCTCCAAATCTGACAATCAACTCTCGTGGGGTGGCATTATTGTTCCATCGCCAGAGCTCCTCTGCTTGATCCATTTAGAACTTTGATGATAAGTCCTTAGTGAAGAAGGTTTTCAGTGAATTCATGAGTTGAATATGAAAAATAAGATATAAAGGAGATATGTAGTAAGGAAGTCATGGGTTAGGTAGTTGACTGTATGACCTAGTATAATTTATTGTGACTATATCCATTGTGGTAGAGTGTGTATCATTGAATGAGATGGTATTTTGGGGAGAAGAAATAAATGTATGTAAAATGTTTACATATGGAAATAGAAGTAAAATTTATATAAAGGTCTTTCAACATGAAGTACACAAGGGTAGATGTTTTAAGAGATCAAGCTTTATGTATAGAATAAATTGTCAACCAATGATAAATATCTTTTATGCATGTGAAGGTGCAACATTTATGCATTCAAAGTGAGGGGCATGATAATGTATATCTTTAGTTCAAGAAGGATGGGAAAGTTCTTGTATTTTGTAGATATTTTATAGAATAATTTTCAAATAAGATGTCCATGCCCCAAAAAGATATAAAATAAGAGGTGTTTTGCAACTTGGTTGTTAATTACCACGAATTTCACATGTGTCATAGGTTGTATTTTACATCTTAAGGATTCTCTTTCATTTGTGTGAGACAATGGTTTGCTCATGCATGGTGAAGGGTTAGAGGATAAGTATGTATTAAAAGTAAAATAGGATTTAGAATTAAGTTTTGAGTGTAGATGCTTACTTTTTCTTTTACAATATTTCAAGCTCAATTAGAATAGGAAGTTGTTCGTTTTATTCCATGAGAGCCATCATGTAATGATCACAGTAAGGATGCATTGTATATGATTTTATTGTAAATGAAGGGAATCCCATTTAGTATATTTGTGTCAGTATTGAGATATTGAATAAATGTAATAATGTCCTAACAATATTTTTACTAGATGACATACAGTTTGTTTGAGGACCTAAACATGACATCAGATGTTTGACCAAGAGTGTTAATCTTTTTTATGTCCTTGATTAGTTATCATTGTCAATATTATAAGACAACAATTATAGATAAGACTAGTATGTTTGATGAGTGATGACTACATATCTTTAGTCATGATATACTATATCAATTCATATATATGGACACTTGAAAGAGCACAAGTTGTGCTGGATAGACCCACTTTGTGAATGATACACGGAAGTTATGCCATAACAATCAGCATCATATATCTATGTGATAGTAGTGATTCTGATCCTTAGACCTGAAATCACTACTATAATCACATATTATTATGTGTAGTTTAATAGTATCCAAAGTGACTTTGAATAAGGGTTGCCTTATAGGTAGTGGTTGGGTTGCACTATTACACTTGTGGATTATTGTGAGTAATGTAAATGTAGTTTTTCCCTCTATTGCGGTGGTATAATGGCCACTTGATAAGTGAGACTATGAAATTTTATATCCATGCTCATGTGAGTCAATATGTGGTATTGAGCTCACACAATCTCAATAATATGCTTTGATTCAAGAAACGTAGATTGAATGTTAATAGGATAGAACTCCATGCCTCAGTTTCAATCTAGATATTTGTGACAAAGGAATTATATGGTCATGGTTACTTTGGTCCATTTGTAGGTTTAAGTTGTTCTCCAACTTATTCATATTACTTGGGTAGCAATGGTATATTACTACATTCAGATCTTTGCTTGTAAGGTTTTCAACATCATTACCAATGTAATAAGGAACCTCATGTTCCCCTTCACCTGCTTATGGAAAGATTGGGGCCTACAGGTTCCCTTCATTATTGAGGTAGTCATCAGCTGGCTTGATAACAGACCTAATAGACATGGCAAGAGGGCCAGCGATGATGGCCTCTTCCTTGCGTGTGTCTATTTCAACATATGGAGAGAGAGGAACATAAGAATCCACGGCTATGGCTCGATGGATGAAAGAGGTCTTCTGAAGTTGATTTTGACTGATCTGGTTTGGGCTTTTGCTGCTAAGCTCGAACTAACTGCTAATCTAAGCACTAATACAAAGCTTTTTTGGGGTCTTTGTAGATAACACCCCACATAGCTTCTAGGCCTTGCACCTTTTTGTTGATTTGGTCCTGGTGCCTTTGTAGTTGTATGGCTTTCTATACGGTTTTTGGCAATACTATTTACCTATTTCCAAAAAAAAGGAACCTACAATGTCACACACATAAGTATGCATAAGGGAATTTAAGTCTACAATCAAACATATAATTATAACAGTTCTGAATCACATACATGGTGATTTCTATCCAATCAATCAACTAGGAAATCTAGTTGATTGATTGGGTGGTTTGGATCAATCGATTGACTGATTGTCAAATGATTGATAACTGTTAGTTTGGGAAAATGGCCGATATAGAAGTCAAGAAAAAAAGGAATATGTGGTATATTTGGTTTGGAATTGAATTGGTCAATTAAAATCAGACTAAAATGACAAACTATGGGATTGGGCAAGCCAACCAGATTATTGGGTGACCAAACAGTCCCAACAGGTCGACTGGTTGATGAATCGAGCAATTGGGAGTTGTGACAACATTCTAAGTTTGATTTCTATTTTGAGTTGCAATTTTGAACATGATTGGACTTTTGGGAAATCCATGCTCATGACTCTCTTATATATAGGGTGCATGTCCAAGGATATGCACATACATTAAGATTAGATTTGTCAACAACTCTTCCTCTTGGAAAGAGAAAAAATCACCCCAAAGATGACACCCCACAATTGGAGGAGAATGAGAGAAAGCAACACTAGCATGTTGACAACTCCAAGTTTTGATTTCTATTGGTTACCAAGGTGGTGTAACGAGAGTTCTCATATCCTCCTAGGTGACATAGATGATGAAGCCCTTGGGATAAGGCTTGAGGATAATCAACTTTTCACAAGATAATACAAGGTGTTGTTGCGATGACAAGGTAGAAACAACAACAACTACTTCGGATCTAGATCAGGAAGTGAAAGTTTGACACCAACATAAGACATGTATAGTTGTTAGATTAGTGTGCACTAAGGTCTATCTATTTTTCCATCTATGTATTTTATATACCAACCTTTTATATCTATAACGGATTCATTGGCTAAGAGTTTTTGTGTGAATTGTTATGTATTTTTGATGTCCCCTCTCACCAAAACCTTGTAGTGATATCAAAGCAGATGTCGTACACCTTCTATGCCGATTTGGGTTTTAAATTGCAAATGATTTGTTGGAAGGATATTGTCAATGTGTATCCATGTTAGTCACCAACAATGATATATGATATGATATATCTATATTACATAAACTAATGTATAGCCTTTAAAATCATCTTGTTTGGTAGATGTGGATATGAAACTAGGTTTATGCGGCAAATGTTGATCATCTAAAACATGTACTTCATTATTTTGATTGTGATAAAATATATACAGCATGTATATTACTTGCATGACGTGCCTCTCTCTTTTATTCTCCAAGTAAAATCTAATTCTTGCAAACATATTAGGATGATGTATTGACATCAATGGTGGACCATGGTGGAGAGAAGGACACAATCATAAGCCCATCTAGGAAGGTCCTTGGAGGGTTTGTGATGAAGACAAAGTAATGACTCCATCAACTATCAAAGAACTCCCCCAAATAGGGAATTGAATTGGGTGACTCACTTTCCAGTCAGCTAACTAGAATACTATAAAAAGGTGGATTTAGGGTTACATTATATGTGAAAATATTGATTTAAATTTCTACAATCATTGTTTCCTTAATATGTTGTACTAGTTGCCATATACTTTTTATTGCTTGTGGTAATTGGTATAGTATATTATATGTATAGTATAGTATATGTTATGCTGACTAGATACACATGATTATTATATTAAACCCTTCAATATAATCTCAATGTTTAAGATGTCTTCCATTGTGCAAGACACATGAAAACCTTGATCAACTACAAGTGGGCATGCCAAAGCATTGTGTATTGTGCTCTTGGGGAGGTGTAATAATAAGTATTGGGTCTGTCTAAGAAGGGTGCATAGCCTATGGTATAGGCCTTAAGATTGGACTTGACTAGGTTATCTTAATAGAATTAAGAACCTAGAGGCATAACAATGGCATATACTTCCCAAGATGATACATGACAAGGAGTCGTGCAAACATTGATCCAAGAGTTGCCATGGATGTAACTGGTAATTGTTACCTACCTAAATAGTTAAGTTTTGAGCTGAATCAAAGTTAACTCATAACTTAATGCATTATGATCTTGGATCATTAGCAAAACAATCTCTATAATATTCTAAATTATATCATCAAATCAAATTAATTTTCAAATAAACTTGTTGAGTCATGCAAATACTCTTTGTAGATCTAATGGCAAACACACATCACAAATTCTTATTGAAATTGGTCCTTGAGTAAGAAAAGTTTAATGAGAATGAGTTTCATGGTTGGTATAGGACATCAGGAACTGTTCTCACTCATTAGCATAATCTTTATGTCCTAGAAACACTTATACCATAGGAACCAGCTCCAAATGAACTTAGAGTGAAAAACAAAGCTTAACATAAGCATATGGTTGACGTTATTAATGACAAATGCCTCATGATATGCTCCATGAATTATGATATTTAGAATAGACACGAAAATATGGGATTCAAGCGATGTCCACACATCTTAGGAATATCATCTAAGAACAAGCAAGGCAAGATATGTATGATGTCTACAAGGTCATGTTTAAGTGCACCATGACCAGAAGTGATCTAGTTTGGTCCCCATGTACACAAGTTGATTGGGTATATGGAAATCCTAGAGCGATTGGGGTTCTTCTTAGGATAAGAGTTGGCCACTTATGTAATCTTACAATCATTGTTGGAAAAGTATAATCAGTTTGTAATGAACTACAACATTAACAATGTGTGCAATCATAGTTAGAGTTTTTTGGCATACTGAGAACTATTGAAACTCAGATGAGGAAAGACAAGATAAATTTTATGTTGATGGTTAAAAAAGGAGAGATGAGATATTCTATGGCAATGCCCCCAATGTCTTATTGTCTCTATTTATTGGAATTTAAAATAGGTGTATATAACAAAATATCAAGAAGTTAAAACTCAATGACACAAATAAAACTTGCCTACGTCACTATCATATAGGGGACATAAATGAGGTGCACATTTCTAGACTTCATAAAGTTGATTATCTGGACTCTTTTGATTTTGAATAAATAGAAACATGTGAATCTTGTTTATCGGGAAAGATGACAAAAGCACCCTTCACTAGTAATAGTTAGAGCACATGTGACTTATTAGGACTCATACATATTGATATGTGTGGAGCTTTTAGCACAAGTACTAGATGAGGATATCAATACCTCATCACATTTACTGATGACTTTGGATATGTGTATCTTATGAAACACAAATCAGAATCTATTGAAAACCTCAAAGAAATTGTGAATGAAGTATAGAACCAACTTGGTAAGATATTGAAGCACTACAATCTGATCATGGTGGATAATATCTCAGCCATGAGAGATAGTGGTATTGTATAACACTTGACTTCACCTCGAAGACCACAACATAATCATCTATCACAAAGAAGGATTCACACTTTGGTGGACATGATATGATCAATGACGAGTTTAAACAATCTATTGAACTCCTTGTGGGATATGCTCTTGAAATCACAATATTTTCCCTATATTCCAAGTCCATTCAAAAGTCATGATATGAGTTAAGGAATGGGAAGCATCCCAATATGTCCTTTATGAAAGTTTGAGGATGTGAAGCTTATGTCAAGAAACAAGTCTGTGAAAATCTTGAACCCATATCATATATATTTCTTTCTTGGACACCCTAAGGAATATAATGATTGTTACTTTAGTATTCCATCTAACAACAAAGTGTTTGTTTCCAAAAGGACAAAAATATAACTTTGAACCATGGACTTTGATGAGAAACAAAGAGAATAACAAGTCATTGTGGAATCTCAAGTTCCTCATGCAACACAAAAACCTTGAAGATGTAGTAGGACAAATCTGGAGCTAGAGATGTTTGGATTTCTCGTGACTCAATCAAATTATTTGTTGGTCATGAATGATGATGAACCAAAAACCTACAATAAAACTATTAAGAGACCAAATTCTAGTAAATGTATTAATGCCATTAGATTTGTGATGGATTACATGTACACCAATAAATATGGACTTTGGTGGATTCACCTAAAGGGGTAAAACCCATAGGATGCAAATGGGTCTTCAAGAAGAAGACCAGAATGGATGGTAATGTAGAAACCTATAAGGATCATTAAGCTGCTAAAGGTTTCAAGAAAGTTCAAGGTCTTTACTATGGCAAAAAAATTTACTGGTTGTCATTGTTAAACCCATCTAGATCATGCTTGCCATTGTAGCTTATAATGAATATGTTGTCAAATGGACACTAAAATTGATTTCCTTAATAGGAATATTCTTGAGGATGTGTACATGAAACAATCTAAAGGTTTTATTGCTCCAAATAAAGAAAATAAAGTATGTAATGTATAAAAGCAAATTAAGGATGGAAGTAAATCTAGAATATGGAATTTCATATTGATGGGATAATCAAAGAGTTTGGATTTATAAAGAGTGAAGATGGAACTTGTGCTTACAAGAAGGTTAGTGGGAGCATTATTATATTTTTATTCTATTTGGATGACATATTATCGAAGGGAGATGACATACCTATGCTAAAATTGGTATTGTTTTGGTAGGAAAATTCCTTCTCCATGAATGACTTAGATATATTTTAAGAACTAAAATATATAAAATGGATCTAGAAGGCCTCTTGGCCTAAGCCGAAGTACGTACATTGATAAGGTGTTGAAAATGTTTATCATGCATGATTGTAAGAGAGGAAACTTACCCATGTCTCATGGAATAACTCTATAAAGAGGCGAGATCACTCCCTTACTGAAATTTGACTGAAAGTACACAGCATTCATATCTTATGAGAATTTTAGATTATAGAGTATGCATGCATAATAATTCCATTTAAATAAGCATGATCCAGATACAATAATGTCAAGAGTAGCAATGGAAAGGAAAGACTAAACTATTACAAGTCTTTATTCCAAGCTTACTACATGAGTTCATGAAAAGAAACTTTAGGATCTAGCAGTAGCAACCTAGACATCTCATCAAAGTCCCCTTGAATCTACTCCCGGGAAGGTACTCCTTGATCTTGTTCTATTCCTTATCCTAGGCCTGGGTGGTTGGGATCACCAGTAAGAGGAGAATATATATATATATATATATATATATATATATATATATATATATATATATGTCAAATTAAGGAACAAGAATAAACTTAAGAACAACAAGGAAAATATAGGGTATAGATTCATCAAGAACAAATAGGGTCAAGAGTATGAGGTACATATCAAATAGGAATCTTGCCATAACAAATAATAAGAAAGCAACATGCATGATTAATAGTATGACTACATTAACTAAGTAGGGTTGAGGCACCTACCTAACCTCAACTAATAGGTGAGGGAGAGTAACACATTCCCAACATCTACAAAATATATATAAAAGTGGGGAGAGTAAACACATTCCCTTGGGTGAAATAACACATGCCTAAACTATGGGTGGTTGTATAGAGGTACACTACATTAGATAACAAGTGAACCAAATCACTATGCTAAAAGAAACAATATGGAAAGGCAAGATTTAACATCAAATAATAGAGATATTGCTTGTGGGTCAAAACCCAAGAAAATAATGAAATAATTGCACCAAGAAGAGCAATAATAGGAATCAAGGTCTTAGTCCATCCTCATTGGGAAATTAGTTAGATAACAAATATGTACAACTTATATGGTAATATGTGCATACCTCAATTCAGAGCCCTAGTTACCACTTTTCACTAACTTAGAAGATTCTAAGATCACCTTTGCTTAATTTCAAGTTATTCACATGTATTAGGGTTTACATTGCATATAAGTGTAAGGAAACCTTAATCTTAGACATTTTTGGAAAAACTTTGGATTTTGGTCACAAAACCTAAACCAGTTGATTCCTTATGTTTTTCTGATCAAGAAAGCGTATTTATTTGCTTTATTTGGAGTTTATATGAATTAGTTATAGTTTTTAGATATTTTTAAATACTTTATTAGATTCCAAAAAATCAACTGTCGAAAATATGGAAAATAGACTCTAGAAATATTTTTATTAGAATGATCTCATATTTCCAATTCCAAAACATATTTTTACTTCATTTTTGGAAAAGTAGAGCTAAAGATATTATTTTTACAAATTTGGCCAATCAGAAAATTAGAAAAAATCCAAATAAGCAAAAAGAAATTCACACGAGAGAGAGAGAAAGAGATAGAAAAGTTGGGCTAGGCAGACATGTCCCAATTAAGAGCTACCACGTCACCTGTCAACAACCAACTCAGCTCCGTCCAAGGCAAAGGAAAAATGGATGAAAAAAGCAAAATAGCCTCGCGTGAAAAATCAAGGAAAGAAGGAGAACATAGGGGTAGAAGAGGGAAAGTACAATGGGGAATATCCCCCTTCTGTGCACCTGCCATGGCTGCTAGAAGTAGCTCGAGAAGGTGGGTGTGGAATTGGGCAAAACCCAACAGACAACTTCTCACAAAATGGAACGAACAGAGGCAGTCAGAAAGGGTTATGGAACTCACCATGGATCCTAATTTTGATCGAGGTCATGAGGTATGAAGCTGAGATGTTGGGAACTAGTTATTTGCCTTTTGAATTAATGGAAGCAAAGCTCAAGGTTTTGGGAACAATTGAAGGGTGAGAACGATAGCATAGGGTGTGAAGGAACGGTGGGTTGAGTTAGCTATTTATAAGATCGAAGACCAGGGCTTTAGTAGGATGGTGTGAGGAGTCATGAGCCCCATCAATTGGTTATTTCCCAAATATTCTAGGATAGGATATGAGTAGGGGATGAAAATGTGCATAATCAAAGCATGAATTCATCGAAGAAGAAATCAGGTAAAAAGATCGATTGTAGAGGGAGAAATTGAGACTTTCGAACACATGAATCGCACGACCTCTATCTTCCTTTTCTGGCATGAGGTAGAGGACAATGCGTGTGTCGTTCGATCTTGATCCAGTAGTCAATTTTGCACACGCATCTACAAAATAAAGGAAAATGTTCGTAAGACATTTAATTACAATTCGACTTGATTTGGAATAACGTGTGATTACATTTATTTCTCTTTTTCTCTCTCCTCAATTGAGGGTGCAAACGAACTCCAAATTAAATGAAATTTGACACTTAGCCTACATGTAAAATCTGATTTTATCATTAGTTTTTAGTTTTAGAGACTTTAAGTATTTTGTTTAATTCTTATAAAGTAAATCATATTTTCTTTTTCCTATCACATTAGTGACATTTAGAAACCACCAACTAATGTGAAACTTCACCCTCAAGCAAACTTAAACTTGTGAAACATGGATTTTCCATTAATTTTATCTCTTGAAGTTATTTATTAGATTATTTAATATTTTGGGCTTTATTTATACTTCTCTCTCCTAACCTACACATGAAATTAAAGATTATCCAAATTAGATGAAAATTTACCCACTGGCTAATTATTGTGTAGATTACAAATTTGATATTTGATGCCACTTTTGGAGTCATTAAATGAGCTATTTGATATTTTGGAGAAAACTCACCTTTTCTTTTCTAAATAAAATAAATGTAGTTATTATTACCCCAAAATTGTGAAACTTGGCCTCCAAGCCATATCAGATCCAAACAATTTGAATCTGAAGTTATTTTTATCCAATGAGTTTTCTTTTTGTGAGTTTTATCTCCTTTACACATTATTATCACTATTTATCATATTAAATTATTTAATGCCATATTAACATGTTTCAAGCTTTATTATTCATTTCTTTTTTTCTTCCTTGATCCATAAAGCTAAGGAAGTTCTAGAACAAAATTATTTTGTCAATATATCACTTTAAGTGGTAATTTTGGATCTTAGACCCTGATTGAAACACTAATTGAGGTATTTGTGCCTAAACCCATACATTGGCATGAATAGAGATCAAATATACTCCAAACCACTAATAATCCCACAAATTCAACACCAAGGACAAAAGGAATAGAAAGATAGGAAAACTTAAGAGAAGGGATAGATTAATATTATATCTATATTTTAGTTCATTATAAACCCTCTCTGAATCTCATGTCTTGTCTCTTTGGAAGAGCTGACATGCATGAGTAAGATTCTATATAAATCTATTACTGGATATGCCATGTATGAAATATTATCTACACACCTAGATGTCATCTATGTTGTGAGCATCACAAGTAGTCACTAGTCAGATCTCACTGAAGGTCATTTAATTGTCATGAAGAATATCTTAAAGTAATTGAAAAGAACAAAAGATCAATTCTTGATATAGGGAGATGAAGAAGAGATAGTTGTAAAGGGTTACACTGATGTAAGTTTCCAAACCTAAAAGGATGATTACCAATGGCAATTAGAATTTGAGTTTTGCCTAAATGGAAGAGTTGTAAGATTGAAAAGTTCCAAGCTAGAGATAGTAGTGACTCTAAAATAGAATATGAGCATGTTTCCTCATCCAATGCAGTTAAGGAATAAATTTTGATAAAAAGTTCATTAGTGAACTTGGGGTGATTCCAACCATTGAGGATACATTATAGCTTCACTGTGGCAGCAATTGATCTAATTCATAGGCTAACGAGCCCATATCACATCAACATTATATATACACATACTACAACTATATAATCGCATACTAGAGGTTGTACATAGAGGAGATGTAAATATGTATAGAGTACCAACTAAATGCAATGTTTTTGATTGCTTGACAATAGCATTTTCACACTGGAAGCACGATGGTCATGTTAGATCACTTTGAATTTGATTCATGAGTGATTGGCTCTAGTGCTAGTGGGATACTATTTTATGTATGCCCTGAGATCCATCGTGTGATGCTTTTTTTATTAAAGGTGGTTTCAATTTTATTCATCATACCCCCAAAGCAGACCAACCATCATAGATACAACATGAGATTCTCTCCACGTCAGCAAAAGGGTGAAGCATGTACCTCATCCCAAACACACATCAAAATTGTAAGATCACATGACCGGATACAACAACCAACGCTCAACCACACAAAAGAGCCAAACTAACACCGTCCCCTTCAGATCCAACCCCCAAGAAACCAAACCCCTTTCTACCAGAGGCTAACATATCTACCTCACATACCCACGCACTCCAAGCACACAATAAAGACCCCATCACATGCCACCTCCAACCTAAAGCAACCAAGCAACAAGGCATCCCAGCAACCCTCGCTAGAAACTGCCCCAATAGGCCACCACCACTCAAAATAGGAACCTTTGTATCTCACGCCTTTCCTCGCACTCAAATCATTGTCATAGAAAACATCAACGGACAATCTAATTTTGTCCCCACTACCACCTTCTCCATCTATATATCCATCATACTCACAACTTCTCACACCATCATCTCTGGACCTTCGATTCCTTCCAACTCTGTAAGAGCAACATTCTCATATCATCATCTACTGGAAGGCCCCCAAAGAAATCCATGATATGCCTATGGGGAAGGGGTATACAAACTTCATCTTGACTTGTAACCATTCTACAAGAAGCACAAACTAGAGTGACATGTCTATCCTCAAACATGTGAAATTGAGTCCAACTTGAAAGGGTGATGTATCCCTCCCACGAGGGACTGATGCAGCCCTATTTTAGGGCTTCATCTTGTCCCTTTTTGCATGATAATCACATATAAATAGTTTAGATTACAAGTTATTCCCCTCAATGTGATCGTTAATGATAAATGCACTTGTGCCTCCTTTTGTGTGTATTTTAGGGCACTTATGCATGCATTCATGCATGGGAGAGAGATGAAGGTCGTCTATGGGGTCTTACACCCCAAGAGTGGACCTATCTTTTCCTCGAGTTATCCTTTTATTCACAAGAGCAATTCAAAGCAAAAGGAGGCTAGATAAAGAAGATAAAGTAAACATCATCACCAAAAAGCCCCAAAATGGTCGTGGTACATCCACCACGGCCGCAGTAATTTATGCACAAAGAGCTCTAAAATCAACAGGGAATGTGCTCAATTTACACGTGAATGACCACGGTCGTGAAGCTCAAAATGGTCATGGTCACTGAAGACCCCACGGCCGTGGCCCCCAGAATGGTCATGGCCAGCACACTCCAACTCGCTCATGGACATCACCTCACCCATGGTGATTTGTACACAAAGACCCCTAAAAGTCACAAGGAATTGGTCCATTTTACATGTGAATGACCATGGTTGTGGCCACCACCATGACCGCGACACTTGAAGACCACCTCACCCATTTGGTGCTCCCCACACATGTGGAGAAGTGAAGATGCAACGACCTCCAAGCTGCCTCTCTCATGGCCTCCTCCTCCAACAAGGTCGTGGTAACCCACATTGTCGTGGCCACCATACATACTTATCATTTCCACTCCACTTCCTGCCTTGGCCACTCCATAATCCACGAATATGTTGTGCAACCCCTACCATGATTGTGGCACCTCAACTCGGTCATGGTGACCACCTAACCCTACCCATTTTCACCACTATTTTTCCTACTTTGCCCCTACTTAATCTAGTGCTTCCCCAACACCTATATATAGATAGGTGGCGGCCACAACACTAAGGTTACACTCCCCCAGATGTCATTACTTCTCCTCACCCTCTCTTGAACATTCATTGCATTCCCCTTGCATTTATGCTCTCCATCCACCATTTCCACCTCATTTTCACCATAGAATCTTGGTTTTCTTGGTCTTCTACCATAACCCTCTTCATTTCCATGCCCATCATCCTCCTTGAGGAAAGAGGTTGCCCTACAGCATCTAGGAGGTGAAGAAGTAGGATCTACTTTGAGCTCCATGAAGTCATATCCCCTTCTTCTCATTTCTTTTGCCTTTTCTTTGATTATGTCTAGCTAAGCCCCTAGTGGTAGGTTGTTTGGGGTAAAAATGTGACTTTGATACCATGTTGGGGAAGAATAACTTGTAATGAACATAATTTCATTCTATGATGATTTCCTTTTCTTCTATTTCATTTCCCATCATCTTGCATGTGGTATTTTCTCTTAAACATAAATTACTTGCTTTGTGATGTTTGATGACACAACTTCTAGGAGGAAGTGGAATGTATGTAGCAATCTTAGGAATGGCTCCTAGGTCTAACTAGTGGATCCCTAGATAGACCCCTTTGTTCCTACATACATATCCCTTCTTCTACAAGTGAGTGTGAGATCTAAGTAGCTAGTGTAAGTGTGATTAGTGCAATTGCCTAGAGCTTTCTAAAGGCTAGATGGCTAGTAGAATGAGGTGAAAAATACTCATCTCTACTCCCATTCCTACCCTTGGCTCTCAATTTCCCTAATACCACTTACCCTAGAAACCTAGACTTGACAAGTCCTGCTAGAATTACACCTAACCCTAGTTCTCCAACTAGTAATATAGGGTACATTCTAATAGCACTTGCCTTGTTGTTTGGTATGGTAATCTAGATTGAGTTGTGATAATTGCATGCCATGTTGAAACTCCTCAACTAATATCAAATCACATTCCCAAATGGCCCACCTACCTAATCCATTGCTTGAAACCCACCTTAGCCTCCTTGCTTGTTAATGCTAGTGTAGCTTAGTTGCCTTTGTTTACTCTAGCTAATTGCTTAGTCTTGCTGGTTAGGGTTAACTTAGAATCTTGCTTGCTTTAGTGTTTAGCTTAGTTCTTAGTTTCTCATTATCTTGCTAGAGTAGTGTAGATCATCTTGCTCTTATTTAGTTGCTTTCTTAATCTATTTGCTTAGACCTAACTTGCCTAGGATAGTCTAGTCTTTAGTAATTTAGCTTTCATATTGCCTTTACTTTCTTGCTTGTGTAGGGTAATCAAACCAAAACAACTTTTAAACCCTTCAACCCTAATCTCCACTTTAGGAACATAGAAAACGCTAACTTAGATCTAGTTCCCCCTCTTTCCCTGAGGATCGACCTCTATATTTTCCTCTTATCTTTACTACAATAGTACCCAGTGCGTTTACGGGTGACCTATTTAGTATTATGACTCAGTGTTTTTAGGGTTTTTATAAATATTGAAAGATCCCAAGTGTGTTTGAGTTTTGTGGGGCACATCTAATCAAACTTAATTGGTTAGTGTGTGCACCTCTGGACCAGACACACCAAGCATTCTGGCGTCAAGGTTCTCCAAAATGGATTCTATTGGCTCTCCTTATTTAAAGAATCTCATGAATTTTGCAAGTACAACTTGAAGTGCCAAAAGGTGGGCATCATCTCAAAGAGGGACATGATGCCTTTATCACCCATTCTTGTGGTGGAGGTATTTGATGTTTGGGGATTGACTTTATGCGTCCTTTTCTTCCCTCTTTTAGATATGTCTACATTTTGGAAGTCATTGATTATGTGTCAAAGTGGATTGAGGTTATTGCAACTAGAACAAATGATCACAAAGTGGTGTGTAACTTCATGAAATCAAATATATTTATACGGTTTGGTATTCCAAGAGAAATTATTATTGATGGGGGAAGTCACTTCATCCATCGCACTTTTGAAGGCTTTCTTAAGAAACACAGAGTGAATCATCGTGTGGCTACTCCTTACCACCCCCAAATAAGTGGTCAAGTTGAGTTACCAATCGGGAGATAAAGCTCATTCTAGAAAAGACGGTGAGACCAGACTGCAACGATTGGTCATTACGTCTCAATGAGGCTTTATAGGCTTATAGGATTGCATACAAAGCCCTGATTGGCACCACACCATTCAAGCTTGTTTATGTGAAAAGCTACCATTTGCCGATTGAGATGAAACACAAGGCATTATGGGCTTTGAAGGCCATGGACTTTGACAGAGAGAATGTCAGGATGAAGAGAAAGTTCCAGCTGAATGAATTAGAGGAAATGCAACATGAAGCTTATGAAATGTCCAAGTGATAAATAAAGTTTCTACATGATAAGATGATCAAGAAGAAAGACTTTGATCCCAGAAAATGGGAATGGTTGTATAACTCAAGGATGAAGTTCTTTCTCAAAAAACTCCGGTCTAGATGGGAAGGGCCTTATCTATTCAAAGAGGTGTATCCATCCAGAGCTATGTTGATTTGTGTGAAAGAAGGAGCTAAAGAATTTATCGTGAATGGTCAAAGTCTAAAATTAGTTGTGGAAGTAGGTCCAGACAAAGCCAATCAAAGTTTTCATATCATGATGCTAGTGGAGGAACATCAGCTTGATGAGGAGATGTGCTTGAATGCACATGAGAGAGACATTTACTTCAAAGATGCTTTGGGAATCCCACAAGGATGAATGAAGTCAAGAATCAATAATCCCGACTGAAGGCATAAAATTTAGAACTAGTGGGAGGCAACACACCTAGGTTTGGGAACTTTTTCACCCAAACATCACTTTATGATACTTTTGTTTTCTTTTCCATGAAATACACACACACACACTTGTGCTTGATAGTTTTTGTTTGAGTTTTGATGAGATGCAGGAAATAGGTTGAAGAGAGAGATAGAGAGGGAAAGACATGGTTGTTGAAGTTGAAATGTGGCCAAGAATATTTTTTTTTGCAAAGATATCAAAATTTCCAAATTTGAGTTGATAAAGTACTACATGAAGAACCACCACGGTCGTGGTACCTCAAAACCGTTGTGGTGATTTAAGTGCAAAACCTCAAGAAAATTACAGTAACTTCACCAAATATGTGAAGGAATGACCACAGTCATGGAGAACAAAATGCTCGTGGCACATGTTGAATAACATGGTTGTGGCCACCTCCACGGCCGTAGAGACATGAAGGTAAGATGGCCATGGTGACCACCACGGCCGTGGTGAATTAAGTGCAAAAATTCAAGGGAGTTATAAGGATGAAGGGGATTTTGTACATGAACGGCCATGACCATGGTAAACCACCACGGCCATGGCGAGAGTTGATATACAGCCATATCCACCCCCACCACGACTGTGGCACCCACCACGGCCGAGCTACCAAACCCCCACTATGACTGTGGTGACCCACCATGGTCGTGGCGGGACCCGACCCCACACATTTTTTCACTTAAACCCCACAAAACACCACAACCCCTATCACTTGCAAACTCATTTTTTCAACTCCAGAATGATCGTGACAACGTGCTCCACCCCCAGCACTCCCAATCTTGCTTCTCCAACCCAAATCCTCCAAGAAATCAACCTCAAATCACTTTCTACACCTCCACCACATCTCCCTCTACCGTTTCCACCCCAAAACCTCCACAAATCAAGCCTCCGTCTCCATTTTTGTTATCCACCTCATCTACAACCACCCACACAAAAACTCACCAAAATCCACCCATTTTCACCCAAAACCTCCAACCAATCCATCCTCCATCATCCAATCAACCATCTTAGCCATTTCTGCCCATCAATCGACCTCCATTTCACCTTCTCCACAAAAATCCAAAATTTATAGTCATACCACCACCACCTTACCCAAAAAATTAAGGGAATTACCAAGGCAGTGAAGAAGGGGGCTCAAAAGAGCCTTGAGGTCATCACTGGAGACAAGGTGTGCACCAAGAGAGCCTCTTCCCAAGTCTCCATGCCTTCCCACACCCGGTCATCAGATAGCCACCACATCACAGACAAAACGTATAGGGAAGAGGAGGAGGAGGAAGCATTGGAGGACAACATAGATGATATGATCGATGAGGTTGACCTAGAGGTCACAACCCGCCAAAAGTGAGGCATGGGGGTTGCAGCCCCATCTTCATCAAGGCTGCCTCCAAGGACCACGCCACTCTACCTCCTCATTGGGGGAGAGACCTCAGTAGCAGATGCAAGAAAGACGACAATTTATGATAGAAGAAGAGGATCAACCACAGCAATACCCTAAGCAGTGGGTACCACTAAATCTTGACACAAGCTCGGGGTCAAGATCCTACAGGGTTGAGGAAGATGATGATGATGAT
This sequence comes from Alisma plantago-aquatica, assembly GCA_963693085.1. Taxonomy (NCBI): domain Eukaryota; kingdom Viridiplantae; phylum Streptophyta; class Magnoliopsida; order Alismatales; family Alismataceae; genus Alisma; species Alisma plantago-aquatica. The sequence continues at coordinate 196,471,410 of OY856413.1, read as the reverse complement.
ACTATTGAAGAGGAAATGGATTCTGAGCTAGAGGACACTTTGGCATATTTGGAGGCGGACAGGATGAAGGGGTTTGGCAAAGCTCCTGAGGGAATGACATATAGCAGAGGATAGAGGAAGATGTAGATCACACCCATCTATCCCGAGTGCTTGTCCAGGAGATTTATGCTCATTAGATATGGGTGTCAAAAGGTAATTGAATACATGGGAATCAAAGTAGAGGTGGTAAAGCAGCTGAGGAGGACCAGTTTGTGGAAAGTGCTTTTCACAGCACAAACCACATATGTGGAGTTAACTCAGTACTTCTTAATCACATTAGAGAAGATCAAGGTCAAAGGGGATGAATCTATCAAGTTTGCAATGTTCAACAAAATTTACACATTGACGGCTTCTAAGATGAATTGCATCTTTGCAAAGGATCCCGAAGAAACCAACAAGATGAGTGATGGCTTGATTGAGAGAGAGGTTGACTTGGACTATAGAAATTTTTAGTACAGTTTGACAGGGACATTGGGGTACACACTTGGGAAATCAAAGACAATGTTGATCAGCAACCCCTTGTTCAGATATGTATAGAAGGTCCTTGCTAACACAATTGTGGGGAGGTACAATAATCAGGGCAGATCTCGCAAAAGGACCTCTTTGTTCTACATGGTTTAAATAAGAAACTACACATCAATGTAGGGTCGCTCTTGATAGATCACATGAGGACAGTTCCCTTCAAAAGCAAGACTCCATTTGTTATGGGAGGGATTGCGACCTCAATTGCTATATCCCTAGGTTTTGATGTCACCGGACTGAACGAGGTCGAAGGAGCTCAATTTGTTGATCTAAAGTATCTTGTACGCTCTCAAATGATCACAATCAATAATAAGAGAATGTTGTACAATGTGAAATCCGCAAGATCAAGAGTTCTCAAGATGCCCTATCATGCCTTCCCACTTCTCTACACCTTGGGCCCTCCTGAATCACTACGTGAAAGGCTGAATCAATGGGAACAAGCCAACTCCCAAGAAAACTTCAACCCCGCTGCTGCATAAGAAGAAGAAATAGCAGAATCAAATGCACGGTAGCAAGAAGAAGAGGGAGGAGAACAAAGAAGAAATCCCCGAAGGGTGAGAAGAAGGGATGAGGCAACATCCCAGCTTCAAGAGCCTTCAGTGAATGCACATGATATGTCATCCATCCATGCACATCTTGAAGGCTACCAGAAGACACAATAAGACATGCAGCTCATACAATAGTACATGTGACAGGACCAATAGCAAATGCATCAATAGGTTAACCACTTGTACCATTACCACCATACACAGGCACAGAGAAACCCCGAATGGGGTGAAGACTTTTGGGGTGATATTTCGGGACACCAGGAGACCTACCCTCCCCCTCAGGACGCTTACTGGGGCCATTACTACCAGTTCCCTCCAGCCTGTTCAGGACCTCCACCCCCTCAGAAGCACCATTCGGACCAGCCTGATCAGCCACTACAGGGAGACCTACCCTTTGATTTACAACACCAGACATGATCTTCACCCTACTATCCCTAAACTTGAGTTTCATGCTGAGGACAGCAAGATTCAAAAGTTTGGGGTGGTAGGGAGGTATGCACCACCCTATCTTGATCTCTCATTTTGTTTGCACCTGTCTCACCTGATTTTTTTGGGATTGCTTGTTTTTTCTCTTGTTAGTGTATATTTCTTATTTTTAGCATTCATGCATCCATGTAGTTTAATTTCATGCATTTTGCGTAAATTTTCAAAAAAAACGCTCTATCATGTCATGCATTGCATTTTCATGTAGTTTTTGGTAATTTTTGTTTGTTTTTAATTAGGATTTGATGTTTTATGCTTTAAATTCCCTAAATATAGGTTTATATGTGATTGATTACAAATTGTCACATTTTTGGTCAATTTTGCCCAAATTTAGATATTCTTGCCTAAAATCATGTTTTAACTTAATCTCCAATTTTTGAGCTGAAAATTCTGATCTTTGACAAATGCATGTCATTTTCTTAGAGTTTATTGCTATATAGTCTTGATTGTTGACTTTTTACATGTGCATCACTTCTCTCAAGTTTGTGAATGTTTTTGTTGAATTGTGAATTGAGCAAGCTATGAACGTTTAGAGCATGTGGAATCACAGGAAATAAATGTGAATCTCATGTTTTTCAATCATGTGGTGTGATATTATTAGATGAAGTGTTGGATTAGTTTTTATGCAGGAAATCTTATGTTGAGGACTACACTAATGACCCCTCTTTGACCTGACTCTTCTCTCACCATCCCCATACCTCTCTGCCTCATGAAAGGATGCCCTAGAGCACATATTCAGCCTTGGCCGCCTCCAAAAGTTTGGGGTGGCCATATCTACATCTCCCCGCTTCACTATATCCACCATATTCCCTACCTACACCAAGGGCAAAAGTAAAAAAAAATTGAAAAGAAAAAGCAAAAAGAAAATAAAAAGATGTTCCTGTTTAAGAGCATCTAAATAAAGAAAAGTTGGGTGTGTAAAAGCACTCCAAAATATTTTTGCAATCCTTTCTTCAATTTTCATACCCATTGAGCTAGAAAACATCAAATCTTGCTCACTTTGCCATTTCTATAGAAATGTGGGCCATGTGGTGTGGTTTGAGGCATAAGATTGAATGCATGAAAGTGAAACAACACTCCTAGACATCATTGATTAACGCCAACATGAAACAGTTTACCTAGAATTGCATGAAGGACATATTGAAAGTTTGTGTATTCTATGCTCTATATTTGAAGTTTGTATGCTCCGTGCTCATTTCATGATTGGTATGTGATAGAGGATAGGAGAGAGGTGGAACACATGCACTTAGTCACTTTTAATACCATTTAGTCAATAATCATCTTTTGCTATGCATTTGTCACTCTTGTTTATTAAAAGAAGTTGAAGAGAGAGATTAAGTTGGAGCATACTTGAGGACAAGTATGTTTTAAGTTTGGGGGTGGTGATGCAGCCCTATTTTAGGGCTTCATCTTGTCCCTTTTTGCATGATAATCACATCTAAATGGTTTATATTACAATTTATTCCCCTCAATGTGATCTTTTATGATAAGTGCACTTATTCCTCCTTTTGTGTGTATTTCAGGGCACTTATGCATGCATTGATGCATGGGAGAGAAATGAAGGACATCTATGGGGTCTTACACCCCAAGAGTGGACCTATCTCTTCCTCGAGCTATCCTTGGATGCAAAAGAGCAATTCAAAAAAAGGAGGCTAGATGAAGAAGATGAAGTAAGATCAGCACCAAAAAGCCCCAAAATAGTTGTGGTACATCCACCACGACTGTGGCAATTTATGAACAAAGACCTCCAAAATCAATAGGGAATGTGCTCGATTTACACATGAATGACCACAGCTATGGAGCTCAAAACGATCGTGCTCACTGAAGACCCCTTGGACATGGCCCCCAAAACGGTCGTGGCCAACACACTCCAACTCGCCTGTGGCCATCACCTCACCCATAGTGATTTGTACACAAAGACCCCCAAAAGTCACAGGGAATTGGTCCATTTTACATGTGAATGACCATATTTGTGGCCACCACCACGGCCATGGAACTTGAAGAACACCTCGCCTATGGTGCCTCCCATGCCCGTGGCGAACTAAAGATGAAATGACCTCCAAGCTGCCTCGTATGTGGCCTCCTCCTCCAACATGACTGTGGTAACCCACACGGCCGTGGCCAGCATACATTTTATCATTTCCACTCCACTTCCAACCTCGGTCATTCCATAGCCCACAATCGTGCCATGCAACCCCTTTCACGACCGTGGCACCTCAACACGATCGTGGTGACCACCTAACCCTACCCATTTTCACCATTGTTTTTCCTACTTTGCCCCTACTTACCCTAGTGCTTCCCCACCACCTATATATAGATAGGTGGTGGTCACAAAATGAAGGTTACACTCCCCCAGCTGCCATTACTCCTCCTCACCTACTGTTGAGCATTCAGTGCATTCCCCTTGCATTTATGCTCTCTATCCACCATTTTCACCTCATTTCCACCATAGAAACATGGTTTTCTAGATCTTCTACCATAACCCCCTTCATTTACATGTCCATCATCCACCTTGGAGGAAGGAGGTCACCCTACTGTAGCTGAGAGGTGAAGGATGAGGATCTACTTCGAGCTCCATGGGGTCCTATCCCCTTCTTCTCATTTGTTTTGCCTTTTCTTTGATTATGTCTAGATAAGCCCCTAGTGGTGGATTGTTTGGGGTAAAAATGTGACTTTGATACCATTTTTTTTGGGGGGGGGGGGTAATAGTAATGAACATAATTTCATTCTATGATGATTTCCTTTGCTTCTATCTCATTTCCCATTATCTTGCATGTGGTTTTTTCTCTTAAACATAAATTACTTGCTTTGTGATGTTTGATGACACTTAGCCTTAGGAGGAATTGAATGTATGTAGCAATCTTAGGAATGGCTCCTATGTTCAATTAGTGGATCCTTAGCTAGCCCTCTTTGTTCCTGCATACATATCCCTTCTTCTACAAATGAGTGTGATATCTAAGTAGCTAGTGTAAGTGTGATTAGTGCAATTGCCTAGAGCTTTCTAAAGGCTAGATGGTTAGTAGCATGAGGTGAAAAACCCTCATCTCTAGCCCCATTCCTATCCTTGGCTCTTAATTGCCCTAATACAAATTACTCTAGAAACCTAGACTTGACAAGTCCTATTAGAATTATACATAACCCTAGTTCTCCAACTAGTAGTATAGGGTACATTCTAATAGAACTTGCCTTGTTGTTTGGTTTGGTAATCTAGATTGAGTTGTGATAGTTGCATGCCATGTTGACACCCCCCCAACTAATATTAAATCACATTCCCAAATGGCCCACCTACCTAATCCATTACTTGAAACCCACCTTAGCCTCCTTGCTTGTTAATGCTAGTGTAGCTTAATTGCCTTTGTTTCCTCTAACTAATTGATTAGTCTTGCTAGTTAGGGTTAACTTAGGGCCTTGCTTGCTTTAGTGTTTATCTTAGTTCTTAGTTGCTCATTGCCTAGCTAGAGTAGTGTAGATCATCTTGCTCTTGTTTAGTTGCTTGCTTAGACCTAAATTGCCTAGCATAGTCTAGTCTTTGGTAATTTAGCATTCATATTGCCTTTAATTGCTTGATTGCTTAGGTTAATCAACCAAAACCACTTTTAAATCCTTCAACCCTAATATCCACTTTAGGAACGTAGCAAATGCTAACTTAGCTCTAGTTCCCCCTCTATCCCTAAGGATCGACCCCTATATTTGCCTCTTATCTTTACTACAATAGTACCATGTGCGCTTGTGGGTGTCCTATTTAGTATTGTGACTGAGTCTTTTCAGGGTTTTTATAAATATTGAAAGATATCAAGTGTGTTCAAGCTTCGTGGGGCACAACTAATCAAACTTAATTGGTTAGTGTGTGCAATTTTGGCCCAGACACACCAGGGACCAACAATGGGGTTGTTGTCATTAGAGCATCCCTAGGTTTGGTGAGATCCAATCCCCTCATGTTGATAGGCAACTCATCATCAGCCATTCCCACAACAGTTATCTGAGTAAACCTTGTTGAGTATAGTTTTCCTCAAAAGGAGATACCCAAAACATGAGGCACATATTTAGCATAAGCTTTGATCTTCAACACAAATTCTGACTTGCCAAACTCTATCCTCCTCCATCTAGAAAATTCAAGCACAGAACCAAAAGATCTAACAATCTAACTAACTGACCCCTCATCCCTACACGTAAAGGGGGTGTCCTCACACCAAAGCCAAATTGCCTCCTAAATCTTCCTATAGGGGATCCATCCACCCTCTTCAATGTTAAGACATGACCCCTCAGTCTTTGTGAATTTTCCTCAAGCACCCGCAAAGTAATCTACTCTCCAGGGAACAAGAAACTTCCCTTCTCACTGCAATTGTCACCAAATCAGTGACCAAAGACCAACGGTCCATAAGTGGTGTGTGCATACTCTCCCAACATGCATCGTCATTCCATTCCACATCATAGCCTTCTTCAGGCTATCAACATACCTACTCCGCTCTCCACCTTCATCATCCAAGCTCACTATCTTTATTCATAGAGCATACTCATTGTGGCAAACCAAGGAAGGTAGGTAGTTTGGTTCGGATCTGGTGGTAGGAGAGTCACAAAATGGGATCATTGTGTAACAAGGTGCCTAGGAATGTGATAGGTGTAGCAAACCTTGCATCGAGAACAACAAACCTTCCACTAACTTCTTTGCAATCATCTAAAGCATGCATCTCTGGGAATTGCAAAGAAAGGTCTTGGTCTTTGCATCCTAGAAACTCCTCTACGTCATGTGCCCTTCTGGAAGGATGGTTCACTAGCACCACCTCCATAGACCTGAGAGGATGCCTTCTTTCTGACATTAGCCTGTTCCTCGAGCCCCTTGATATCCAACAATGACTTTGTTCCCTAGGTATGGGTTTCCTGATTAATCATTGAAGATAGTGTTTGTGACGCCCTGATGCACCACAAAGTGAGATTACTCAAAACAAAACACAGAATTAACATTAATCAACCAGGTTACCAAAAAACATAGGAAATTCAAATAGTTATCACATATCCACCTCAAGTGGAAAGATATCACATCAGAATCCATAATAGCCACCTATATATATAACACCTGCCAGAAGATTGTTACATAGCATTTTTTACTGGCTCACTGATCACAACATGTACATATGATAACTTGTTCACATACAAATATGTCATATCTATACAACAAAGGCATGCAGCCAAAAATATCATCTCAATATGCAACACTCTACAAAAATCCCCCCTCAAGGACCAGAGAGTACAGGGATGACACATAGAACTCTACTACAAAATGCAAGTAGCTCATCCAACCTTTACTCAGCTAATGCTCCTCTTGCTGCTCAGCCTCAACAACACGATCTCTACCTCATCGTGCACGACCACCTAAAATATGTGGAAACCCACAGGTGAGACCAAATGTCCCAAGGAGAGATATAACTCTCTATCAACATCTATGAAAATCACAGGTAGATAACATACTTAATAGGTTGAGTAGATTCAGCTAAATGATATGTATTAAACTAAGAGAGTAGATTAAACAAATTAGGAAGTTACCACTGACCAATAGAACAATTCATACTTTAAGAAGGAATATGAAGAACATGTATGACATTTAATTTCTCTTACCACATTATAATTCAAGACATCAGTACAAAGATAAGGCAAAGGGATCATCCAATGTGAAGTGTATTTTGACCCTAAGCAATTATACTACACAGCTATATTATGTCTTTTATTATTGCCCTGAGGATTTGAGTCGTACCAATCAAATCCAACCGACTAGTGCGAAGTCAAAATCGATGTCATACAAGGTCAATGGAAGAGTCAAAATCCACGACCTCCCCAACACCTCTTAGTCAATACAAGAGAAACACCACATAGACATATCAGTCAACTATAAAGAATTACATATAGTCAAACTGAAGGATTGGCTCACGCATGTCCATCCATATAAAAACACCTAGCCCTACTTGGTACAAGCCACGATGCTAGAAGAATAGGCTCACGCATGGTCATTCTAAAAAGAGGCATCACATGCAGTTACACGGCTGCCTATCACATATCACAAGGAGACCAGCTCATGCATTGCCATCTTATACAACCTGTAATTGTGGACGCAAGGAGATACTCAGCTTGCACCCCCACATATTCAAAAATATGTGCTCTGAGATTCCTGTAGGCATGACTCATTTCACCATTTAGCTAAAACTGACACTGGAATGGATCTATGGCACAAGGTGCCTGCATGATTAGGGTTTCACTTTATTAGTTAAGCTAATTTGGTGTCTTTTAGCATCAATAAAGTTACAACATAAAAACCCAAAAACAAACTCTACAAGGATAAACCGTACAACTCTAGAAGATATAAAATGTATAAGGTGTGAACTTATCACATCAGCACATGATACTTGTAGCACTGCCATTCACAAGGCCATCACCAATGTCACACAGCCATACAAGGCTACCACCATTATCACATCATTGTGGGTTATCATTCCCTTAATTATCTCACTGGAGGATATCACCTCACAATAGGCATTAAGCCTTTGACAAGTCTTAGGAACCATCACATCAATATGATCTCATCATGTCTTATCAAGGTCATAGACATCACCCTGTGTCATATGATAACCACCATAGCATACACAAGCTATGACATACATTCAACCTACAAGGTTAGATCCACACAAGTAGGAGAGAGAAAACATAATCACATTCTATCCATCCATATAAGCTCAACAAGAATAGCATACCCTAGGATTAGAGTTAGGGTTTCAAACACATAGTCAGTTACGGTTTCATATCATAAATCAATCACCAAACCCTGATTATGTCGCCTACCACTTTCTTGGAGCATACTAGGATTAGAACATCATCATTATCTTGACTAATTAACTATCTATATAATGTTAGGTATCTACCAACATTTACATGCACATGTATAACAACCTTACAAAGTTTGATTTATGTTGTGACCATGTACCCTTGTGAGGGTATTGACCATCCATCAAAAGCATATGTTGTGACCACTCTCCAACATGTGTCTTGACCAAAAGCAAAACATGTGTCTTGACCACCCTAGGGCTAGGGTTTCGACCGTGACACAAAACATATGTCTCGACCATCACAAAAGCATATGTCTCGACCAAAAACAAAAGCACATGTTTTGACCACCATACAAAGACTAGTTGTGACTAAAATCAAAACCATCAAAGAAAGTGTCACGACCAACACAAGAACACGTGTATCAACCCTAAGTGTTACGACCATCAACCCATTAGGGTTTGGGTCACAACCGCAACAACATGTGATATGTAGAGACCATAGGAGAAAGGTGAGTGCAATGACCATTAAGGTCAGCTACCTCAACATCACTTTACCATCTCCAAAGTAGAAGGTACCTCATTCAAAATATAAATTAACATCAATGAAAAACCATCAACAAGAGGGAAAACTCCATGCATAAAGAACATCAAAACCTTGAAATTCAAACTTCAACATGAACCTTCGAGAAACCAACCAGTTGGAAGAATACCAAGCTTCAACCTTAGGAAAACCAACTCACAACCCCAAGAAAACACAAAGGCCGAACCAAAACCATGGTGATAAAACCAAGAATCATGTTGCATGTAACAACTTCACTTCATCCATCACTCAAAAATCGAGTTCATGGAATTAGGATTAAGAAAGAGAGTAATATACATAAGAATACTACAAAGTATTAAACCTTATATCATGGTAATCCTCAACTAGCACATTAGCATCAAGTTTAGACAGTAGCATGCTAGCAATATTATGGTGTAAGTAATAGAAGAAGGTAGAGAGTTATATAACATGCCTTATGTAGGGATCCAAGCTCTAAGATCAAAGGTTCTAAGAGAGAAGAAGATACTCCAACTTGAATCAACACTTCAACCACAAGATCGCCTCAAAAGAGAAGAACGCCATGGTTAAAAGAAAGTTCAAGAAAGAGGGTGAAGAACCCTATTCCAAACTAAGAAGAAAGAAGGAAGAAGAGAGATCCTTCTCACTTGGGTATCACCAAAGTCAAAACATGGTCAATGACCTTTGTGAGGAGAAGATCTTCAAGCTAGCCACCATGTCAAAACATGGTCTAATGGCTGAAAAACAGAAGAAGGGAGGTGGGGTTCCAAAGGGAAAATGTGCTCAAGAAGGTAGAACCACTTACCAAGAAGAGAAACCACCAAGATCTCCACAAGGAAGGTGATCAAGCTCCAAAGCACCACATGCAAGGTTGATCGACTTCCAAAGAACCCAAGATCAGTCCTTCTTGCTCCTCAAAGCCAAGGACGAACACAAGAGAGGGGAGAATAAGGAGGGCTAAAAAGATCACTTTCATGAATGAGAAAGTTGTTATATACTCAAAGGAGGAGGGAAGTAAGGTAGGTGTGAGGTGTCAACACAAGAGAGCATCTTAGGGACACTTGTCCACCAAGAAAATAGTCATGTAACCACTATATACATGCATGCAAAACATGGTGATACAAACAATGTTGGGTATCAACCACTTAGGTCATCAACACACTGGTTTTGATCGAGACACATCAAGGGGTCGAAACAAGCATCAAAGAACCATGTATCGACCATAACAAAAGCTCACCTCACCATCATGGTCCAAACACATCACAAGAGAGCACCAAGGTCGAGATAAACTCATTCAAAGGAGGTGTTTCAGTCAAAACACACTCAAGACACACCAAAAAGGTTGAGACACAGGTCGCAACACTCAACCAAGCTCAACATGGTCGACATCATGCACCACCCAGCAAAACCCTAAATCCTACCATGTGATGTTACACCATCACCATGGTCCAAACAAAGTGCCCCAAAGCATCAACTTCTCTCTCATGATGCTAAGGCACAAAGGGCACACTCTACATGTGACAAATTGCAAGATAACCCCGTAACATGGGTAAATTGCAACTTGGTCCAAACAAGCATACAAAGCTCAAACATCATCCAAATAGGACCAAACTAAAAACTTAAGTGTGTCACATGTTGTCAAAGTATCTCAAAGGATTAGATTAAGGTTCTAAGCATTTTATTAAGCAAAGAAAGAATACTCAAGCATTAAGCTAGGTCAAGGGCCTTATAGTGTCGCTTAATTTGCCACCCCTTGATCGGAAATCAGGCTCACACTCTCTAAAATGGAGTTACTCGTGACCTCCGTCTCTAATTCTGTGTTGCTCTGCACCTCTTTCAATATTATATTAGGATCTCTCTATAATCCCAAGCCCTTCAAAGGTGGAGCACCTTGATCCTCCCCTAGTGAATCCTATGAAGGATCCCTTATCGAGTCCTACTCAATTCATCGAAGGCCCAAATTCTCAGAATCATCCTCTAGGACACCAAAGATGTAATTGTCTCCTACAAATCTTCCATAGCACAAATTTTTAGGATGGGCAGTGAATGAGGCAGCGGACACATGTGTTGAACTAAGTCACCGTAGATCCCTCAACCATAGTGGGAGGGGAGGGAATGATCCATTCCCACACCCTTCCACTCTCACTTTGCCCTTCTGCCTTGCATCCCAAGTGTTCCCTAAGCAAGAAGACTTAGATCCCATCATGTGATAATTATAATCAGGATACAATATATATGATTTAAATTTAAATATAGGTGAATCCACTTATTATATATGCTTCAATATTGGGTTAATGAACAAATGTAATAATGTCCTAAGGATGTCTTGACTAGATGACATATTATTTGGGTTGATGACCTAAACATGAGGTCATATGTATGATTTGGAGTATTTTTTGTTGCTATGTCCCTAGTTAGTTATTATAATGGACATTATAGGACAAAAAAATACATAAGACTAGTGTGTATGATGCATGATAACTATGACTCTTTATTCGTGATATTGGATATTGATTAATATACATAGTTACTTTGTAGAGAATAAGTTGTATTGGAAGGAACCATTTCATGAATGGCATATGGAAGCCATGTCATGGTAATCAGAGTCATATCTCAGTTTGATAAGGGTGGATTGATCCTTAGATCTAAAATCACTACAATAATCACATGTTGTTCTATGTACTTTAGCACAACACAAGGAGACTCTGAATAAGTGTTTCCATACATTTATTAATTGGGTGCATTGTAACTCTTGTAGATAATTGTGATTGATGTGGATGGAATTTTTCCCTACATTGGAGTGATATCCTAGACACTTTATAAGTGAGACCATAAAATGCATGGTCGTGATAATGTGAGTTAACATGTGATATTGAACCCACACAATCTCAATAGCATGCTCTTGTTCAAGAGAATCAAGTGAATGTTAATAGGATGACAACTCCATGCCTCAGTTTCAAGTTAAATATATGTAGAAAAAGGATTATATGATCATGGTAACATTGATCACTTTCCAAGTTCAAGTTCTTCTCCAACTTATTGCTACCATTGTAATAAGGAACCTATGAGGCCATACACATAAGGATGTATAAGGGAATTGTAGTATGCAATCAAACATATGATTAGAATGGTTTTGAATTGTGTACATGTTGATTTCTTATGCATCAGTGGAATGGGAAAGCCAGAAATTTGACTGAATTATTTGGATAAATATTTCGTTTGATTTTCAAATGATTGATAGATCCCCATTTTAGCAAACTGGCCAGTTGGTCAACTAGATATCTCATTTGGTCAACTAGACAGAAGTCAGCAAAACACAAGGAATATGTGGTATGTTTGATTTGGAATCAAATTGGTCAATTTGAATTGGAAATTTATCTAAAAGATCTTCCATTGTAGAGAGAGAAACTCACCTCAAGGATGAGAACTCAAAATTGGTGGAGAAGGAGAGCAAGCAATACTATTACATAGGTGACCCAGAGTTCTGCTTCCTTTTAACAACTAAGGTGGTGCACCAAGAGTTCCTACATCCATGTGGATGATGTATATATATTTAGGTACTTGGGCATAGGCTTTAAGACAAGCAAATTCTTCAAGGATAAGACAAGGTATTTCTATGATGAAAAGGCAATAACAATAACAACTATTTGAGATCTGGATCTGGATCCCAAAGTTCAAGTTCTACTTTAACATAGAACATGTCTAGTTGTTGGAAAACTATTATACACCAAGTTATATTCAATATCTCTTCTATATTTTTTTATATTGACTTTTTATGGCTCGACAGATATGTTGGATTAAAAGTCATTTGGGAAAGAAATTGTTTTTCCATTGTCCTCCTCCCATGAAACCCTACTAAAGCATCACTCAAAGGAAAGTCAACTTGTGCATTCTTTGAACGATTCAAAACATTAAGAAGAGGTCCTTACAAACATTACAAACATTTGGGGTTGTGTAGAATGTTTTCTGGAAGGTCATTGAGCAATATCATCTTATGCAAATTCATACATGCATCATTTGAAACTGCCTACTTAAATGAAGTTCTCTATAACAAGATTAGTTGTCATGTGTTGTTTCTTGAGGATGGAATAAATATATTTAACATCCATTTTTTATGTTCTTTGATCTGTATGTACCCTCAGTTTGCCTTATAATGTAGAGATATATTAGTTCCTATTGTCTATATCATGATATTCTCTAGACATGCTGGAAATACAAGAAAATATAATTGTATGCTTAATTTAAATGAAGTATGAGCCATACTTAACTATATTTGTCCTTTAATTCTTTAAATCATTGAATAGATATGTGAACTTCATGGGAACTCAAGGAATGAGACATTTCTCCCTGCTACAAAGCATCAAAATGCATGATAAGATATCCTATTAGGTGGGTCTTCCACAATCATATCGCCTCAAAATAATATCGACCACTTTGTGTGGAGAAGCTCTAAAGTTATATATATTAAATTATAAAATTGTTGTACATAAAGCCAAATGGACCAATTGGAATCACATTGGGTGAGAAAAAAATAGAATTCGTGCGCATCATTTTCCAACTTAATTGAATATTTTCATTTGACTATAATTAGAATTAGAAGTACTAGCATTTGATCTGAGGAAAAAATGAAGTGGCCACATTCAAGAAGTCATACATCTTTGATGTGGAACCTCCTAAACTAGATTCTATGTGAATTTTGATGGAAAGACTTTCATACTTATCACCTAGGAACCATGTTTATAAGTATAACCCAATAACTAACATTCTCTATGTTTTAGCGGCCACCCATTCCCTATCCACTTCCATATCCCTTATCTACTTGTTGTCCACCCTCCCTCAAATATTGTGTCACATTTCCACAAATACCTTCTGCACATTTAGACACATACTACCATGTTTCCCTCACTACACCTCAAATGAGATGAAATATTAGAGCAATCAGTAGAAAAATCACCATAGTGGTGCATGGACCTGAAAGAGATACACATTGTCATCCCAAATAAATCCAATATCATTTACAACAACCAATCCAATTATATTTCCTCCACTACCTATACTAGTGATATGGATCTCATCTCTTTTCCCAAGCTTTTGAATACAATCTCAGACATGAAAAACTAAATCCATCTCTAGACATGTTTCATTTGATTTATGTAATATAACTTACATGTGTTGAAAGTTAGCTTTGGAACATGTTTTGTACACCATATATGCATGATCACCCAAATATAAGAGAATATTGGTAAGGGGGTCTTGATAATTCCTTAGTTAGATGATATATTTAATTGAATTTCTATGGAAGGATGAGTAGTATGGCCAAGGTGAAAGTACTTGATCAAGATGAGTCTCTCTAATGTGACCTCATTTTATAACTAATTTACATTGTTCTTATTTCATAACTGATGTCTACATTCCTAATTTTAAGAGATAATACAATGATCTTAGAACTTGCAGCTCACCCACGACCCTTGTGAATGGTCTTAACTAAACTTGCAAGAAGATAGTCATGTGACTGTATTTATAAATTTAAAATGTCACCTTAGAAAACAAGCTGATCAACTTGCACGAAGATAGTCATGTGATTGTATTTATAAATTTAAAACTCCACACTACCACACAAGCTAGGACTGATGTTATGCAACCTGATACAGGCTCCAAAACCCAATCTAACTCACATAAGATAGGTCATAGATGTTATTCTATGAAGGACATTTTATAGTGAAACTATAAGAAGCGGGTTTAATCCTCCTTTTGAACTTTTGTCACTTTTATCCCTTATTTGGTGAATGGATAGGAACTATAACAAATCTAGATTTGATTAAAAGAATATTAATATTTTACCTTTATTAGAAGGTGTTCATAAACTAAGAAATGAGAGAGATTTTTATGGAGATTGTTAAAGTCGTCGATCTTAGGATTATGTATATTTGGTGATTTCCAATAGATTGGTTGATGTCCTAAGGGATACTTTAGACATTCTAATGAAAATCTCCCATCCATCAGTTATCTTCATGTTGTTGGGGATCTATTTCTCCACTTTTTGCAAGAAATAAAACCAAAAAAATTTGTGTATATATTTTCTATCATGAGTTTGGGGATTTTTTATCCAATCAAGGGTTTCAAAAGGATTTGAAAATTGAAAGTATTGCAGTAAGGGTTGGGGAA
Source organism: Alisma plantago-aquatica (assembly GCA_963693085.1). NCBI lineage: Eukaryota > Viridiplantae > Streptophyta > Magnoliopsida > Alismatales > Alismataceae > Alisma > Alisma plantago-aquatica. The sequence goes on along the minus strand of OY856413.1, from coordinate 196,456,282 downwards.
GGCTAGTATTCTTCCAAAGAAGAAGTCCCCCACATGAACGTTGAGAATATGTACTAGAAGCCAGGGGAAGGTGGATAAGATAGTGAGGAGAAGGGATTTGTGATGAAGCATATGTTGTCAGAGTATTGTGGACGTCTTTAATATCTTACATATTACATGATAGATCTTTTTTCTACATGTCACTAAAGAGAACATTGATAAATCAATGCAAGGATGAGTATTTAATTGGGATAATGTAAATTCATTCCAAAGGAACTACCATTGATGTTTCCAAACTTGTTGTAAAAAATGCATCTAAGAGTAATAGGGATACTAATATTTTAGAACAATATGAGCCTCATGTCTTAATATCATTGGTTTACAAAGTCCCATGTAGGCAAAGGTATTCTAAGTTCACATATATCTCAGAAAAAATGCACATGGTCATTATTTTTATAAATGTAATATATGCAAACATATTCTCACGAGGATGTACAAGACCAATTAAGTTGTAAATGGATGAATTTGTAAGAATCTCGAGAAGTAATCCAAAATTATATGCCCATGAAACTAAAATACTTGGGATTTTTACACCTTCCTTGTTATATATGGGAACTAAAATACTAGAAAATATTGCAAATTTAGATGTGAGCATCAAAGTTATAGTTCTCTCTATCTCTATGTAGAAGCATTGGTCTAGATGATATGGTACCCTAGTTGTGATGGTCATTAAATTATTTTAGTATTATATCACCACTCTAGTTGATGTTGTTGAAAATATTCTTATTTGCAATAGGATATTATTGATATTGCACCATTCTTTTATAATAGATATTGAGGAGGACACACACTATGAAATCATCTATAAGAGACATTTCCTTTACATAAAAAAAATCTTAGAGGTCTGACTTTTGAGGAATGGATCCTTATGTTGAAGTTGAATCTATGCAATGTTGGTTTCAAATTCTTTGAATTAATGAAATCTCTGTAATGGATGCAGACTACTTTGTAAACTATTAAAGTCTTATATCTACGAAAAAAACAAAAAAAACATGATGTTGAAGTCCCTACATACCATTATCTAACCAGTTGGATTACTTGGTAGATCCCAATGCATAAGTATAATAACTTGAATCTACAATATTGTACTAACAAAGATGACATTGTTGTTGAAGTTCCATTGATCAAAGTACCACTAGAGGAAACCAGGATCTCTCTATATTGAATATACTCATTAAGAAGACATGTACTACACTACTATGGTAAGACTATGTTCCTAAGAAGATAAATAAAAGTCCTCCTCTTAATTGAGGAATGTAGACATTCCTCGATTAGGATGAGAAGTGCCTAATTATTATACGTAATAATTTCACTCAAAAACAAATGTATGTGTACTACATTAATGGTTAGGACCATAATTTAGGCTATTAAGACTCACTATATCTCTCTTCTTAAATATTTCTTCAAAATTGCAACATGATATGAAATTAAATATGAACATGAAAGAATTATTCCAAAGGAAGACCTCAAGCTTCTTGATGCAAGCATCATTTATGATACATGTGGAAGAAGATGTTAAACCCTATCCAATATATACCCAAGAAATAATGTATTACTACTATTAAGAACAAGAAATATGAAGATATGCCAGTGATGATGTTTTTTTATTGGTATGTGGTTAAATATAATAGGAAACTAGATTCCACCACCCATAAGACTATTTTCATATTATTTGGATGGATTTTAAAGTTGTATTTTAAATGTATTCATTAACAACTTCTTGAATGTACTATTTGTTAATCCTATTCATATTATTTGGATGGATTTTAAAGTTTTTTTGTATCGATATCCATCTAGATAACAACTAAAGTACTACCTTCATGTGTCCCTATGAAACACTTTCTTATAGACAAATGTCTTATAGAATGTTCAATTCTTCAACCACATTCCAATGTTACATGATTGACAGCTTAAGATCTCACGTCAAAATGAAGGTAGATCTAGAGTTGTTGGAATTTAAGTTTATAACTCAAAATTTAGATGCCCACAACAATAATACATGATTTTGTGTAGTAAATAAGATCAAATATAGGGACAAGGGTAAAAATGTGTAATAATTAAGATATTATATTAATTACATCTAACAAAGAGGTGAAATGTAACATATTAAATCTTAGATGTAATCTCCATGTAACCCTTTTTCCCAAGATTCCCTTTCATTTATGTCCTTTATGTCCTTGATGTTTAATTAGTGGAATTCATAGTGGTTTGGTGAACAATTGTTCTATGATTATACCAATGGAAGTTTTATGCACAAATACTTCAATGAAAGCTTATATGTAAGGATCTAAAATGTAAAATCACCACTTAAGTTGAACAGTGGTAAATAAATTTGTGCTAGAAGTGCAAGGCCCCAAACCTTGCTTAATGTATTAAACAAGCTTAATTACCATAATTAAGCAATCTAAACCTTCATATAACTTTGTGATGTGTTTTGAATAATAAAATGAGCCTAAGTTTCAAATTTGGTTCAATCTGGATGTTGTTTGTGTAAGTAATGCAATTTTAGGTACATTCTGGACTTTTATGCAATTTACCCAATTGGGAGGTTTTCTTTGCAAATTATCACATTTATTATAATCCTTAGATATTCCCTTACCCTTCTCAAGATTTTGAACCATGGGTCACCTAGTTTCACCTTGGTTTGAAGGTGTTTCTCTCTAAGGGCATTTTAGGGATTACCCTCTTTATAAATGAGCTTATCTTGAAAAGCTATCAACCAATGGGGTTATTTCTTTGATTGGAGGGCGGTGGGAATGACCTAGAAGTCTCCATGGGATTTTAGAACTGACATTTGATATTCAAGAATCTTCTATGAGCTATCATCTTGCATGGCCATGAAGCCCTAGGCTAAGGACACATGGAAAGTCCCATAGACACCTCATGCTTGCCCCCCTTCTTTATAAAGCCATATATACCCCCTCCCACCTCCCAATTCGAAAACTCTTGTTCTCCCTATCTTTCCTATATATTAGATCATCATTACTACTATGTTTGTCCATGAAGTTTCTATCCCAAGGTAAAAGAGGGTGCCTACCTTGGTGAAGAAAACTCCTAGGATTCCGAATTTGCTCTATTTAGGGTTTCTAAAGCTCCTTCTTGGTGATTTCGACCAAAACTAGTAACTTTCCTCCTTCCCTTCCCTTCCCTATTTTCATGTTGTTCTTCTTTCTCACACCTTCTTCCAGGTCGGAACCATGGCCTTCCATAGTGAAACCCCACCTAGAGCCCTTAAACACCTCATTTCCATGTTCTTTTGCTAGGGTTTTTCACCTCTAAAGTGGAAAAGGTGCTTCTTGCTCGAGTAGGAGTTTTGTTGGAGAAACCAGCCTCTCTAGCTTAGGAACCTTGCCTCTTAAACTTGTCCACCTTCCTAGAGGTGAGTTTTATAACCCCCTTCTCATATATTGCTTACTGCATGCTTAAAACTCATGCTTCTATGTTTAAAATCGACGATCTCCATCTCTATTTACCATGTTCTTCTAGGGTTTTGGTTTCTTGCTATTCTACCTTCTCTAGAAGATCTAGTTTCGTTACCTATTCAACTCAAAGCCTAATCTTGGGTCAAATTGTGTTTTCTCCCTCTCTCTCACTCTTCCTCTCTCTTGAAGATTTCTGACTTGTCATTTCCTAATTGGTTCAAATTGAAAATTTCATATCTTTTAATCTGCTTATCCAAATTTGACAAATAAACACAGTTTGGAATCAGAAAATTAATATCTATCTAATAGTTAATGTAGTAAATATAATCATGTATGCAAATCTTTTATTTTTTTCTTGTTATGGCAAGCATCTATTTGATTATGCCTCATGCTTTTGATCTATTCATCTTATGATTAAATCTTAGCATTTACTTCCATGTTATTTCTTTTTCTTTGTTCTTGATTCATATTGACACATATCTCATGTTTCTCTCTCTTGTTGGGTGTTTTCCCAAGCACTCAGGTTTAGATCGAGGTGTTGAACATGACCAAGGAGAACATAACTTCCAACATGAACCTAGCACTTGGAGATGTTGCTTTGAGACAGATTTGAAGTAGTTTAGACTTCCCTCTACTTAGATCCTTATGTTGTTTCACACATGTAAACCCATATGGGAGATTATGATGTACTTTTGTAATATTCTATGAAAATTGAATATAATCATTTGTTTAATTCCGCTGCTACACTTTGGTTGTTTTGAATACCATTTATTGAAGTTTGAAAATTTTGCACCTATTCCAGCATACCTTTGAGTGTGTTTGGAATGGATGTTTTATTCTTCAATTTTTTTATTAGGGAGTGGATCCCCACTCGGGTCCCACCTCCTTACATGAAATAAGTGTCTATTATGGGAGGATGGTATCAAAACAAATAAATAAACAATGAAAGTAAAATGAATATATCACCAAAGCAAGATAGAACTTAGATATTTAAGTGTGTTTTGAATTTATGGATTGAACTTGGATTGGTTTTCACCATTAAGGTTTTTTGCCAACATGAAATACTCAAACATGTTATATACCCTTAGAATAGTTTACAATAAATCATCATTAGTTTCTATTCCCTGCTCTGTTGAGATTGGATTAGATCTAGATCATATGTGTGTCTCTCTCTAGATGACAAACTTACAATAAATAATACAACCATATGATTATTAGCTTTAGCATTCCTACATTATCATTCATTCATACTACTCCAAAACTCAAGATAATACTACTCTTTTGAGGCATTAGAATTCCAACAACATAAGATGGTATCTAATCATGAAAATGAAGCATTAAAGACCAATAGTGTTGAGATAAACATTGCTAAGAGTAAGTATTTACATGTCAGAAGAGACTTATGGCTACTCCCAACCCAATAAAATGGTCTAGTTACTCATGGTAATGAGTGAAAATACAAATTTGCAAATTAGCAAATGCATAAAAAGATGGATGGATGAGGGGAGATGAACAAGATGGTGAAGAAGGGTGGAAATACAAAAAACACTAACCCCGAGAGCACTGGTGGTTGTTGGTGAGCTCCTTCTTCACTATGGTGGCGATGGAGGTGGAGTTAGTGGTTTCTAACAGTCCTTATTTTCTCAAAGATGGTCCTCTATGTGTTGGGGAGTGAGGGACGATTGTGGAACACCTTGGACTCCCGTCCTTGGTTTCTGTTGATAATGACGAATGTGAAAAATGGCAGCACTTCGTGATGAGAATGAAGGTGCTCTTCATGGAGGCTCTGGGCCTCTATTTATAGGCGATTCTTGTATACTAAAGGTACATGGGTGTAGGGTACTTTACTTGCACCTCAAGCCTCAAAGAACATGCCTCAAGGCATGTGCTTAACTAACAATTGTGGTAGTATCCTTCGTAGAAGCTTTGTCAATTGATGTGTGGTCTCTATCTGTGTTGGTCGACTACTCTGGCTAGACATCAGGATTAAGCATAGGTGATCCATCGGGGAGTATGTAAGAATTTCTCAATCGTTGGGCTTCTTTGTAGTTAGGCCATCAGGCTCACATTCCTTGGGGCTATGTGTCATGGCATATGTCGGGCTCTGATTGGGTTTCTGTCAGGGCATGGCCAATGGATGGCCTAGGTCCTCATTCTCATTGGGTGTTGAGTGGTTGAATGGTGCACCATTGGTGTTGCCTTGGGTCATGCCAAGGATCATCAGGTCATGACTGACGGTGAAGCTGGTTTAAGACTTTTCCTTATAAGAGATAGGAAATATAAGTAAAGAGGTATATACTTATGAAGTTCTAGTAAAAGTGACATTTATAAACATAAAACCTAGAATGTAAAAGGAAATTGAGAATTAATATGCGTGTAATATCCATAAAACTGGTTATTATGAATGATGACTATAATTTAGATTGTTTAGAGTGTAACAGGTCTATGTTTTTGTATGGTTTATGCGTCTATTGAAAAATAAATAATTTTAGTTGGATCATTTGTATCTTTATGTTTAGCAAATGTGAAGAAAAGAATCTAGTCTCAACTGAGAAAAAATATACTAACTTTTAGGTAGATAATTACTATAATTCATATCATATCTGAAGAAGGTTTATTAGTGAAGAAATGAAAATGTTTAGGTTGTTGGAAAAATTCCCAACCGAATACCAATATGTAACATAAGTAATTGCTCGTAAATGAAACTTGTGTAAAAGGTTCATGATAGACTTCTACAAAATTGCAATATTGTTGTCCAATATTCGACTAAATATCCTCCTTTTTATGAAAAATCCACAAAAAAAATCTTAAAGTATCAAATAACATGCTATTCCAACAAGCACCGTTTTATCTCCTAATTGGGACATTCCTTTTGATATCAAGTGGTGTGTGAGTCACTATTTTGTCAGTGCAGTCCTCATCCAAAATACCATATTATAATTTATAGGAGCAAGACCATTTATGAAGTATAAATTACCAATAAAATCAAAAGAAAAATGACATTTTTGCTTCCATTTTTGCCATTAATAAATCTAATCATGTCTCATTGGCTCAAAAGTGATCACGATATTGACTACTCTTATATAAAGTGTGTCATGGTAACAAAAATTCAAATAAAATGCTTCCATGTTGTGCTTTGCAATTTTAAGAGTTTGATAATGAAATTTTTAATAAAAAGGATCTTATAACATGTTTTTGACACCTTTCAAGTACCACGAAAGAGGAATAAGAAGATTCTATATATAGGTGACATGCATTTATTGAGATTGTTTTGCTTATTTTGGAAGAGATTGCACCATGGTATGGTGACAATTACAATTTTTTATTTTTATAAGAAGATCCATATCCAATATGAACTAAAACATGAAGAAAAATTCCTTATGTGCTTCCAAATATTATTATTTGGACAATACTCTTATGATATAGAGGTGAAATGATAAAATAGTTTCATTGCATTCTTGAATAGGACATCTCCTTATTCCATAAAAGTGTCATTCTTCACTATACAAAGGTAATTGGTTGCTCATTAGAAAGTGTACATGTGCTCAGGTCACTATTAGCCTTCCATATCTTTATGGTTTATATTTTTTGAAGTACTAGTACAACCACTAAAGAGTTAGGAATGTCTTATAGAAGGCAAAATGCTTCGAACAACCATATGTAGGTTGATATCTTTGATCTTTGGGAAATAAATACCTTCTAAATTATGCAATTAATACATTCTACTTTCTATAGACTATGTATCATGATAAATTGAACCTATTTATGTCCCATTTTGTGACTACAAAACAATAATTATGATGCTCAAAATGATTATATTCCCAGACTAAGAAATCCATAATTTTAATTTCATTAAAAGTATATCATATTTCATCAAAGGACATTTTAATTTATCTTCTATAGAGGTGTGGTGTGAGAAACAAGTCTTTTAGGTTTGTTATAGTTAGAAGTAAGCTAAAATTTAACATGCCACACTTCATTTTTTATACATTATGTGCAATGCGAAATACATATATTTTGTTTATTTTGTTATTGTGAAATATAAAAACATTTTGAGAAAATGTCTAGAAAACCCTTTGTTGCATTCATGTGGAACCAAACACATCAAAGTCATAATTATAAAAATTGTTTGAGCAAAATTTGGCTAACTCACCAACATAAGTTTTTTTGGTCACAAGAAACGGTTTGGGGTGGGTGGGACTCCCTTAGATAAATTTTAGTAAGGGCATACTAATCATTAATAAGTCATGTGTGTTGGAGTTTATTTTCTAAAAAATCATTTTGTGTCTTTTTTACTGGTCTAGAAATTGGAAACTTAGGTAAATTGTATAAATCATGTACGTCTCAAAAGGTTGAAAATTTGGAAGGTAACTCTGTTTTAAATTCATGGATCCAGGGAAACTATTAGCAATCCTAATTTAATTGATCTTTTTGACGTATAATCTCATGTAGGTAACTAAGTGAGAATATTAATACTATGACATTACTTTATTTTTACTAATTATGCCTCTTTAGACTTTGATATGTTGATGTTACTCTTATTTATCATATTCCCTAAAATCTCGTTATGATATCCTTCAGTTCAAATGAAAAGTTTTTAAGGCAATGTAAATTCCAAGTATAAGTATAAAAAATATATGGGTCATGTTATGTGGAGGTTTGTATAATTTTTGAACACCCTATAATAATATATAATGTAGCCATAGGCCCTAGTTTTGACTAAAAGTACTACCTTATGTACAACACTGACCCATTTCCCAAGTTATTGTGATAGAATAATTAGGAACCCTAATTATACCCCATGTAACCCTGGTTCCCCATGATGAAAGATAAGGAAAAGAAATAATAGATATTTGAAAGATCTAAGACCAAAAGTAATCACAGCTCAATTAGGATTCCATTACATTATAGGCAAGTGGACATGTTCTAAGTCTAGAAAATAAATATTTACATACCCACTCACATATAGAGGGAGAGAGATTGTTTTATCTAAGCGATTGGATCCAAAATACTCCTTCCTTTAATAACATCTTTAGAATTTTGTAGATATCTTGGACATGCATCTTTTTTAATTTTGATAATGTTTTCCCATCACCAATATCCATAAGATAAATCATAAAATCATATCCATATTTTGGGTCATTATTTAGAATATTTTAACAGACTTTGGAATTATAGAACATATTTAATATATTGATAATTTAGATTCAAAATAAAAATTAGATACATTACTAAAAAAGACACCAGATCACAATAGAAAATAATAGAAAACGTCATCAAAACATAGAATTACTTCATAACATCAAAGGCACATCACGTAAATAGAAGGCACATCCCACCAATACAAGGCATTTCTTACCACTAGAAGACACTTTCATTTTTCTAGAAGTCACTTTGTGTCAATAGAAGGCATTTAATGTCACCAAAAGGTACAAATATCCAATAGAAGGTTCTTCGTTCCACAAAAAAGTTGTTTTGTGCCATAGAATAGGATTTTTTGTATGATGGGTCACAGAAATCAAAGGTCATAAATAAAATATGTTTCCTTCCTTTTAAATCCTTTAGCTTGTCCTGCAACTAAACATGTTTACGGTATTGTTTTAAGGGAGGATACAAGGTACTAGTGTTGTATTCCTAGCCTAAGATTATATGTATTTCAAAACTTCTCACCATCCTTCAGTCCTATATTTCTTATGTCTAAAGTGAGAGGGATCCACTTATATAGGATTGGAGACTAAAGCCTTGAGGACCTTCTTGGGGTATGGGAATCTAAGATTGAATGATCATGGTTGTGTATTGGGTTTGATGAAATAGAAACCAACACAAGCATTGCCTTGCTTTGCCCTGTCCCGTCATGTGCAACTCAGATCCATTTGGTTTGAGTCGGTTTGATGTGTGAAATATGGCTTTTATAAATGAAAATATTTTATTTTATTTTTGCTTTAGGCGTCACTTTAGTTTTTTACCTATATTTCTAATGTTGCAAAATAAATTGACTATCTTAGTTCCCTTCAAAAAACAAGCCTTAAGCAACCCAAGATATTAACTTCCTTATATAACCTTGTAGCCCCTTTTCTATCTAGATTCAGTAGTCATTTGTTTGGTATGGGTCTCCCTATTTCTATGTGAACTTAGGAACTTGCACATCATTATTGACTAGAGGGAAAATGTCTAGTTGGCCATGTATATTTCTTATCTATGTCCATATATGAAATGGTCCCATCACAATCATTTCTAAACATGGTGAGAAATAAATGAATGTTGAGAACTACTATATGTGAGAAATATTTCCCTTCTTTCTATGTGATACTACATGTTTTTATGGGTGGCCTTCCCTACCATGCCTTTCTAAAATAAACATCATTGTGTCAAACTCATCCTCTCTTTTCTTCCACATGTTGTTGTGTGTATTTAGAGGAATTCCAAGAGTTATTTATTGAGATTGTTTGAGGTCCAATAGACAACTCAACATTTTCCTCTTGCTAGAACCAGGAGGAAGTACCATATTTGTGGGGGTGATTGAATACAGGAGGTAAAATTTTGGGACAATCGTGCACAGGGGAGAAGGATTTTGTCTTTGCACAAGTGTTTATCTTGATGCAACTTCGCCCTTAGGCTTTCTAAACCTGAAATATTTATTCTTTATGATGCACCTTCACCCATAAGCTCTTCTAAACCTAAAATATTTATTATTTATTTTTGGTCAAATTATTTGCCTTACTTGGAAATTTACCAAAATAGCAATTGAAAATTGAAATACTTTTTACATTAGTGAAGACAAAATCACATCTCTAAATATTTTCGTTTTCTTTTCATCTAAATATTTATTGCTTGTGTAATAAGGACCCTAGATCCATGATGAAAGTGGAAGACATAGCTATCTGTAGGTTGTAAAAACTCATGAAGTTGCACTTTAAATGTTGGCAAAAAAAGATGAAGTTTAGTCCTACCACTCTATGTGTAGTTTTTATCATCACACCACCTGATACATGTGAATCATTTGTGAACTCTGTTCTAAATGATTTTGATTCTCTCATCATCACATATAGTGATTCTTCTTCTCCATCTTCCTCTCCTACCAACATACCTGGATAAATAGATTATCTTTGTCATGGTAATTCTTGTTTGCTATTTCAATGAGCTTTATGACATAGACATAAGTTAAACTCTTCCTTTGAGATTTGGCAAGTTTGGATGGAAAGCTTGGAATGCAAGACTCTATCCTTGAATGATATGTTTTCAATCGATGGTATGAATAGAATAGGTAGGTAACAAGCATGTTCCAATCCAAGTTCTTCAGTACCAAAATCTTATCAAAATTTATTGTAGTGGTTATAAGCTTGAGGAGAATGTGCAAGTAGTATATTTGGTTGGAAGCTCCCTCCATGCTGGAAGGATTTTTTTAAGTCTCTTTGCCATAGTCATGTTCATTTAAATATGTCCTCTCTTTTAAAATCTTGTTAAACAAATATCACCATAGGGAAAATGATGTCAAGTATGATCTATCTATCAAACTAATAGGTGATATAAAAACACAAGAAGAAACCAAAAGAGTTCAATCCTAATCCAAGCATTCTTTAAAGAAAGGCAAGCAGCTCGATTGGTCATATTAAGAACTCTATTTTTTTGTTCCAACACATTTGTTATTCAAGCAGCAAGCTTGGTCATTTTTTCAATGTTTTTTAGGGAATTAAGGGTCAAAGGAAGCAAACTCACCAGGATCATAAAAATATAGAAGTGAACATGATTATTGTGGGGGTTGACACATCTTCTTCTAAAAGGTTGGATACCACCAATCCTCTTATTCTAATCATTTCTCTTTCTTCCCATAATAATTATTTGATGAACTTTGAAACGATTTCTCACATCTTATATGACCGTTATGCATTTTCTACCCATCAAGTAGACATCAATTGTTTGATCTCTTGGGTAGATTTTGTATGTACAAGGCATATTGGAGGCTATGGATGTGTGGATTTGACACTCGCATCTGAGAAATTCCTTAGACTATAGAATGTTTTACATGTTCCTTTTTTAAGGAAGACCTTATTATTGTGGACCTTGTTATGCTAACTATTTTTACTCTATTGAGTGAAGGGAACAAAGTTATAATATATATATTTGGTTCATACATAGGTGCTTGGTACATATGATTGTATTCCTCATATTAACTAAGTTTACTGTCTCTTCATGTAATGTTACTGCTCATATCAATGATAATTGCTTTATTACTCTTTATACTTCTATATCTTGTGATGATTGGCATGCATATTTAGAACATGCAAGCAAGAGTACTATGAAGTGTATGGTTCACATGGGTTTGATTTCTAAAAATCATATCTCCAATGATGATAGATGTAAAATATGTGTTCAAGATAAATTGCCTAACAAACCTTTAGATATAAAGAAATATATATTTTCTTGAACTTGTTCATACTAATATATGTGATCTAATAACATAATTATTCATGATGTAATATGCTACTTTTCAAAATTTATTAATGATTTCTCAAGTATTTTTGTATATGTTTGCTGAAATCAAAAGAAGAGAAAATGGAAAAACTTAGATACTATAGATCACAAGTAGAATACAACATTGAGAAAATCTTAATAGGATTCGATCTGATAGAGGAGGTGAGTATACTCTAATGAACATAAATATCACTATCAGAAACATGGCTTTATTCATGAAACCACTACCCCATACAACCCACAAATTAATAGGGTATCCAAAAGAAAGAACATAACATTGATTAATACGGTTAATATAATGTTGGACAATCTAGTCTATTTCAAAGGCCTTATTCCTTTTACACACATGGAGAAACCCCCCTATAGTTTTGGTTTATCAAGAAACCTATTTTAAACTAGCTTAAAGTGTGTGGGTGCTTGGCAAAACTTAAAATCCCTAAAAATAGGAAGTGAAATATTGGTACCTAAACTATTGATACCATTTTCATAGGCCATCTTTAAAATAGCAATGCAAATAAATTTTTAATTATAAAATCAAATATCTTTGACATTAGAACAGATTATTCTAGAAATCTGACATGTAGATAAAGTATACTATGAAAATATATTTTCTTTAAAACTAGTGTTGCTAGACAAGTTGGTGAAGGTCTTAAAATGTTTAATCTTCAGAACCTTCAATACCCAATCAAAACTCAACTCCTATCACCGACATACATGTACCTAAACCTGAACCATTACACTTGAAAGTGGTTGAGCCTCCAAGTGACTTTGGTCAAGCTAAAGTTATTTTTTTGTCCCAACTTCTACACCCTCCGTGTATAAGAAGACCATAAAACCTATGAACTTGCCATGAAATCCATAGATTCTAGTTTTTAGAAGGAAGTTGTTGAATATTAAATCTACATGAGCAATCATATTTGGAACTGGTCTTCCTATGGCTTGCAAAACCATTGGATGCAGATGGGTCTATAGAATGAATTTAAGGGTTAATGGTAGCATGATAAATCTATGTCTAGTCTAGTATCCAAAGGTTACAAACATCAAGAAAGATTTGAACATTTCATACCTCTACTCTTGTAACTAATATAACCTCCATTAGTATCCTTGTTTCCATGGTCACAATCTATAATCTTGAAATCCATCGAATAGAGATTATCTTACTCAATGTTGACGTTAAAGAGAGTCTTTATGGATCAACTCGAGGGTTTTTTGGTCCAAGAAAAATTAACACAAAGTTTTTTACTTATAAATTCTTTGTATGGTTTAGAACAAGCACCTAAATAGTGGAATAATTTTTTTTAATAAAGCTATTATATCTTATGACTTTAATGCTAAGAATATGATGCATACATTTATTCTAAGTTATTAGATAAAACATTTGTGATTATATGCTTATATGTTTATGATTTCTTAATCTTTCAATTCCAAGATACAATAATTGATGATACTAAATCTTTTCTTTCCAAGAATTTCGATGTGAAATATTTAGGTTTTACATAGAGATTATATGTAACATTGTCATCCTGTTAGTATTTTTTATGATCCCTTTTTACATCTTATGGCACATAAGGGTAGTGTTATGGATCAATGTAGTTATGTTCAATTGATAGGAATTTTTATGTACTGAGCTAATTGTTCTAGACCTGATATTTCTTACGCTATAAGTAGGCTAAGTAGGAACACTAGTTGTTCTAACATCAATCTCTAGAAGTCTTTCATCAGAGTCTTTAGGCATTTGTTATGATGAGATATGGACTTCTTCACATTAGTTTCCCAAGTGGGTTAGAAGGCTATATAAATGAAAGTCCTACTTGTGACTCCTATGAGACCAAGCCAACTAGTGGTTTTGTTCTTCCTTGGTGGTTTCTTGGAAATCATCCATGAAAGCAAACTATATGGTATAGATCCAATATGAGGTTGAGTCTATAGCCTTACATTTATCTTCTTGTCGAGATGGTTGGCTTATTATTTCTTTGTTTACCTATAGTTTCAAAGTGTTCCCCCCTATCTCAATTCATTGTGACAATAGGTATACCATACACAAACCTAACAAACATAAGGGTAAACTAGAAAAGTTCTCTATGAGGTTAAGGTATGAAGACATGAGATAATTATTACCCATGGTCATATATCTCTATAGTTTATTAGATCAGTAGAGAATATTGTTGATCCTCTCACAAAGGATTTATTACTTAATGTGCCATGGGGGATGGTCTTCTGTCCATGAGATGAATACCATGTAGTAACCCTACCATTTCAAAACTAGAGATCTCACGATAAATTACTCAAAGTGTGACACCCCGCCATCACATAGACAATGAGATGACACGCGAAAACGTGTGGAACCATATATTACCGAAAACACGAGTTAATTAAAACCGATTGTGGAAACATACGTACAGAACATGTGCAACCAGGCCCTGCAAGAAGATGAGGTCATATATATAGATATATTCAAGATCACCTGTCAGATATGTTCACAACTTAAAGTCACCCATTGTCACAACAGCACATATTAGTTCATCACCTGTTTATACATACAGAACAACCACGTACGGCTAGCAGCAGGGTAACAAAAATTACAGCAGCTAAGCATCGTGAAACATCGTCAAAACACTTCCAAGGACCTGAGAGTACATGGATGACTTCTAGGACTCTACTACAAAACCACCAAAATAGCAGAATGTCCATCTCTTGCCTTCTACTACTCTTCTTGCTGCTCGGTCGCAATCTCACGACCACCACCACGTCTAGAGTGGTCGCCTAAAAAGGGTGTAAACCAGTGGGGTGAGACACACAGTCCCAGCGAGAAACATAACTCCCCGCCGCAACTATAAAACCTCAAAGGTTAAAGTAGATAACAGCAAATAACTCAATAAGTTTATAACAAGAGCAGCATACTGAGCAAAGCTATTATTACCATCAAGCTTACTAAGATATTCGGGAGGCATATTACCAAGTATTTATTTATAGAACATGATTGACAAGATAAGCTTTATAAGAACTTATCACAAGATATAAGGATCGTACATGTATCTGCAAGGTGTAACTAGATCAGCTATATAAGCAAGGCCTCAATCAATGTTTCGTGTTTTGCTCTAAGCCGATGTATTTATTCGATTGAATTACGTTTTATTATGCCCTGAGGAAGTGAGCCTTCCCTGCTCAAATCCAACCATTGGCTGTGAAGCCCAATATGGTGCCATAAAAGGTCTAAGGAGATCCGGACTCCATGACCTCACCTTCTCGTGGTCAGTACACGAATCATCAAGCAAGACCACAGTCTTATGCTTATAGGCCTCAGCCTCTGGGTTAGCTCCGCAAGATACCCATCTCTAGCTCACCTCATCATATGTGCTAGTATATATATTCGAGCCATGAACACATCATGCTCATCATCACATATCCTGAGCCATGGGTCTGTTCACCATGCTCCATACATCTCGAGTCTGCAACCACAGTTGCACTCAACCCTCCTATTTTAGGCTAGGGGAAACCTCGCATATTCAATAATATGCGCTCCAGGTAATCCCGCAGGATAAACTTGTTTCACCATCACCAAATACTGACGGTAATGGATCTATGGCCATGGCAAACTACATGATATGTTTATCTATCATTGATTAGTATATTTTAAGCCAATTGTTGAGGCAAAACAAGGTATAAACATAGCCTTATAGAATTACATCATTATTGCCATCAACATACTATCTTGGGACCTCAATCCCTCATTATATCAACCATTTCCTCTCAAGGCATCACAATCATGCATCAGCATCCTAGGAACGCATCCCTTATCTCATCATCAGAGGATAACACCTCAGCTAGGCACTCAGCCTTATATCAGGTCCTCAGACCTATCAACTTGTTATTTTATTAACAAGAATTATCATCACACTGTGCTAGTCAGAGCACATATATCTCATAACTCTTACCAGGCTATGAATCCACATGAAATACCTGCATGGTTAGTATATACATAACTGAAGCCATCATGGATTAATAGAATGATCATGCTATCAAGTATAAAGAAGCATCCATGAGTATATCACGCAAGCTTTATCATTCATAGTATTATAATCAATCAAGGGCATGTGTTATGCCTTATACTTGTGACCATATGCATGTGTTATATCAACATGTGAAGCAACATCATAATCTTCCAAGCTTCCTGGTTCACAACCTATCATTATATCTCATTATCATATTTGCAGGATGCAAGGTGATTACATCATGTAACTTGTGTTATCATTATTAAAAGAGAACCATCAACTATATACATTCTGGGTTGTCAGAACCCTCACCAAAACTCCTGCAACCCTCACTACAAGTATGGCGAGCAGCGCCAACCCTTACCAAAGGGTGTACCGACTAGGGTTCCAAACCCTAAAGCAACTCACCACTAAACCAACCAAACACTGCACATCCTCTAACATGCACTAAGGTTCTACTAACACTCATGGTGTCGGGCAGCCATTCACGAGGTCATAAAGTACAACACTACCTTGGCTATCAGCCACGGGTCTAACGTGCACCAAGCTAGGGTTAGGGTTAGGTTCCACTATCGGCTAACCTTTAGCACGAGCCATATCGGCCAAAGGGGTGTCGCCCAAGGCGCCCCTATCATGCAACTTTCTAGCATCATCTGAGGGTTCACCCTATCGGCCAGGGTAACCATGACGCCCAAGAAAGGTGTCATGCATGGCCAACATCATAACGGTCAGCATCCTAGGGTTGGCATGTCAGGCATGAAACCATATCGTCCAATCTTATCAAGGATAACGGCCAAGGCCACCTAAAGACAAGGAAGTGCATCGAGCACCCTCTCTACATGGTGTGTCGTCCAAGACTTAACCCTAAGGAGGATATCGGGCAACATCTCATCAAGGGTGTATTGCCCACCCAACAACTCCACCAAGGGTATCGTCCAAGGGACCATGACGGGCACCAACTAAGCTTCAACTAGGAATATCGTCTAGGGATACAAGGATCACCCAAGCAAGCTTATCTACCAAGGATTACACCTCAAGGACATATCGTGCATTAAGGGTAGACAACTCATGTCGCCTAGAGCAACACTGACGCCCAAGCTTGGGTTGAGGCTTCATATCGACCAAGATGCCCATCTAGGGGTTTAGCAACCATGTCGCCCAAACCCTAACTCTAGGTTGGATAAGGGATATCGGGCACCAAGGTAAAACTATCTCAACAAGGTGTATCGTGTAGGGCACTCATCAAAACATAATGCCCAAGCACACATGGGTATCAGCCAAAGGTATACCCCAAGACAAGAAGGTTATCGGGCAGCACTATCCCCAAAGTCATATCGTGCAAGACACAACCCAATAAGGTCGTATTCAACCTCAACCACAAGGGCACCAAACCCTAGTTGATCAAGAAGGTCGGCTCACATCTCAACAACCAACAGCGAGGGGTGTTGCACAACCTCTTTCACAAATCAGGCATCCACAAGGACCAACCTCAACATAGGTCAGCAACATCTCACCTCTCAAATCCATGGTTAGAGGAGGGTATTTCCCAAGCAACTAGAATATGAGCTCACCTCTCAACTTAAATGAGAGAGGGGTATTGCCCACATTACTAGAGCTCAAACTCACTTCTCTAGACCAAAGAGAGAAAGGAGTGTTGCTACCAAGGAAAACCTCAACTATGGTTCGGCCAACTAGGTGTAAAGGCATATAACCCATCATCATCATCAACAACAACAACAACATCATGCTCATAAAATCCATAAGATCAACAACATGTTCTAGAGCAAGATACATAGCATGCAATGGCCGATTGTCAACATATATGAAACATGCAACATAGGGAAAATAGTATAGCTAGGGTTAGAAGTTA
The DNA here is from genome assembly GCA_963693085.1 of Alisma plantago-aquatica. NCBI lineage: Eukaryota > Viridiplantae > Streptophyta > Magnoliopsida > Alismatales > Alismataceae > Alisma > Alisma plantago-aquatica. The sequence continues at coordinate 196,438,487 of OY856413.1, read as the reverse complement.
TGTAACCCACCTTAAGCAAACTCCTCAAGCTCCAAAGCTCCAAGCACACTACTTCAGCCACCTCAAGAAAAGGAACAAGAAGCATAACCACCATGGCCGAAGAGTAGGCAAGATGGAGAAGAAGATGCTAAGGAGAGAGGGAAGATGCTTACCAAAGAACAAGACCCACCTAGGATTTGGCCACCAAGCTAAGGGAAGAAGAAGAAGAACTCCTTCAAGGGGATCGGCCACCAAGGTTGTACGGGAGAGGTGTATCATGCACCAAGGAAGAGAGGAGAAAAAAAGAGCTAAAGGGTTCCTAAGGAAGAGAAAGGCAAGGCATATATAGGTGAGGGTCAAGGTTAAACCAAGGCAAGGTGTCACCTTACCAAGGGACACTTGTCCACACGATCCACCACCTTGCAAAACACATGCACATGCCATGCCACAACTCAACCAAGGATCGGCCACATGTCCAAGCTAGGGTGACATAACCAAGGCAAGAGGGTCAACAAAGGTCAAAGGCCGACACACTACACCTCCATGGCCGACACCCCCCCATGGGCGATACCCCATGGCCGATACAAAGCATCCTTTCCCGATACAGGGCTCAACCAAGCAAGGCAAGGCCCAAACAAGGGAAAACAAGGCCCAAAAGAGCTCAACCAAGCCCAAGACAACCCAAGGCACGAACCCAAACCTTCCTCTCAACCCTAGAGGAAGAAAAGAGAGAGAAAGACATCTCTCAAGGTGACAAACTTGCTCTTCAACCCTATCTCAGGTTATTTTGCAAGTAGCACCTCAACTCTCAACAAAGCACAAGCAAACTCTAATCACCACTAAAGGTGATTAGCAAGAAACCAAGCACCATGTTTAGGCAAAACAAACAGGGTAAGCCCAAAATGAAGGCCAGGGTCCTTACAAGCCATAAACCTCTACAAAAGGATTTCGTCCCCGAAATCTAAAGAGAAAAGTGAGGGATAGTTCCTCCTCATCTCTTCCTCAAGCTCCCACGTGGCTTCCTCAATACCACGATGATGTCAGGTCCTTCCTTTTTAGCTTCTTTACTCTTCTGTCAAGGATCGCCACTGAACCCTCCTCGTAGGTCATGTCTTCATCAAGCTCAACCTCAACTGGTTGTATCACTGTCCCTGTGTCTGGATGACTTTTCTTTAGCATACTGACATGGAACAATGGATGCAACCTGTTCAACTCTGGCGGCAGCTCTAACTTGTAAACTACCTTGCCAACATGTGCTATTACCAGGTACGGCCCCATATACCTGGGTGCTAGTTTGCCTTTCCGGCCAAACCTTAGCACACCTTTCTAGGGTGAGACCTTGAGATACACTTTGTCTCCCACTTGGAACTCTAGAGGTCGTCGACGATTGTCTGCATAAGACTTCTATCTGTCCTGTGCTGTTTTCAACTTTTGTTGTATCACTCTGATCTTTTCTATTGTATGTTGTACTAACTCAGGACCCAAAAGCTAATTTTCACTAGACTCATACCAGCATAAAGGGGATTTGCACTTCCTTCCATATAGAGCCTCATAAGGAGCCATGTCAATGCTCCGCTGGTAACTATTGTTATAAGCGAACTCTATCAAACTGAGATGCATGTCCCAACTGCCTAGGAACTGCAAAATACAAGCTCGGAGAAGATCCTCCAAAGTCTGAATAGTCCTTTCAGACTGTCCATCCGTTTGGGGGTGAAAAGCGGTACTGAACCTCAACTGCGTTCCCAACGCTTTGTGCAACTGTTCCCAGAAACGACTTGTGAACTGGGGACCTCTGTCAAAAACTATTGTTGTTGGTACACCGTGCAAACACACTATCTCCTCTACATACACCCGAGCAAGCTTCTCTGTTGTATACATTGTTTTTACTGGTATGAAGTGAGCAGATTTTATCAACCTTTCCACTATTACCCAAATGGAATCATGATTCCTAGCTGTCTTTGGTAGACCAACTACAAAATCCATGGTTATATGATCCCATTTCCATTGTGGTATCGGCATGGGTTGCAACGTACCTGCCGACTTCTGATGCTCATCTTTAACTTGCTGACATACTGCACACTTAGCCACAAACTCAGCTACATCCTTCTTCAAGCCAGACCACCAATATAGGTCCTTTAGATTATGATACATCTTGGTGACTCCTGGATGCATAGAATACATCGATGTGTGTGCTTCCTCAAGTACTGGCTTTCTTAGATTATCACCATCGAGAACCACCATCCTACCATAATAGCAAACTAGTCCATCCTCAGACTCATGGAACCCATCACGCTTTTCGCTGTCAAGCTCTGACCTGATTAACTGCACTGCACCATCTGCCTACTGTGCATCTTTGATCTGCTATCTCAACGTAGGTTTGACTTGCATCTGTGCTAATAGTCCTACCAACAAGGAAACTTCCAACTGCACATTCATCTGCCGCAAGGAGACAAACATATCCAGGATGATACTTTTGGAGTTGGAAGCGGTGGTCCATATGTTTGTCTCCTTGTGGCAGATGAATGTGCAGTTGGAAGTTCTTATGATCTATAAAGATCTGACACACTTCCCCATAAAGATAGTGTCTCCAAATCTTTAGTGTATGGACCACCGCTTCCAACTCCAAATCATGTATCGGATAGTTCTCCTCATGTTTCTTAAGCTGACGCGAAGCAAAAAAAACCACATGATCTTCCTGCATCAGCACACAACCTAAGCCTTTCTTGGAAGCATCACAGAAAACAACATAGCCCTTCCCAGGATCTAGCAGCACTAGCACAGGAGCACTAGTCAGCTTATCCTTCAAACTTTGGAAAACTTGCTGACAATGATCATTCCAAACAAAAGGTACATCCTTCCTGGTTAGTTTTGTCATCGGCAACGCTATTGCACTGAAGTCCTTAATAAACCTCCGGTAGTATCCTGCCAAACCCAGGAAACTACGAACTTCTGTCGGCGTCTTTGGTTGCTCCCAATCTACCACTGACTCCACCTTCTTAGGGTCCACTCTGACTCCTTCTGCAGATATCACATGACCTAAGAATGTCACTTCCTTCAACTAAAACTCACATTTGCTTAACTTGGCATACAACTGATGTTGGTGAAGAAGAGTCAACACTTGTCGAAGATGTCGCTCATGCTCTTGCATGTCCCGAATATAGATTAAAATGTCATCTATAAAGACTACAACAAACTAATCTAGGAACATACGGAACACTCAGTTCATCAGGTCCATGAAAGTAGTAGGTGCATTGGTTAGCCCAAACGGCATAACCACAAACTCAAAGTGACCATACCTCATCCTAAACGCTGACATTGGTATTTCGTCCGCCTTAATCCTCAACTGATGATAACCAAACCATAGATCGATTTTTGAGAACACTATAGCACCACGCAACTGATCAAACATATCATCTATCCTCGGTAACGGGTACTTATTCTTAATCGTAACTTTTTTCAACTATCGGTAATCTATACATAGCCGCATCAACCCTTCCTTCTTCTTAATGAAAAACACTGGAGCACCCCAAGGCGACATGCTCAGTCAGATGAAACCTTTCTCCAACAACTCCTGTAACTACTTTTTCAACTCTGCCATCTCTGTTGGAGCCATCCTATACGGTGTCTGTGTAACTGGTTGTGTTCCTGGTACCAGATTGATCTCAAAATCAATCTCTCGAGGTGGGGGAATATCGGGGAACTCATCAGGAAACACATCCGCAAACTCTTGGACAATCATTACTTCCTCAAGTCTAGGACATTTTGCCTTGGTATCCACAATGTGAGCTAAGAAAGCCTTACAACCTTGCCACAACAACTTTTCTACCCCCATCGCTGACACTAGACATGTCAGAAGAATCTTCCTATCTCCTTGGAAGATCCACTTCTCTCCATCTTCATCAAGCACTGCCTTCTTGGAACCACAGTCCAATACAATATTATACTTCTCTAAGGTATCCATCCTAAGGATCACATCGAATCCATGTATATCAAGTGGTATAAGATCCACTTGTATACTGTGTCCCAAAAAAGATAAGACACAAGATGGACACTCTTCTCGAAGCATCAAGGAACCATCAAGAGGGGGTTCTAACAACAGGCTATCTTCCTTACAACTAATAGGTAAAGGACATCTATCAAGCAGACTATGTCCGATAAAAGAGTGTGTAGCACCTGGGTCAACCAAAACAGATATAAAGCAAGAAGAAGACAAATCAGAGTGAAATAACTCCATCTGACCTATCACCACTCACGAGTTGACTATCGCCTCCGGCTGACTCATAGCATAGAATCGAGCCGTTGCTTGTTGTCCACATCCTCTGCTTCCTTGAGCAGACGATCCCGCTTGCAATGCTTGACCGCATCCTCACCCTCTTCTAGCACTGGGCTACTGTCTGTCTGGACCTTGTTGATTCTGTCTCAGCTGTTGTGTTACCTCAATGTCTCTTCTTGGGCAATTTGACTTTAAATGCCCTGTATGTCCACAGTGATAACATGACATGCCTTCTTTCTATAGTCTAGATGGCTTTGTTACTGCCACAGAAGATGTACTATGCGCCTTCGACGACAAAGAAACATAACCTCTTCCCTTACTCAGGGACCATTGTGACGGTGCACTAGAACCTCTCATCATGGAAGGTGCTGAAAATCTTGACTTCTTGAAACCACCATATCTTTGTCCCTAGAACTAAGCAGGCCTTTTCCTGGTCATGGACTCCCTTTTCTCCTTAACAGATCGTTCAATCCTGCGGACGGACTCCACAAATGTGGCAAAGTGCTCCCGATTCTCTAAAGTAGCAGCAGGTGTCGACAGTTCAACACTCAAACCTTTCTCAAACCGCCTGATTCGCTCATCATCGGTCACTTCCATGTGAGGACAAAAGCTCAGCAAGTCCATGAACTTGTCTTCATACTCAGTGATGCTCATCGTTCCTTGGTATAGACGCTCAAACTGGTTGATCTTCTCGTCCAGATACGTCTTTGGAAAGTATTTGTTGACGAACTCTTGCCGGAATATCTCCCAACTGATCTCCTCACCGGGTCGCTTCTCCTCCTCGATGGCCCACCAGTGGCCAGCACTGCCCTTCAGAAGGTAGACAACATGCTTGACTTTGTCTACTTCGGGGATGTCGAGGATCCAGAAGGCCTTCTCAAGACATGTCAGCCACAGATCTGCATCTGCTGGATCAACCATCCCAGCATAATCCAATGCTTTGACTCGACGAAGCTGCTCAAAGGTCTTCCCAATACCCGATGTTTCACAATGGGGAGCCTGTGCTCTTGGATGAGGCACTGGCAACCTTTCCACCATAGTGATTCATCGTAGCCATCATCTGCCCCATAAGTTGTTGGTAGGCAGGGTTTTCAAGAATGGCTGGGTCAAGTTGGGGGACCTCAGGCACCCGATCTCTATGTGTCTACCCTCCGGCTCCATTAACTGATGCAGCATCACTGCTCTCGACAGCATGTTCTTCATGGTTTCCAGACATCTTTAAGCTTTATCTTCTACTGAGAGCAGAAGGTTATTGTAAGAAAATCTGGAAAACTCACAAGAATAGATGCAAACCTAGTCCTAGATCCCTGTAGACTCAGCGAACCTAGAGCTCTGATACCAAACCAACTGTGACACCCCACCATCACATAGATAACGAAATGACATGGGAAAATGTGCGGAACCATATATTACCAAAAACGCGGGTTAATTAAAACCGATTGCGGAAACATACATACAGAACATTTGCAACCAGGACCTGCAAGAAGATCAGGTCATATATATAGATATATTCAAGATCACCTGCCAGATATGTTCACAACTTAAAGTCACCCACTGTTGCAACAGTGCATATTAGTTCATCACATGTTTATACATACAGAACAGCCACGTACGGCCATCATCAGGGTATATAAAAATTATAGCAGCTAAGCATCGTGAAACGTCATCAAAACACTTCCAAGGACCTGAGAGTACATGGATGACTTCTAAGACTCTACTACAAAACCACCAAAATAGCAGCATGTCCATCTCTTGCCTTCTACTGCTCTTCTTGCTACTCTGCCGCAACCTCACGACCACCACCACATCTAGAGCGGTCACCTAAAAAGGGTGTAAACCAGTGGGGTGAGACACACAGTCCCAGTGAGAAACATAACTCCCCGCCGCAACTATAAAACCTCAAAGGTTAAAGTAGATAACAGCAAATAACTAAATAAGTGTATAACAAGAGCAGCATATTGAGCAAAGCTATTATTACCATCAAGCTTACCAAGATATCTGGGAGGCATATTACCAAGTATTTCTTTATGGAACATGATTGACAAGATAAGCTTTATAAGAACTTATCACAAGATATAAGGATCGTACACGTATTTGCAAGGTGTAACTAGATCAGCTATATAAGCAAGGCCTCAATCAATGTTCTGTGTTTTTCTCTAAGTGGGATGTATTTATTCGGCTAGATTACATTTTATTATGCCCTAAGGAAGTGAGCCTTCCCTGCTCAAATCCAACCATTGGTTGTGAAGCCCAATCTGGTGCCATACAAGGTCTAAGGAGATCTGGACTCCATGACCTCACCTTCTCGTGGTCAGTACACGAATCATCAAGAAAGACCGATGTCTTATGCTTATAGGCCTCAACCTCTGGGTTAGATCCACAAGCTACCCATCTCTAGCTCACCTCATCATAGGTGCTAGTATATACATCTGAGCCATGAACACATCATACTCATCATCACATATCCTGAGTCATGGGTCTGTTCACCATGCTCCATACATCCTGAGTCTACAACCACAGTTGCACTCAACCCTCCTATTTTAGGCTAGGGGAAACCTCGCATATTCAACAATATGCGCTCCAGGTAATCCCGTAGGATAAACCTGTTTCACCATCACCAAATACTGATGGTAATAGATCTATGGCCAGGGCAAACTACATGATATGTTTATCTATCATTGATTAGTATATTTTAAGCCAATTGTTGAGGAAAAACAAGGTATAAACATAGCCTTATAGAATTACATCATTATTGCCATCAACATACTGTCTTGGGACCTCAATCCCTCATGATATCAACCATTGCCTCTCAAGGCATCACAATCATGCATCAGCATCCTGGGAACGCATCCCTTATCTCATCATCAGAGGATAACACCTCAGCTAGGCACTCAGCCTTATATCAAGTCCTCAGACCTATCAACTTGTTATTTTATTAACAAGATTTATCATCACACTGTGCTAGTCAAAGCACATATATCTCATAACTCTTACCAGGCTATGAATCCACATGAAATACCTACATGGTTAGTATATACATAACTGAAGCCATCATGGATTAATAGAATGAGCATGCTATCAAGTATAAAGAAGAATCCATGAGTATATCACACAAGCTTTATCATTCATAGTATTATAATCAATCAAGGGCATGTGTTATGCCTGATACTTGTGACCATATGCATGTGTTATATCAACATGTGAAGCAACATCATAAGCTTCCAAGCTTCCTGGTTCACAACCTATCATTATATCTCATCATCGTATTTGCAGGATACAAGGTGATTACATCATTCCACTTGTGTTATCATTATTAAAAGAGAACCATCAACTATATACATTCTGGGTTATCAGAACCCTCGCCAAAACTCTTGCAACCCTCACTACAGGTATGGCGAGCAGCGCCAACCCTTACCAAAGGGTGTACCGGCTAGGGTTCCAAACCCTAAAGCAACTCACCACCAAACCAACCAAACATTACACATCCTCTAACATGCACCAAGGTTCCACTAACACTCATGGTGTCGGGCAGCCATTCATGAGGTCATAATGTGCAGCACTACCTTGGCTATCGGCCACGGGTCTAACGTGCACCAAGCTAGGGTTAAGGTTGGGTTCCACTATCAGCTAGCCTTTAACACGAGCCATATCAGCCAAAGGGGTGTTGCCCAAGGCGCCCCTATCGTGCAACCTTCTAGCATCATCTGAGGGTTAACCCTATCGGCCAGGGTAACCATGACGCCCAAGAAAGGTGTCATGCATGGCCAACATCATAACGGTCAGCATCCTAGGGTTGGCATATCGGGCATGAAACCATATCGTCCAAGCTTATCAAGGATAAAGGCCAAGGCCACCTAAATACAAGGGAGTGCATCGAGCACCCTCTCTACATGGTGTGTCATCCAAGACTTAACCCTAAGGAGGATATCGGGCAACATCTCATCAAGGGTGTATCACCCACCCAACAACTCCACCAAGGGTATCGTCTAAGGGACCATGACAGGCACCAACTAAGCTTCAACTAGGCATATCGGCTAGGGATACAAGGATCACCCAAGCAAGCTTATCTACCAAGGATTACACCTCAAGGACATATCATGCATTAAGGGTAGACAACTCATGTCGCCTAGAGAAACACTGATGCCCAAGCTTGGGTTGAGGCTTCATATCGACCAAGATGCCCATCCAGGGGTTTAGCAACCATGTCACCCAAACCCTAACTCTAGGGTGGATAAGGGATATTGGGCACCAAGGTAAAACTATCTCAACAAGGTGTATCGTGCAGGGTACTCATCAAAACATAACACCCAAGCACACATGGGTATCAGCTAAAGGTACAACCCAAGACAAGAAGGTTATCGGGCAGCACTATCCCCAAAGTCATATCATGCAAGACACAACCCAACAAGGTCGTCTTCAACCTCAAGCACAAGGGCACCAAACCCTAGTTGATCAAGAAGGTTGGCTCACATCTCAACAACTAAGAGAGAGGGGTGTTGCACAACCTCATTCACAAATCGGGCAACCACAAGGACCAACCTCAACATAGGTCATCAAAAGCTCACCTCTCAAATCCATGGTGAGAGGAGGGTATTGCCCAAGCAACTAGAATATGAGCTCACCTCTCAACTTAAATGAGAGAGGGGTATTGCCCACATTACTAGAGCTCAAACTCACTTCTCTATACCAAAGAGAGAAAGGAGTGTTGCTACCAAGGAAAACCTCAACTATGGTTCGGCCAACTAGGTGTAAAGGCATATAACCCATCATCATCAACAACAACAACAACATCATGCTCATAAAATCCATAAGATCAACAACATGTTCTAGAGCAAGATACATAACATGCAATGTCTAATTGTCAACATATATGAAACATGCAACATAGGGAAAGTAGTATATCTAGGGTTAGAAGTTATGTAACCTGCCTTAAGCAAACTCCTCAAGCTCTAAAGCTCCAAGCTTCAAGCTTCTAGCTCCAAGCACACTACTTCTGTCACCTCAAGAAAAGGAACAAGAAGCATAACCACCATGGCCGAAGAGTAGGCAAGATGGAGAAGAAGATGCTAAGGAGAGAGGGAAGATTCTTACCAAAAAACAAGACCCACCTAGGGTTCGACCACCAAGCTAAGGGAAGAAGAAGAAGAACTCCTTTAAGGGGATCGGCCACCAAGGTTGCAAGGGAGAGGTGTATCGTGCACCAAGGACGAGAGGAGCAACAAAGAGCTAAAGGGTTCCTAAGGAAGAGAAAGGCAAGGCATATATAGGTGAGGGTCAAGGTTAAACCAAGGCAAGGTGTCACCTTACCAAGGGACACTTGTCCACATGATCCACCACCTTGTAAAACACATGCACATGCCATGCCACGACTCAACTAAGGATCGGCTACATGTCCAAGCTAGGGTGGCACAACCAAGGCAAGAAGGTTAACAAAGGTCAAAGGCCGACACACTACACCTCCATGGCCAACACACCCCCATGGGCAATACCCCATGGCTGATACAAAGCATCCTTGCCCAATACATGGCTCAACCAAGTAAGGCAAGGCCCAAACAAGGGAAAACAAGGCCCAAAAGAGCTCAACCAAGCCCAAGACAACCCAAGGCACGAACCCAAACCTTCTTCTCAACCCTAGAGGAAACAAAGAGAGAGAAAGACATCTCTCAAGGTGACAAACTTTCTCTTCAACCCTATCTCAGGTTATTTTGCAAGTAGCACCTCAACTCTCAACAAAGCACAAGTAAACCCTAATCACCACTAAAGGTGATTAGCAAGCAACTAAGCACCAGGTTTAGGCAAAACAAATAGGGTAAGCCCAAAATGAAGGTCAGGGTCCTTACACAAAGGGATAACTAATATGTGTCGTGTTTAGTGGAAGTAGAACTTTAGAGTTGTACTCTGAACCCTTCCCTGTGCTTTGTTTTTGTGCTTCAATGTTGTCTTGGTAGAGGACGAGCTTTACTCCAAACCCCAATATGAACCTATCCTTGTGTCTTCACTATATTTGTGCAACTTATTGAAATCTAAACTAGAGAGTTGGAGCAAGATGTAGTTCACCATGTATCTCTAGATATCGATGGAGCATTGCAAGACAAAGTTCAAAATCACACACTATCTATATAAAAAAATATAGTTTTTTCAACATTTTTCCTTTCACAATATTATGAGGTTTATGGGATATGTGAGAAAATCTTGCATTTCCACCATATATTTTGTGAATTTTAAAATTTCACACCCTCCTTTAGTCCCATATTGCTCACTTATAAAGTGAGAATGATCTACTTAAGTATGACTGGAGATCAAAGGTCATGTGGGTCTTCCAGAGGCATGTGAATGTATGGTTGATTGGGGTTGCTCATGTATTGGGACTTAACAAAATAAACACACACACACACTCACCTCATCTCACTGTGGCATGCCAAGCCTGACCCAGTTCATTTCGATTCAATGCATGCGATTTGATTTTTTATGAATGATTTCTTTGCTTTAAATGATGCTTTTATGGTCACATAGGATCCTAATTTTGCACCCCAAAAATTACCATCTTAGTTTCCTTGAAAAGAAAAGCATTGAGCCACCCAAAGTATTAAGTCTTTTGAATAAATTATCCATTTGTTTGGTTTGAGTCTCTTGGTTGTTGTGTGAACTCAAAAAGTAACACGCCAATGTTTCCTAGAGGGAAAATGGTTGGTTGGATGTCGATTCTTCTTAGCTACCTCCATCTATAAATGACCTATCACAACCATTTCTAAACATAGTGAGAAACACCTAGATACTAAGAACTATTGTGTGCAAGAACTGTTTTCATGCTTATTGTTTCTACGGTATGTTGTTGTGTGCGACTTCAAGCCTTGTCTTTCCCACACCATCACCAGTGCATCCAACTCATCTTCTTTTTTCATCCACATGTTGTTGTGCATACTTGTGAAACTTGTGCCATTTGTTTTTCTCCAATGTTCAAGGGTCAACTGATGGTTCAACATAGTCCTCTTACTAGCACCGGGGGCAGTACCAGAATTATGGGGTGATTGAATCTGAGAAGCAAGCTGCTAGAAAGCTCGTGAATGAGTGACGGATTTTGTCTTCGTGACAATGTCCAATTTAACCACATTCACTCACATACTCTTCTAAACTATACATTTATGTTATCTTAATATTATCAGCAGATTATCTAGCTCTTGCCTGAGAAACTTTGCTAAGATGGAAAGAAATAAAATATTCCAACACTTAGTACTGCAAAGAATTGAATTTATACCTTCTTGTCACGAAGGATTAAAGCCATCTATATGATAGAAAGGTATGCATGTCCACTTAGTGCATGTTTATTTGATGTAGTGGGATGACAAAATGTGAATTCGTAATACATCTAACAACAAACTCACATACCACTATCTTCAACTTAACTACATCCTACCAAACTAGCCCTTCAAAGAGACATCAACTCACAAGTAAGTTGACTAACGTCCTATAAAATAACATGACATTCTTACATGATTTTTCCATCTATTTATGTCAGCTTCGTATCCTTTTAAATCCATCTAACCTGTGGCCTTACCCATTAGAATACCACCAACTCTTGTACTGTCAATATTAGACCGTTAACAATAGTAACCATAAATAAAAGCAGCAAACTGGAGAAAGCCAAACCCAACCACAGTGACGCAGAAACGGAAGAACCGGGAAAAGTTATCGGAGTAATGGTTTGGGGGCCATAGCTCATCCTCGAGAGTAGGGAGGCGGTGTGGTGCAAGTGTCAGCCGCTTTTCAGCTTTTTTGACTGCCCGACAAGTATGATTACATTACTTCTGTGTATACCACGATACCTATAAAAAAAGGAAGGTGATGGTATCGTATGCGCGAAAAAGAAATAAAAACAGAATAATTGCATGTGCGCTTCCGAACCTTCGGCTGCGGTCGGCCATTTTGTTTTCATCCCCAAAGAAGACTGCGGGGCATTTATGACAAACTGCCCGTAGCGCCGCTGCTGTCTTCGTATGTCGTTTCTGATTTCACGGTTTCATTCACCACTTATATCTTGATGCGCACAGAATCTGCTACTGATTCCCTACAGTTTGAAGATATGACATTTGTGGTGCACTGACAGAGAAATTACCTAACACCATTATTATTTTTTATGGATTAGTGACAAGATGAATAAGTCAATGGAATCAAACTTTCCTCCCCGATTAAGTAGTCTACTAATAGTTTTTCTTGCTTATGCATCTTAAGCCAATCACACTCATCGTGGAATACTGGATGTGACTTGTTATTGGATCAGTTGTGGGGGTGGGAGTGGGGTTGGACCCACATTGTTGAAGGATATAATCCATAAATATACTTAATTAGACAAAGGTGACTACCACACCAAAATAATTGTGTGCATGTGTGCAATTAACTTATATGTACTCATCTTATATTTAACATATTTTATACTCTTCGACACACTCTAATCATGTGGATTTGATGTATACCACTTTAATTATTATTTCTCAATAATAAATTTAATCCAACATTTGTAAAACATCCAACATGAGAACATGTATATTTTCTAATTAAATAGATGTTGCACAAATTGTAGACATTATTGGATAAATTTTAATTGTATATCATGATAAAAAAATAATATAATTGTGATTTTTCAGAGCACTATCTTCCTTCAAACGATGTGTTCGGATTTTGTTACTGAACTCTATGTGTGACGTTTAGACGGTATACAAAAGTACATGCACTATTCAAATACACACTCTTCTGAGCAAAACACATATATGAACGAAGACATATAAACGATGCACAATTGGTTTAGGCTATATTCATACTAATGACTTACTGCACGTGGTATTTAAGACGGTATGACAAGGGGCCTATAGCCCACGCAATTATATGACAACCATACTCCTAACATTATCGACTTCTATACCGAACAAAAATATTCTACTCGTCTATATCATGCTCATGGCCAGAGGATGAACGAGTCAAAATAATGTTATAATATTTCTCAACGCCTTTACGGTTATTGTTGTACTGGTTGTTGTCGATCGTCTTACTCATTAATAATATCCTTTATTTTATTATTTCGACATGCAATATTAGTTCTATAGTGGACATGGTACCTCCATCGAATTACTGATGTGCTTGCTAGTGCATTAAATGATGAAACCAAGGCTGTGCAAGCGGTGTCGTCCTTTTTTAATTGGCTGAAAATTATTAGTTGGGAGAAAAGTAGAGTGAGATGCGAATATGCTACAGCGAAGTGACCATGGCATACGTCCATATAGACCAACCAATTTACTGTTAACCATATGGAATTGTATGTTAAAAGCGTCGTTCGTCGTGATTGTTTAGAAGTAAAGAAAGATGGACCACTCAACCAGTATGCACCTCGGGACTGGGACTACGCAGTTTAGGTTCATACTCCATAAGAGCAATCACTTTCCAAGAGGGTTTGGCTTCGCGTGACCCGGTCAAGTAGTTTGCAATTAAAGGTTGTGTTGATACCTCAGCTACCTGCCAGAATAATGATTGTTTTTCATTAATCTATTCTTATTACATCTAGTGATCGACGACAAAACTAAAACACACGTAGTGGTTATATATACTTTTATGAAAAATTCTACACATAACCGGCCACACACCCAGCCATCTACCCGGACCTCGGGAATAACTGCTGCACCCACTACCATTTAAAGTCATATCTGCAGCACCTTATTATGCATGTCTCTACATGCAAAAGCCATGCAAGAGATGATTATCTCTCCACAAAAAACGAATCTACCATGCAAGAGATGATTATCTCTACATGCAAAAGCCATATCCTCTAATGATCCCCTCTATTTTATTTCAAATCTCGTATATAACTGTAAAAAATAAATCATCCCCCTCCCTATTCATTTCCGTCCAGAACTGAGTAAGTACTATACGTATCATTTGTTCATGTTCAACCGGTTCCGCCCAACACTGAGTAAGTATTGTACGTACTATTTGTTCATGTTGAACTAGTTCCGCCCCTTTGATGCAAATACAGTACATACGAATTAGGTTTGTTACTGATATGAGAATAATAATTGGGTACTGTACTTTTGTAAAAGTGATTAATAGTTTGTTGGGTAGTATACTTTTACTTCTTACAGAAATGAAAATCATAATGAGGTATTGTACTTACTAAAATGATTTGGTAGGTACTGTACTGTACTTACTGAAATGATTTGGGAGTGAGTATTGTACTTGGCGTAAATGAATAGGGAGAGGGAGTGAGTACTGTACTTGACGGAAATGATTTGGTAGGTACTGTACCATCATTTTGACAAAGTTAAATCAAGAGTAAGAGAATGAGTACTGTACTTGGTGGAAATGATCAAGGAGGGAGATGTTTGAGGAGATTTACTGCTATATACGAGATTCAAAAATATTGATATGAGTAAACTTGTGTTGGGCAAATACTGTACTTGTGCTTCAACTCTCTGACCATCACATCCTTCACATGATGTACCATACTACACATCATGAGTACATATTCATAAAAGTGTTGGGCAAGTACTGTACTTATTTTGGACATACTCATAAATAGTACTGGGCAAGTATTGTATTTGTGCTTCAACTCTCTGACCATCACAACCTTTACATGATGTACTGTACGACCGAAGTAAAAAGATTGATGAGAACTGGGGAACAAACGTACTGTACTAACGTGCAAATATTGGTGGGTTGAAATAGAGCCGGAAGGAGGAGTTGTAAGAGAGAAAACAAATTAGTAAAAATGAGGGCTAGAGAAAGCCTACTGGACAATAAAAGTCAGCTGCATGGAGTGGAGAGAGTTAATTGTTGGAGAAAGAATTTTGGGAATCTTCATTTGCTGCATGAAATCATTTGGTAGAGGAATTAATTCCAATTAAAAGAAACGGCTGGAACAACTTTATGCGGGCTCCCGAGAAACCGGGTGAGGCAGCGGGTAGTTAAGTGACTGTGGGTAGCGTGACTCACTTGTATAGGTGAGGTGAACGACTATTGTATCCTAGAAATGTACCACGACCAGCTTCACTGTGTAGATTGGCTTTTATTGGGATTATACTTTTATTGACATGGAAAGACTCGACATTCCAATGAGTTACTCTTTTGAAGTAATTGACCCGATGGATGACTTGACTAAGAACATTCAATCAAAAAGCAGTTGTAGAAGTGACATGGAAATCGGAGTAAATGACTAGCATTCTACTAATGTACAAGATTTAGAGTGATGTTCTTCTCTTCTAATTGTTTATCTCCACAATTAAGTATCCTTCTAGGTCTTATTATTGGACTCCATGATGCAAAATTTCATATAGTTATCAATATTGCTTCTAGACAAAACATGAAGTTGTTTGCAGAATAAAAAGATATCATAGTCGTTGCTTTTCTTATAATTTACATGTTATGACTGTAGTAAGCAAAGTAGACCGAGGGCACACAAAAAGATACTTACACTTAGAAATTTTTTTTATTATAAAGACATACATAATAACAAATTTTGTTATTATAAAGATATACATAATAACAAATTTTGTTATTATAAAGACATGCATAATAACTACAACAGCTTAAGGTATTTGATCAGAATTAAGATACTCAGAAGTGTGGGGGTGGTGGGGGGGGAATTAGGAAAAAGATTGAAGTTGATGACATTTATCTTAAAATAATGAAGAAAATTTCAAGTCTTTGTTATCGGAAACCACCATCTCTATACGGATTTTCTGACAATTTCCACACTCTTTCATTAATAAATAATAAATTTTATTAACTCATACTTCGATTATCCCTTTATACTGTAAATGAATGATGTCTACTCATAACTATTGAGAAAATTCTTACTAAAAGAAATTGTAGTTAATCAATCAAAAATCATTGTGATACTCTTATTTTGCTCACAAACAATGAGGAAAAATAGATCTCCCAACCTAACTATGTGTATGAGATACGTATGTTCACCCTTTATTGAATTGTGATATTTCTCCTTGTAAACATACTCAAATGAAATTCACTAAACTTCTCTTCTATGCAGAGAATGATCCACGTATCCACAAACTAATATGTTGTATGTTGAATGTATAACCACTTCATGTTAATACCAAAAACATGTATCCATTAAGTGAGGGCATCTGATTATATAGCCCTCATGTTAAATGGAACAAGAAGGTTTGCAGCATAACTATTTAGCATACATTATCCATTTACAATATCATGTGACAATTTAGTTACTATGTGTCTTGATCGTAGTACCAAGCTACTTAATTTGTTCCATTTTGTTGATATTTTCTTACAAATCTTGTAAGGCCCCTGAACTTGCTTGATGAGTTGAATGAGCTTAATTACCATAATTGAATACTTATAATCCTAATATAAGCTTTTGATATATTTTGAAATCATAATACAAGCTTAAGTTTCAAATTTGGTCCAATTTGGACATTGTTTGAGCAAGTTATGTAATAATCTGTACATTTTGGACTTTTCTTTGCAATTTATCACATACATTATGTTCCTTAGATGTTATATTATCATTCTTGAGATTTTTGAGCCATGGGGCTCCTAGTTGAGATATGGTTTGACGGCATTTTCATCAAGGGTATTTTAGGGTTAACCCCTTCATGGATGAGCTACCTTTAGTAGCTACCAACTAATGAATTATGTGATTGGCTGGGAAATTCGACAAAGGAAAGCTAAGCAGGTCAATATGGATGGTGGGGGAGCTTCTTGTGTGTGTGCTTGTATATTCTTGATAATTTAAGACCATAGACACACGTGGAAGCTACTTTTACACCTCATGCTTGCTTCATCCATGGGCTATATTTACCCCTTCCTTGCCCAAGTACGAAACTATGCTTGCTTTCTCTTTCCTCTAACTTGGAGCAATGAATCCACTCTATTTTTTTATAGAACCAAGTGCTCTAAGGTAGAAGACAACCCCTTTTTGGAGAAGAAGGTCTCCTAGAGCTCCATCTAGCCCTACCTAGGGTTTCCTAGGTCATCTTCTAGGGAATTCGACCAAGGCAAGTTGTTTTCTTCCTTTCTTCTCCATTTTTCTTGCTCTTATCCTTCCTTACACCTTCCTCCAGATCGGAACCCTACTTCTCCATGGTGAAAGTGGCTCTATAACTCAAAAATCTATCCTTCTTGTTTCTTTTTCTAGGATTTTGTTTTTTTGTGGAGAGAAGTACCTATTTGGCCAAGTTCAGATCTGAATCCAAGATTTTCTTGCCCTATTTACTCGAGATTCTTGTTGTTTGGGATTTGACCTACTCTATAGAGGCAAGTTATATAATATTCTTCACTTATATTTCTTACTAGAAGCTTGTTAGTTCATGTTTATGCCTTAATGTGTTGATTT
This sequence comes from Alisma plantago-aquatica, assembly GCA_963693085.1. NCBI lineage: Eukaryota > Viridiplantae > Streptophyta > Magnoliopsida > Alismatales > Alismataceae > Alisma > Alisma plantago-aquatica. The sequence continues at coordinate 196,420,881 of OY856413.1, read as the reverse complement.
AAGCATAGAGAAACCATGCTTGTTTAGAATTTCGAATTTCTGTGGTGTTCCCTATTTTGTTCCAGTTCTATATGAACTTGTAAACATGTTTACGACCTTTCTAAGGTGTAACATGATCTGGGACAGGTTGATAGCAACAACCTATGGTGCTAAGCACAAAATAGTTGATGATTCAAATTAGGGTTTTCAAGTTATTTCCTTCCCTATCACACCACTGATGGTCATACCATTCAATAGCCAATAGTGTTGCTATCTTGGCAAATGATGTTCATGATCAAGGGTGTCAAATTTATGGTAACAACCTATGGTCACCCCCTTAGGTCAGGTTTTGGCTCAATTAGACGTATATTTATCATCCACTAAGTATTCTAATGATGTTATCAATTGATGATGACATTAGCTTAATATTTGATGGTGTTAACTGAATGTATTATTGATCTAACAACCAATGGTGATCTAATGATCACAATTAATGGTGGATTATGTCATCACCATATATGATGAATTAAGAATGTAATTGTAGATTTGACTAAACCTTGAACTAATGGTTTCTTGGTTCAATTGATCTAATGGTTAGACCTATACTTCAATTGATAACCTTAAACAATGAACCTGGTCTAATAAATAATATTGGATTCTTCAACATCCAATGGATTATAATAAATCATATGGTATTATTTGTGGGTCCTAGTGATGATATTTTGATGGTTCAATGCCATTAATTTGTAGTCTTACCTTTGCCATTATATAGTTATATTTGATAAATCACTATAATAAGTGGATGCGTAACTCCCATGTAATCTAGCTTGTTATAGCTAACCTTAATGTAATTATATGATGTTGATTGGTTATAATCAGACCTCTTGAATGATTAATGTGATAATGAATTACACTCTTCTTGTGTTGAAACCACAATGTAGTACTATTTGAATACCATAGTGCCTTGCCATTAATATCTATGGACACATATGTGCTAATGATATTTTGAGCCTTGTTTAAGGCATGGAATGATGATGATAACCTTACTATGAATAATGTGATGGTCTTAACGACCTTTGGGCATGTTTGAAGCCATGATTGAGGTGAAATCCTCTTCATGCTCCAATAAGGGTTAAAACTCTGGAACTTGTGATAAGATATTGGTATCTTAAAAAAGTATGATGATAAGTGTGGTCCATTAATTTGCAATGATTAATAGCATGTGGCGATGTGATTAAGATTTATATATAAAATGTTTTATATCTTTTGAAGTTGGTATACATATACTCTTGTTAGAAAAGAATTAGGGGTTGAATGTCCATTTGTATGATTTAGCCTTAATTCACCCAATTGGCATAACTAATTAAGTGAAACTCTAATAATGCAGTGCCTTGTTCCATAGATCTATCTGAGTGTCAGAAATTGCCAAATAGTGAAATGAGTATTCCTAAGGGGTACTCGGAGCGCATACTGATGAGTATGAGGGATGCTTGTCATCTTGAATTTAAGTGTTAGGGAGGATGACAGTGGTCATACCTAGCCCTCAGTTTGAGAACGGATGTGGTCATGTCTCAGTGATTATATATATACGATGATGAGATTGAAGGGCAACTATGGTTGTACCTTGGATGGTAGGGTATGCATACATGCCTTCTTTCACTAGTGATGTGACATGTACCAAGGACGGACTAGGCTGTTAGCAGCTTGACCTTATGTGTTGTTGTGGCAGACCCGTATTGACTGGGGGCGGAGAAGGTCTTAGGAGTTCGGCTCTTCCTAGATATTGTATGACACTGATTTTGATTTAGTAGTGGTCAGTTGGGATTTGAGTGGTATTTCTCAAATCCCTCAGGGCAATGTAATAAAAGAATTGATATAAGCCATGTAGTATACTGACTATGGTTAAATACATCTCACATTGTTTGATTAGTCTTTAACTTATCTTTATACTATTCAGTGTTTACAAGATGATATCATATGACCTTTGAGTAATTATACTTCTTGTCAAGTTAATTTGCTTAATGGCTTAGTATGCTTAACCTATTCAATTTGCTTAAATTTCTTATTCATTACTATATCTGCTCAGTTCATTTACTGTCAATCAATATGTTATAATCAATATATGTTGGAGAGAGTTATATCTCTCGCTGGGATTGAGTCTCACCTGTGGGTCACCACATTTTTTTAGGTGGTCGCGGGTAACAAGGTCGAGGTCGCACTGTGGAAGAGAACCAACCTGGTGATCAATAGATTCATAAGGTTGGTTAGTTGTAGATGTTAGTAGTAGAGTCCTAGTATCGTCCATGTACTCTCAGGTCTGGGTATGGGATGTGTTTTCTAGATGATATACTTGTATCGACATGAGATTTTGGTAGTTGTGACGATCTGATTACAAATCAAGCCATCACCGGTAATAATCGCAGAATGACCATAAGCAACAGAATTAAGAATCACTAAGAATTAAAACCATTTTGCACATAGATCCTCTTCCAGGAAACTCTTACAAAAAGAACCAAAACTTTATATACATGTGGTTCATATCATTCATACATTGTACCATCTCATCTCGAGGATAATAAGTACTAGTTGCTTTACCTTAACATGTACAATAGCAACATAAAAATCTCGAGGTAAACAACCAAAATCTCAAGTCATTCATAAAACCACTAAGAACTATCTCCCAAGGACCTGAGAGTACATAGACGACACATAGGACTTCTAACTACAAGATACGACAGACACTACACTCAACCTGAGCTATCACTACTGTCCCGACTATTGTTCTCCTTCTGTAGAAAAGTCTCTACCACTCCGTGCAAGTCCACCTAAAGATTATGGATCCCACGGGGTGAGACAATTATCCCAGCGAGAGATATAACTCTCTGCCGACTATATTATTATCAAGGTTAAACAATATAAAACTGAGCAGAGGTTCTTTTGTATTAATAAGTAGGATTAATTACTATTATAAGCAGGACAGAGTAGTCATTTCTCTTAAAATAATGCATCTATCTATGGTAGAGTAATAAATCATCTATTCACTATTCAAGAGAATATGAAGAAATTTGAATAACATTTATTCAACTAAGATGTATAAAGGGAGTGTACATCAACCAATATCTTTCCGTATTTGATCTTTAAGCATATATGCTACATGGTTGATTACATAATACAGTCACACTTATGCCCTGAGGAGATGAAATATATCGTTCATACTCCAACCGATCACTAGTAAGTCGAAACTGGTACCATACAAGGTCAATGGCAGAGCCGGCTGTCAAGACCTCACCTTTCTCGATCAGTATGAGACCACTTAGATTCAGCAGGACATCTTGTGTTGGCTGCTGGCAGGACATCTTGTGTCATCTGCAATTAGCATGTCAGGGTATATCGACATATTTGCTATAGAGTTACTATTGTAGCATGTACTCTCTTCGGGAGAAGTCCACGTAGCTTTCTCGAATTATAATATAAGGATAAGGAAGATCAACATCAATTCCTCTCCTGGTCAGGAGATTTTATACTTCAATCCCGGCACCACTTAGAAATGAATAAGGATTTACACATCAATTTCTTATTTGGTTGGGAGATTCACATCATCCCAGGATAAATAAGGAAGGTGTGACATCGATTCTTCATTGGGATGTTCGGATATACTTCGTCCTTCACCCCCGCATATTAAAAAATATGCTTTTGAGTTAAACTCATTCACCATCAGCAATTTCTGACACTGAATGGATCTATGGTCAGGGCACTATATGATGATATTTAACTTGATTAATTAGGTACCTTACAATATTCTTTTAGCATCAAACAAGTTTCAAGCATGAATTATAACATATGCTATTAAAGAAAGGGTAGTACTTTTAAGATATTTGGAACATTTTTTAAAGTATATCACTCGGGATCTCAGTCCCTTATCACATCACTGGGGATTCTCATCCCTTCATGTCATCATCATCATGATTGGATCTATGTATTCAGAACCTTAGATCACCACATATCATTGTTACCTCTATAATAGGTAACTATTACCTCTAGGTCCTCAGACCAAGGTATTCATCTTACTTGTTGTACAAGTATTTCACATAGCTCACATGGTTCATTTAAACATCTTTTCACCTCTTACTAGGCAACAACTTATCTTTTAAGACATCAGACTGTATAATCATTATACTTGTTATACAAGTATTTCACACAACTTACAAAACTTATTTAAATCTATTGATATAGCACATCATAGCTCATATCTTGCTATGCTCATCATTCCATGATTCTTGAATAGTGTGCACTTTATGATGAAAAACTCTTAACAATATATGACATCGCTATACAATTTAAGAGAAATGCATCCTTACCATGATTAGGTTTAGGATTATCTACATCATCACCCTGTGATATAAGAAAGTACATCCTTCCCATTATTAGGGTTAGGATTTCTCAATCTAACTGATTATGTTTGTAAAAGCATATCACCACCCTTCATTAGGGTTAGATTTTCCCTTTATTAACAATTAAGGATTCAAGATCATAATGTCTAGAATCAAACCCTAATTCATACCCCACTCATCTTAGGAGTATCAATACATACTTATCAACATGTTTATCACACATGAAAAAGTCTCTCTCTCATCCTTATTAGGATATTGATTGCATCTTACTTAATTCACTTCTTAAGGTCTATTAGTTTATCATTATCAAATTGAATTAAACTCATTGTGTCTCAATATTGCATTAATCACACATCATACATCAATTAGACAAGTTTTAATAGATTGGAGCATGCCTGCCATATCGGGTATCATGGTCCATAATGTTATCCTATTGTGCTTGAAGATGCACATAACATCATATTATGGTTCCATACAAATCCTTTGATAAAACTACAACATCATGTCGGGTTTAGGGTTTATCACCTAGCTCCATATCATGTAGCTATGTTGGGTTGGCTATCACCTAGCTCTTATCATCTTAAGTCACCCTTATATCGTGTATGGGTGAGACTCTTTAACTTTATATCGGGCATAGGGTGTCAAGGGTATACCATATCGGGTATAACATGAGTTGCCTCATCCAGTATTGTTTAAGTATATAAAAATGACACCATATTGGTTTCTTGTCTTAGATTACCATATCATGTTCCTATATTGAATTGCCATATTGTGATCCATATTGGATATCATATCAGTTTATGTGTTGGACATCATATCAGTTTCCATCTTGGGTTTAACATATCAGGTTATATATATTGGGTATCATGTCGGGTTACCTATAATAGATAAACCCTTAATCTTATAACCTCTCTATACTTTTAAGGTTCAGTTCTTTTATAATAAGTACATGACAAGATAGATACTTAGTTGCTCTTCAACTCATCTCAAGGTAGTAGGGTATATCAGGCTTCAAAGGCAATTGATTTTCAAAGCATATCAGGTTTCCATTTCTCCATCTAGGGTTTTGCCCATATTGTGTAAACGGTAAAGCTTTAACCTTGTATTATGTATAAAGTGCTAGTAGGTAACTCCCATATCATTCACAAGACATGTTTTATATCAAGTATAAGGTATCACCTATCTCAATATCGGGTTATCCCCTATCTAGGGTTTCATATTGGGTTTAAGGTATTTCAACACATGTCGGGTTGTACCATATGTTTAACTACATGTATTATATCATGCATAAGTATGTACTTAGAAACATATCGTGTACTAGGTGTGTATTTCATGATCATATCGTGCAAGAAGTGCTTGCTTGTCTCCCTCATCTCGGGTTACTCAAAATTAGGGTTTAGCAATTCAATTTATAAGTATGTACTTGACACTATATCATACATGGAGTCTTTGCTTGACTTAATATCGTATAAGGGGTGTATGATTGACACCATATCATGTTTAAGATGTGAAATTAATCTCCATATCGTGCAAGAAGGTATAAACTCATAAACATGTCATGCTAATAATGTATGTACATAACCATATTGGGTTCGAGGTACTTGCTTAGGTGCTTGAACCCGATATCACTTTATAAGGTGATACCATCTTCTTCAAGATCTAGACCTTCGTTCTAACTATTATAGATCATGGGTAACAGGTCTAAGAAACTACTAGAACTCATATATTCATCAAATATTCAAGAAAATCTTAGTATTGAAAGTAGAACATTAAGTATAGCAAGATAGATGGTGAATAATAACATGGTTGGGTTCAAGTTATATAACCCGCCTTATGAACAACTTCAAAGCTTCAAGCTCCAAAACTTCACATTCCTAAGGTTGAATATGATCTTATAGAAGTCCAAGGCTTGATCTCCTTAACACTTTACACGATATCTTCACCTCTTGTGGCTGATATCACCCTACTTGACTAATATCACCTTGTCTGGTCGATATTCTTCCTCTATGGCCAATACCAAGCTCTAACTTGATACTCCCTATCTTGTGCATGATACCAAAGTGGTATGCACGATATCTAAGAGTCCTTGCATGATATATCAAGGAAAGAAGAGTTGTGGGGTTCGAAATTTTCATTAGCAAGTGAAGGAAGAGGTATATATACTTGGATCCTTGAGATAAAGTGTATAAGAGGTGTCTTCACCTTATAGTACTAAATGACACGTGGCCATGCATGGTTGACACATGTACATGCATGCAAATATATATATATATATATATATATATTGCCATGCAAAAGTCTTAAGGATAGTCTAAAGGTGATATTTCGGCCATCCTTTATCTTATTGGATAAGCTATCTTATCTTTATCTCATTAATAATGCAAACCGATACACTTTTTGCAAGGTGTTTCCAACTCATCATGGGCCACCTTCTTGAGGTGATTTTCCCATCATGTCCTTTGAAAATACTCAAAAAATTGATAGGAGACTCCCTTCATGGGCCCTTGGCTGATAGGGACTCCCATCCTAAGTCTACAACTCGATATAGCTCATGGGCTTCACCTTCAATTCTTTCTTGGTCTTTTCATGACTAAGAGTACCATCCCTCAAAGGTGGTTCAATCATGGCACCCCTTCTTTCTATCTCCTCTACATGATACCTAGAGTGAGTAGGGACACACTAGAGGTGGTAATTTGCATATCAACACTATATTTTGGGTAAATTACAATTTGTACCAAAATTGGTACACAAGGCACTAGCATTGTTCAAACAAGCTCAATACTTAAATTTTAGACTTTCCACAAGCCATCCCTTATCATCACTCTCTTTCTTATGATATTAAAACACTTAGGACACATTCAACATGTGACATTTTGCAATGTAGCCCCTCATCTTGGGCAAATTGCACTTTTCACTCAAATTGTCATATAATGCACACATAGTTTGCAAATAAGCTCAAACTTGAAAATAAACTTCACAAAGAGTCTTATTACTTTTCAAAAGATTATAAAAAGTTTATAATTAACTTGTTTAAGCAAAACTTCTAGGGTTAATCCATAACCCAGGTCAGGGGTGTTACAGTAGTATGCCAATGTTTGTAAATATATGGCATGTACATGTGAAATATCTTTTGTATGCAGGATGCGACTGAGGTCTTTGGACCCATATGTAAATACTTGTTACAATATATGAGAATGGAATGATAGACTTTTTATAAATGATCTAGACTTTATTTACATTGTTGGAATTGGTTTTAATTATTCCACAATTTTGACTATGTGATAAATTAGTAGTTGATCGTGTTTTGTGTTTTGAGTAATCTCATTAGTGTGATGAGGTGTCACAAATCTTGTACCAAAGGCATGCTCACAAATTGTAGCTTAGTTATACTTTTGCTTTGTAATGTAGTTACAATTATGGAGAAAGATAGTTTCTCAATGAGGATGCATGGTAGATTCTTATCTATTATCGTAGGAATTACTTCTCACAATAAAATTACTGATTATAGCATCATAGAAAGTAAGTGCTACTCCAAAATACAATTCTAGGCATTTGGCAAGCCGCCCCATCAATGCGAGTTAAAAATTCTCTTCGCCTTAGGAGATGGGATGAACACACCCTACATCTTCAGTGTAGAGGCTTTGATTTTTTTAGATAATAGGGGATTTCTTGAATATGATTTACAAGGAGAAAAAACAGGAGACATTCATTGTTTCTATCTTTCAATTGTGTCTTTGCACATTGTATATATCCACCCTTCTTTCTATTGTTGACTCCAAAATGACAAGATATTGGACTACATATACAACAATTTCATTTTGGATTATGGTTATGGATGCAATGGCGAGTATAAGTAGGAGATGGTAGATATTCAACAAGGATCTTACACTACAAAAAATAGTCGATTTCGCTACATTTATTCTAGCTACATATACTATATTTGTAGTCAAAACCTTTTTTCTTTACATATTATATAACTATAAATAAAATAAATATAGCTAATTCTAAAGACTACAAAATCAACTACATATATCAATTACATACAAAATTGTCTTTTAATCCTCTCCTCCTCCCGCCCCCTACCAATTCCAAATAAACCATGTGCTCAAAAAAATCTAACTTTACCGCGCGTGAATCCATCCTTCCCCTATCGCTGCGGACCTGCGGTTAGTACTTGCTTCTCCCCGATCGGCGTCGAATGGCACCGGTGCTCCGTCTCCCCCTTCCCCAAACCCCCACCCCCATCTTCTCACAGTGACCACCCCCACCAAACAACCCTCAATCTGATCACTCTCTTAACCTCTCACCCTATTCTCCTCCCTCCTATCCCAACCTCTAATATCGGCAGGTAGTCGGAGTGAAGCGAGACGACGACGACAACCTATGGGGCGGTGATCTTCCGGATGAATCGGGTCTCGCACAAGGTAAGGGAGAAGACATTGTTCTCAATGAAAACAAGGCAATCAATTCAATCCCATTTCCGTTGTCTAAGTTGGTTTAATACAAGGTGCCCCCTCTTCCGATCACATTGACTGCTACACAAATGCTCGCGATTGCAAGGCCCAACTGCCTGATTTCTTTAATGATTAGCTACAATGGCCACCTGCTGTGCCGTGTGTCATCCCTGCCACATGCAGTGTGGGTGAAGCATGTTTGGTCCCAGCTATCTGGAGGCCCCCGCGTGTATCATCTGCCTCGTCAACTATCACCTTGCAGATTAACAGAGAGGACATTTTAACATGACAGAGCCCTATGACAAAATGGCCACGCCTACAGATTCATGACAACTTCCTTAACGACAATCATGGCAGGGTAAGATTATTTAATGGTCCAAGGGGAATGCCGCACATGTAGCCCGTAGATCCTAAGATAGTTAAAGAGTAGAATATAGATTTTGGCTTTTCATTTGAGAGTTCTTTTTGTAGGAGTCTGCTTCCAAGATAACAAAGAAGGTGAAACCTTCTATTCATCTTTTATAAATATCCATACAGCTGCATTATGCTATTGCTTCCAGTCTTTCTCATCCTAAAAATTTGAGATTTTTCTTCTCATTTTAAAGTTTTTTCCGGTTCTCTTAGTTACTGCCTAATGTTTTGAACCAATAAATGTTTGACAAATTATGAAATTATAACCAAATTGTGAGTTTGGCATTTGTTTCTATTTGTTCTTATATTTTTCTCTACAATTATAGTGCCTTGGGATTTGCCTATTCTTCATCTAACTTGAGATGATTGATTGTGTTCCTATCTACTATTTTTAGACGATGATTGTGTACTTGGAGTCTCTCATCTCATCTCTAACTTCAGATGTTTCTTTTTCTCTCTACTCCAGAATTTATCAGACTATTATGGTTACTTGGTTATTCATTTGAGATCAATGAGGATCTTCAGTATGGTGGTGTGTTTTGAGTTTTTATTAAGGCTTGCTATCTTGTCATTATGAACTATGGATCAAAAGGGGTTTCAATAACAAGCCAGTGCCAATGCTAGCAGGCACCTAGCAGAAACATTTTTAACTACTAGTAGGCATGCATGGTAAATGTCAGACAGAGAGGGATCCATTGTTTCAAAGAATCATTTCCATGAAGGGGAATGCAGAGTTGCCATTATTCATAATTGTGAATAAAGCGAGAGACCCTGATTATGGTCATAGATATGACAGGTATGTTAGATTCAGCCAATCTATATTTACTCTTATGAAGCTTTAGCAAGTCTTCTATGCACCAACTCTTCTTTAAATTGTATGTGGTACCTTAACCCCACTAATAAAAATGATAATATGTCTCTGGATTTTTATCAAGTAGTCTAAGTAACCACTGACCACATTGAAATATTGCTCACCAACAAGCTCCAATGAAAATATTGCTCACCAAGGCCATTCTCTTTGATGATTTATATCACTCTATATGCACAACAACCAACCCATGTAAACTCTTGTATGTTCTGTAGATCTTCCGTAAAGATGTTGTTAGAGATCACATTGTTGGAAGGTTCCATGCACTATAGACTGACTACTTCAACTCAGGCATGCTCATGTAATGAGTAGTGATTTGTCGATTTGATTGTTCTCCCTATTGTTGAATTCTATTGTTGAATTCTATGTATCACTTGTCATTTTTCTTTGATTATTTTGAAATAAAAAGAGTTCAAAGTCTTGTCTAACTTGTGATTTGAATTCCTATTACTCATGTGACTTGGATGAGTTTCTATATAGTATATGTTTTTTAAAGTAATAATTAATTACAACACATATTTGTTGACTAGAGATTGGCTTGGTTCTTCAAGCTCATTGATGTCTTTATTATGGGGTAGTTTTCTACATTATGAGTTTTGATATCAGATAAGATGCTTTTCTTTCATCTAAAAGGACTAGATTGGTTTATGGCTCTCAGATTTAAAATTCATCTATCTTGAGTTTTGTTTCTATGACTCTTTTCAGATGGAGATTCTGTCAAAGTTGTTCATATGAAGTTTTGGATGTTTGTTTACAGTTCTACGCAATGCTGGTTGAATATGAGATATTGGTCATAATTGACCTGTTGAAGATAAATAGGGATGGCGGTCAGTGTGTTTTATGTCTATACTGATGATGAATAATTATCCCCCCTGAAAAAATATTGTCTTTCTTCTTTGTTGCGGAATCCAATAAAAAACTTTACTGTCACACTATATTAAAAAATAGGTTAAAAGATGATAGGAAATTATCGGTACAAGTGTATGCTCCATTGGTGTATTAAATTTTTTTTGTCATGCAAAATTGTCCTGCTCTTTTGCTTATTTTTGTTGTCTACTTTACGAATGTTCATCTTATTGCAGATTAATTTGAACAGATGTATGGGAAAAACCTCCATCACTGCTATCAGGAGTGGTGCAGAAGTGATGCAAGGCAGCCATTCTTCTATTAGTGAGTCAAATCTTTTGATAGGATGCAGTTGCTGGTTGAGTCAGCTTGAACGATTTACAACTTGAGCGATTCTAGTTTTATAAGAATATAGATGAATCATAAAACCATGAGGTACATTGATTAATCATGTGAATCTGAATCACTGGAAACATCATTCCCTTTGGGACACTGCTGCTTGCAATCTTTCCATCCCATTCTTCCTCTCCTCTAGAATGCCCTACTGCTGTGCTAGTATAAGCAACAGTTAACTTCAAAGCTATTGCTTACCGGTGCCCCAAGTTGTAGCACTAGGATAGATCAAGCGAGTGGTTTGTTGGAGGGCCAACTATCTACAGAAGTACCAAGATGGCCAGTGGCAGGATGATTGAAAGTTCTTTGAGAATGGGATCTTTATTAGTCTTCCTTTTAGTTAAGAAAATTATAAACAAACGATTAGTGGAGGTCCAACTATATTATAGTCAGACTGCAACCAAACTAAGTATATCAGTCTGAAGATGGTATTCCAACACCAGAAGTAAAGACATCTTTGGGCTTGCCATTGCCACCCCTGGAGTCAGTAATAGATTCCTTTGCTTAGTAGAACCTAATTCCCGAGAAACATCTCCGTTTTGCTTACTTCCTTGCCCATCTTTGGTGTCATAGGGATGCTCCATGTTATATGGTTTTCTTTCCCTAGTCGAATGAGCTAGTTCTTTCCTCTTGTAACACACTAAGACTGATTATACATATTGTTTTCTGAACTTTACATTTCTAGTATAAGTTGATAATGTGAGAGTCTTATACAGACAGTTATGGCTCCTCAATTATTGAGCCTGAGATTAAGGGAGATATTCTATATGGTGAAGTATAGTTTGATATTTTATAAAATCTCTTTATCTTGTCATTATGAAGTATGGACTGATAGGGGTACCAACAAAACAACTGATACCTACAAAAACAAAGTTTTAATGTTGTTCATCTCTGTTGGAGCATCTGTATGTTGAATGGAACCTAATTGTTTAAGCTCCCTTGTGAACCTATACTCTAGGATGTCCTAACATTCTTATGTTTTGAAAGCTCCTCCATGTATACTACAACAAGGATGTGTTGTATACAAGAAAATAGATTAAATGCCCTATGGAACAATCCATATGGTACAGTAAATCTGTATCCAAGAAAGGTAGGTCTAACTCTCCAAGGAAAATCTGACAATGAATTTATTTATCATAGATAACTAATTTTATGTTTTCTAGTTTTTATGCTTTTATTTAAGATGTGAAATGGGACAAAATACCAGTGAGAGGTGTGTCTTTTCTTCTAATAGAAAATTTCTGAAAAATTTTCTACCATCTTTATAAGAACTCTATTCCAGATTTCACATTTCATATCCCAGTAAGAGGTGTGTCTTTGATCCTAACTTATTTAGTGTGTGATATTCTTGGCATTAGGAAGGAATGTCGACATTGATGTAGCTATTGGGAAAATGGTAGCAATCCATTTCACAAGAACATTATGGATATTTACTGCAGAATTAATGCCCTCATTGGATGCACCCTCTGATGAGTTGCAGAGAAACCAAGAGAAACTATTAATATAGTGGCCATCCTTGATATATTAGGGTGAATTTAATGGAAAATCGCATAATTTGAACTTTCTAACTCCATCACTGTAGCTTTATTGACTGTTGCAGAGTCTTACTAAGGTGGGGTTGAATTTGTGACACTGGCTATATATCTAACTCGGTATCTTAGGTTGTTCTATTACTTTTACATATTTAAATGCCTTGAATTTGTTGGGATAATATAAAGTTGACGAAGCTTATAATTTTGTGCCTTATCTCAATATACAATGAACTAAAAAGTTGCATGATACACATGATTATTACATGATGTGATACAAAAGGTGGTTGCTATGTTTGATGTAATAAGTCTCTATATGGTTTCTTAACATATAACTATACAGTTCATATTTCCAAAGTATTCTTTGACTTTGATCTAAAATGTGTGGACGTCTTTTTTGGTTGCCCGGGATGCGCATCCTTGTGATACTTCTCTTTTTTTTCCCATGCAACTATCTTTGTCGGTTGATATTTTTGAAATATGAACCACTGTTGTTCTTAGCCTTGGATACTGATATGGTGCATGATCTTCAAATCTTATATTAATGCCTTACTGCACTAGAGTGGGTAGAGTCATGCTCCACACCCTATCCTGTGCCTTACATCCTTGAGTGCTCCTTACTATCTGTCTATGTCCCTTTACCACTTTGTTCTTACGAGGAAGGCAAATGCTAGAAGGTTGCAAAATGCTATGGAGCAATTGCTTCTTTGCGTTCTGTTTTACAGTATGGTGCAATTTGTAATACCCCTATATGTTGGTTTTCTAATATTGAGGCATTTGTTTATATGACTCATGGAAGTGATGCTTCTTGATGCTATTAACCTGCATTCATCCTACATGTTCTTGATCCTAGAATGCATCTTATAGAAGTTGAATTTAAAGCTAGCACTACAGATTTCCCTGAATAACTCGAGCTTCTCAAATTCAGAGTTTGGACTTTATAATTATTTGTGTTGTTGAAGGGTGAAATGATCTACGGTTTACATCTATGATGATGTGCCTAGAGGTTCTTATGATATTCTAGCTCAAACTTCTTAGTTCTATAAAGCTGTTATTGAGATGACGATCAATATATTTCATCCAAGGTACAACTGTTTTATGTTTTTCGTTTTTGTTTCCACTAAACCTGTTGTTTAATAATTTTTGCCTATAATGTTGCTTCTAAAGTCAACAAATTCTAGACTTCTTTTTTTGTATTATGGAAATCAACAAAATTGGATGAAGTATCTGACTAGTTGGATGAGAACTCTACAATATGTAACTTCAAACCTGTGATATTTTTTGGAAACTATTTTGAGGCTATCTATTCATCTTTTCCTCTAAATGCAGGTCTAGCCAAAGACATGTCCTCTCTTAAATTATGTTGCTATCCTAGTTTCTCTTTTACTTCCCAATGAGGTTCACCAACTTTTTAGAGCTTCTTCTAATGAATCAAATATCCATTGTATGCATGTGTGGCATCAACTTCCTGATCTATATGCATTGAGCTTTATATTAGGAGGCACATTGGCTTTAAATTGTGTCATACCATATGAATATAAAGCAGCTTAAATTTGAAACCTCTCTTATTAAACTCTTAAGATGGAACTGCCCTGTCACAGTGATTGTTATTCATTTCGCATTAAAAGATCTAGAGATGGAGTTCCATATAAACTCGTCATGTGGTTGGAGAATAGATAATGTCCTCTATGATTTGACTTAGATAGTCCCTCTGTTTTCTGGCTTTTGGATAGCTATTATGAGCATTGAGGAATGTCTTCCAAGATGGATCTTCTTGAAACCTCCCTCCACAGATATGTAAACACCAAGGATCACTGCTTCAACTTATGCAACCTTAGCTTTGCAAACACGTTCTTTGAAATGGTGTATCATTCATGTGACTTCACCTTATTCATTTCTTAGAATGCACAATGCCAGGAGGTTTTTTCCTGATCATTATTTTTAAATGACTTCATCACGTGTTTGTGTCACCCACCAAATGACAACATACCTATTCATCTATAGGCCAAGACAGTACTTCCCTTAACAACAGAGGCAGCCACATTAAGGATCATTGCTGCTAAGAGCTAAATAGATAATTGTCAACACGTTAATCTTTAGATTTAGTGGGAATTCATAACTGTGATCCATATAATTCCTATTGTTAACCTCGAGATTGTCCTCAAGAATTGAAACCATCACCCTTTTATTGAGCTCTATCCCTATCTTCTGTTGTTTCCATCCATGATTGCTTCCCAAGAAGAGGACTGTGCCTCCAGGTAGCCTAATGAAGGCCATTATATTGTTCAATAGAGGCAAAGAAATCCATGATGTGAGTTTTGGTATGATTTTATTCAGGTTCACTCTGTATCTTGGTTTTGTTATCAGTTTGAAATCCCTAACCAAAAGTTAGTGTAGTAAGTAGATTACTTTATTCACATAATTTCTAACTTATTCTTTTCATTTTGTTGTGTGTACTTATATATTGCGGCATTCACACTGTAGAAGAGTTATTATTGATTCATGAGGTATGGACATGGAGGTATGTCTCATTCTGAAGTCTAGGACTGAAAATTGATAATCTAATACTACTTATAATCCAAATTTGGAGTGACTAATGACGATAGAGTTCGACAAAAATTTGTAGCCATGCATAATAAAACAATGAATTTGGTAGTGTGTTCCAAGAAATGGTTCATACATACCTTCAACTGGATGTGTGCATACAAATGTTGCGGCATTTGATTCATCTAATGGTATGTTTGAAAAGAAATTCCATGCACATTGTAGATCTTTCTTTATATGAAAATTCTAGGCCAGTTCACTTGTTTGTCATTTAGGATGCTCACCTTGTCTAGTTAGGGTGGTCTGATCATGCTATTGTTTTATTGGGAGCATGTCATAATATGTTTAGTGTTTCTATGCTAGTCATTTTATTGCCCCTGCTTTATCTATGCTACTATTTAGAGTTGATATATTATGCTTGCCTGCTGGTTCGAGTGGGTTTCTTTCTTCCCCATCTGTGTCAACTTGAACCCATTTAGTTGATTAGTTTCTGCCACAAAACCAGCAACAATATAGAGGATTTCGTAAACTGTACAGAAGTAGAAGAAAGAAGGATGAGATGGAGTAGATATTATATGAAATCCCTAATAAACATGCATAGACATCAAGAGGATTGTTGGTGATAGGAAATGGTACGTGATTCAGTCGAGATAGGGCTCCAAGTCATACATTATGCAACAACAGACGGGGATCTTGTGTCAGGCTGTATTAGCCGTGTAAGGTGAGGAGAATGGGAATCAATGTTGGCAATCAGAGCTTGATGATGGCTTCTCGTGTGTATGTGAGCAGAAAGGCAATTAGTAGGACTCTTACTGGTTTCAATGGGGGTGTTACATTACTCTCCATAGTTTCTGTAGGAAGCTTGGGGATGTTACATTTTGTAACTCTGAAGGTTAAGGTATACAAACCCATCGTTTCCATGATTTTCATAGAAGAAATGAAGATGGCCATCCAATAGTAATCGACAACTCCTAATATGTCAGGTAGAATGAAACCTAGTTATATCTATACAGATCAGGATCCATGATGGCATTCACAACATGTAGATCATGTAGTAGTGACAGTATGATATCATTCTTCAGTCCATATATCGGCTCTATGTTTTAACGCGGTGGTACCGTGATAGTGCATTTTTGTGCACACAATTTTAGTTCTGTGTATGGATTTGAAATAGCAAGTGTATACATAAATTCAACCATTTTCTTTGGCAGAGAATAGGTGGTCTTCTGTCTTTATAATTACTCTCATTATTACTACTATGACATGCTCAAGAGCAGGGCATACTATTGTCTCCACCATATACAATACCAATTCATGTATAAATAGGAGATTCATTCTTGAGCATTCTAAAACATCCATATCCAAGAACTAGGTCATGTTATGTAAAGTTTCTATTCTGAAAGAAACTGCATCAATTACCATAACCAGTGTTCAACAATTGGCATTAGAGGAATATGCCTTCCATCTGGTTAGAAAAGTGCTATAATTTCTAAGAGAGAGCCATTGGGATTATAAGGATACATCTTCGCAACACTCTATTAACATCATAGTATCTCAAAGGAGTCTGATTGGACTGTACAATATCCAAATTTTCTCCTTGGGCAACAATGATCTCTCCTCACCATGAGCTTGCTGTGTGTGACATTGTTCACATTTTAAATGTTAAGTATACTGTCATAGAATTAGATATTATGCTTGACTTGGAATAGCTGAAAGTAGCCCTTTAAAGAAGTGGAATCTATGGAAGATTAGGAGAAGAAGCCTAACATAAGAACTTGAACAAAACAATTAGTGGCCTCATGGACAATCCAAGTAGATTACATTTTCAGCTTTTGAAGGAATGTATCTTCGTACTTTGATCTAGTAGGATTTCTTGTTTAGATACCATTCTTCACTGGTAAAGGGGATGTGCAACTGTGTGTGATTCTAGTGAAGCAGGTTAACTCTTAATTGTCAGTAAAACAAACTGGAAGAGGTATTAGAGCACCCTTCCAACTTTAGTCCCCAACATATCAACATATGTTGTAATTGTTGCTTTCTTCCAAAGATATCTACGCCATGAACAGATCATTTGATAATAGTGTCAGTTGTCATCCAGACTATGGTGTCAACTTGCTGACACATTTATGTCTATATAATTTTGCAGAATTTAGCAATCAGGAAATTGAGAGAGGTGGTTTTTTTATCTTTTCTATGTTTTAGCTATGAGTTCAGCTGTGTACAGCCAAGATTGAAGCATTTTTGTGTGATTCTATATAACTAATTATGATAGTTATAGCGCCATTTAGACTATTTTTTCAGTTCTAAAGTCCACGACAGTCTTCAATCTGCCTTGGAGGTTTTACCTTGTGATGGATCCTTAGGCTACTGATCTACATTTATATTGCTGGAATCTTAGTATCGTACACTAATCTTAGGTCATTTAGACTGTTTTTTTCAGTCCAAAATGTTGTCTATGGTTACCTAATTGGTAACATATGAGAACTCTTTCACTTTTTAGGCATGGATCCAACCCATTGCAGTTCGTTGGGCTTGGCCTCGATTGAAAGGGTCTCTTTGAGAAAAGCAATTTTTGGCATCTCACCATGTGACTAAGAGCCCCTACAAAGGTATTCAGAGGTACACATGCTAACAATTTTTGGCATCTCACCATGTTATTTATCATTTTGAAACCTAAGGTTGTATCATTCTCTACATGGAGCACAATTAATCACATGATTTTGTTGTACTAAAACCCACTTTGATTGCTACTTGCTGCTTGATGTGGGTAGTTTGTAGTTCCACTTAGACATAATCTATAGTTTGAAGGCAAACTATGAAAAATCCGAAATAAAGTAAACACAGACTGTGAAATTGCAGTCCTATGTGGTAGAAAAGAAGTAGTTCTCATATTATATGTTTCTGCATTTCCATTCTCATTTATATGTTGTTACATAATGTTTAGTTACTTTACAGTTGGATTAGATGGGGGTTGCTCTATCAATCATTTGTTGTACTCTTAGATTCTAAAATCTATACATTGCAGCATTGAGTTTCAGTTTATTCGATGGATTGGATGGGGGTTGCTCTATCAATCATTTGTTGTACTCTTAGATTCTAAACTCTATACACTACAACATTGAGTTTCAGTTGTCCTATCATCCATATAGGAAAAGGAGCTCAACAATATTTGTAGGATTTTGGAAAGCTGACTGCAAAAATTTTATGCTCGATATTTTTTTTCTTACTAGCACCTAACGCTGTTATTATTCAGTAGAGGAATGGACTCCACAAGGCACTTTTAACAATTCAGATTTCTGCACATAAGGTTATTATAATGCAGACATTTGCTCTATCATTAGACTCCAAAATCATGGTTTCCTTGATGCTCATCATCTATTTTAGATGTGATCTATACATGTTTTGATGATGGTTAAGTGTTGATGAGGTATCTTGACCATAATGGTCACTTCACTCACTTTGATCAGAGGTCCAAGTTAAATTCATAGTACCATTTTTTGTTATTCACAAATTTGTTGTTCTATTGAATGAGTGATTAAGGGTTGTGTAAGACATCATTATGAACAACTCCTAGCTGTCTTTCAATTTCATTGCAGCTATCAACAGAATGACATCATTATGATCTCTCAATAAGGCACCAAGACTGACTAATCTTTTGTTCAAACTCACAACATCAGTGTAAGCTTTATCAACACCCTCCAGTAGGATCTGGCACCCACATTCAACTCTGTTGGCTAGAGTTTTTACACTGTCATTGCTGAAACACTGCCTATTCATTGCTTTTCAGGTCCTCTTCAACGTCGCAATGGTTGGTTGCACAGTCTCTTCATTGAAGAGAGTACATTATTCTTTGCTATGCTCTTCATGAATAAAGAGGGCTGCTATTGGGATTGAGACCCAATTTTAATGAAATTTGATGCTTCAGATCATGGATTCCTAGTCTGATATTTGCTAATCGTTTTGAGATGGATCTCGACTGTGTACCTAGCATTTCTGTATGCTCTTTTTCTTGGAACAGAAGTTTGCCTCTTCTTTTTTGCTATTTAAGTTTCCTGGCTAAGTTTATGGGCATGCTTGTGGCTGTCTATCATCATTGGATTAAGGAACATACATCAACATGTGGGCATGCTTATGGTAAAACACCAACTCCCTTCCCTCCTAGTACTAGTGTTTTACCTATATTTAATGCAATGATGAAAACTGTTGCTAACATAAAGAGGCATGATGCCAAGATTTTGGTTGTTGTTACAATTATCTTTTGTCTACTATGAGTTACATTCTATTTGGTTCTACATGATTTGGGTACTGGGCTTCTTTTTGTATAGATTTTATCACAGTTACTTGGGATAAATTGGATCTCTCAAATTCGCATCGAGGTATTTTGAGTCCTCTTAATGCTTCTTTCACTTCTTTTCCAACAATGTTAATCCTTAACTACATTTTTATGTGCTATAGAGGTCATCATGTATAGGTAGGAGCTTTTCTTAAATGCACTGGGAGAAGAAAGTTTATCGAATAGGTAAGTTATGAGTAGGAGAAACTATGTTTTCTTGTTTCTTTCGTGAGCTATATCTCAAAACTTGTATGTTTCTATGTAGGTATCTATGGTGGTTCACGCAAAGTGGATGCTCCCATCAACTTGATGGCACTTGAGATCCACAACATACAAAAGTATAGAACGTATAGATTATGAGAAGAAATGGCAATATGTTCTGATCCATGGGATTCACCAACCAAAACTAATCATACATGAACCTCTACATGAGTTGCCAACAGGAAAGGTTGTAACTCTTATGCTCAGTCCTATGTGTTGAGAGCTCTGGGAGTTGATGAGGACATGGCACATACCTCTACCATGTTTGGGATTGGAAGATTCACCACTAAAGATGAGATTCATAGGGCTGTTGAACTCACTGTGAATTAGGTGGAGGAACTAAGGGAGATGAGCCCTCTTTATATTGTGCTTTGTAGTCTGTAGTGCATAGATGTAATCAGAAGAAGATATTGTATACTTGTGTATTTTTCCCATGCATATTGTAAAACAGGGGCCAAGTTAATGTCCTCCCCATGTGTACTCATTGTTCAAATATAAATAAAAGTATCATTGTTGACAAATTTGTATTGAAAACCCCTCTATACTGGCAAGCGACTGACTGACTACATAATGTCTCTCACTACATATGTATGTATAGTACATGTTGTCTTTCACTACACACTAGCTATAATTACATGCGTAGCAAGTGCTAATTTTTGCTATACATGAACTACAAATACAATTGTAACCAATGCCATCTCTCCCTACATATTATAGGTACAAATTGAATTGTAGTCATATATTTGGCTACAATGGAAACTACATTTTTATGTGTAAGGACATTTTTACCTACAATTAGGGTTACATATGAATTTGTAGCCAGAGGCATAACTAACTACAAGTTTGAAAAATGTAGCCTAAACAATTAGCTACACAGGTATTAGCTATATATTATAAATGTAAGGATAATTGTAGCCAAAGCTTTTGGCTACAAATTTTGGGGTTTTCGCTACAAATTTTTTTGTAGTTAAAGACCATATTTTTCTTAGTGTTATGAATGATATAGAATTGAGTAAATAACAAAAATGATGCACATAACAAAAGTGATTTGGTTAATCAACTATTTAACAAAATTTGGCTGATATGTGAAGTCACCTTTTCTCCCAATTGTTGATTTTTATAACTAGATTGCATTATTGGAATCATCACTTGATCCATCAAATGGTAGCACACATCAACAACCACACATATTTAGCATAAAATGGAAATTGATAGGCCCTATGTGAGGAAAAAATCACATTTTACAAGCTTGAATCCTATGACAAGAGATGGATATGGGTACAAGAATTTGATTGTGTGGTTTGGCCTCACTATTGAGGTGACATTTATGTACATAAGCATGGCCTACTATTAGTGTTGTGTGTAATGCACACTCCCCAAATTCAAGTCAGGACAAGTTTCCAAGAATGATAAGTGGACCTATAAAAATTGCCTCCTTGTGTCTTATTTCCACTCGTGAAGTACCTCAAGTGAGACTTATCTATATCACACCAACAACTTACTACTCCAATTTGAGCATGATTTACTATGGAATTTCCAATTTTGAACTCCTAAAGTTGTGATGTGCCTTATTTGGCTTGGATAGTAAAGATATCTCTTATACATTCATCTTATATATGACCCATGATGTACAATCTCCATCACTTTACCTCTTGACATCCTCATCAATGCTTGAATGCACAAGTTTGCTACATTTTCTCACTTACTGCATATGTGCACCATGGTTCACATACCTTATAATTAGTGCAAGGGAATTTCCATCTTACTTCTACTATAAATAATATTTTCCACAGTCCCATAACTTAGTTGGATGCCTAATGAGTACAATGCCACATATCCATATGGGATTGAAATTTGGTGACACTAGAATGTCAAACCCAAGGTATAAGCAAACCGTTATTTATCACCATTGGCCTCAAATACTGATGCTAGCCTGCTATGTGTTTTATCTTTTCACATAAATACTAGAGATAAGAATATATGTCCAAGTAAAAGATAATTGATTATGGATACATGTCCCTTAAAAAGGAGTTGCATTTTGTTAAATAGACTATACCTTTAAGTCCCTTAAATTTCATATTATCTGGAGTTTGGTATGTTACCACATGATAAATGCACAAAAGTTGGGGCCTATGAAAAAATAATTGTGATTAATCAATCATGATGCTTCTTAAATGTAGTTCATCACACATGTAGTTGAAAATATAAAAGTGGTACATTCTATGACTAATATCTACAATGACTTCCCAATCCATATGAATTCTTATTGATAATCAACACTTGAAAAGCTATACATGCATTTTCCAGTGACATGTTAAAATTTGAAACAATACTCATGATGTTCTTTTAAAAGCAAAAAAATTATATGGTGTAATTATACACCTATTGTAATGCATAAACATTATATGGTGTAATTATACACCTATTGTAATGCATATTACACGTTGAGAACCATAATAACATTCAATATCACCATTTTAATTACAAACACATTGAGTTATTAATAGGCATACATAATCACAATGTCGCAGAAGTTAAGCAATATTTATCACTAGCAGAATGTACAATTATGCCATCTATCAACCTAAAGTGTTTAATGACGCCAATATCTCTTTTTTGTTAATCTCTGCCATGATATGTTTAACGTTCTTTTCAATTATCATAAATGTTCTACTTTTCTCTATTATCTTTTGGAAATATGTATATTTCTTTTTCACTCTTTCTCATCCATATTCATTTAGTTCCTCTACCTATTCCCACATACAATTGTGGGCAGGATTGCCACATGTTGGCAAAATATTTATCATCAATATGGCCTGAAAATCTCAAATACTTACACATATTATTCACAATTCAGATCTCCGAATCCATAAGTTTTACATGTTAATGACCCTCACCAAGAATCCCACTCCTTGTTCAACTAGGAATTAAAAAGCCTGCACCGATACACATGCATGACACTCTTTATCAAATTTGACTTGGTCCAACTATTCTACAATAAGTGTCCTGAAAACTTGACGGTCCCAATAGATTCCATAATTTATTTCATATAAGTCCAAAACTCTAATTTTAATGACTTCAACACGGAAGTATGTAAAAAACATGCTTTGCGAGTTTCCTACTAAGACGAGCAAAAAATGAGCTCCATGCCAACTAACAACATATCCTATATTATGTTATTGTATATCTCTTGATTAGTAACAAATCTAAAGCATTTATTATCACTTTTTTTTAATAAAAAAACCATATGACTAACATATGTAAGATGTATATCTTCATACTAACAAAAAGCAATCAGATAGAAGTACTGGGAACTCAAATCAAGGAACAAAATTAAGCATAGAATTAAGTTTTGCTTAAATAGTCGAACCATAATTATCTCGGCCGGGTTAAGAAGTGATTCTACACCCGTGATTAGATTCACTCTCACTTCATGTCATCTTTGACTCCTAGGCTTACATTTTTGTGGCACCACGCCACTCTGAACGATGACCTTTGTACCATATAAGATGTAAGATATGTACAACTTCAAAATATATGTTTATTATATCATTGCTTGTGTTGTATTATGCTCAAAGTCATCGAACTTCCGCTTTTTTTTCTTCTTCTGTGAAAACATGTAACTGAACTTCCTCAATAGACAACCGGGAGAAGAAAACATGAAACGGTAGTACCAACGAAAATATTTGCTGGCACCTTGTTAGGAGGTCAAGTGCTAGTACTAATTTAATGCTTCAACTCCAATCAGACCTATCGCAGCCATCGTCACACACTTCTCACTCTCGGTCTCTGAATTTGTGGTTCCTCATCACCATCATCATCCCATACCTCACGCCCACTCACCTGTCCCCTTTGTTCCCACGTATGGCTTCCATATAATTAAAGTTTGAAGAAACGGCAATAGGAAGATAAAATAATTAAAACGAGAACCCAATCTTAAATTTTCTACTCTATTGATTTCCCATCTATTTTTTGACCGATTTTCTATCATTTTCCCTCTTTCTCTGTTCTAGGCGTTTACCAGCTCTGCCCTCGCTCCTCCCTCTTCTGCTGTTTGCTTATTCTGTCTTACATGTCTGTGCTCCGTACCTTCTCCCTCGCTAACAGCTCTTAAAAACCTTGTCTTTTTTCTTCGTCGAGCTTCTTCTTCTGATCTCTCGCTGTATTATTCCTCCTTAGATCCGTACCTGTCACTGGATTCTAGCCAAGATCGCGCTTTTGTTCCGAGATCTCAATTCCACACCCCTCTATTTCAATACCCAGATCGCAAAATCCCAGCCTTTGCCAGATAAAGCTGTTGGTCGTGACAATCTCGAAGGTCTACTGCGGCAACTTCAGGAGGAAGATAAGCTAAGCAGCAAGGCCAAGGATGGGACAGTGCTACGGCAAAAGCGTGCCAGTTTCCTCCGGCGAGGATGTTGATCGCCGGAATTATCGGCAGACACCTCCACCGTCCTCAGTTGCTAATGGCGCCGCCGCTGGTGGTGGGTCGTCGTCGGTGCCATCAGTCAGGAACACGCCATCTCGACACTCCTCTACCAACATGTGGCCCAGTCCACAGCCGCACCCCTCCGCCAGCCCGTTGCCACCAGGAGCCAGTCCGATACCCACTGGAGTGACCCCTTCCCCTGCTCGGTCTACTCCTCGGCGCTTTTTCCGTCGGCCTTTCCCACCACCATCGCCGGCCAAACACATAAAGGCATCTTTGCTTAAGAGGCACGGCGCCGCCAAACCCAAGGAGGGTCCGATCCCGGAGGACGAAGGGGTTAATGGGGAGGCCGAGCGACCTCTGGACAAGAGCTTTGGCTATGGGAAGAACTTTGGTGCCAAATACGAGTTGGGGAAGGAGGTTGGTCGAGGTCATTTTGGCAACACTTGTCTGGCTAAGGCGAAGAAGGGAGACATCAAAGGTCAGATGGTCGCCGTAAAAATTATATCCAAAGCTAAGGTGCGGTGGTATGTTCAAATTTACTATTTTCTCGAACTTTTTTCATCATCTGTCTTAAACTGTGAAGGGGCAAAGTTTTGATTTTAGCTTTCCTTCGGATGATTCTTCCTCTCCTCTCTTAAACAGAATCGTAGCTCTACAACTCTCTACTCCTAAGTTCAGATTAGCATATTGAAATGTAAAATCAAAATTTTAATAATTCTTTTTGTTGTATTATTGAAGATCTGACCTTCAGCTCCGTCTTGTTCCCTAGAAATAGAAGGAGAATTCCTAGATTTTGACCTATCCGCCTTATGGAAATTTAGAGTTTTAAGTTACAATGTCGTTTTCTTCACTCAGCTTGGTGGACGATTTAGTAGTCAGCTACTTTGATAACCTGAAGTTTGGAGATCACGTCTGGGATTGGTGTCATACTGGATTCCTTAAACCGTGCAGTGCTATACTTTTTATAGCAGTAGAGAGAACTTTTTTTTTTGATATGTGACCCTTGAGTTTGATTGCATACTGTTTGGGTTTGTCTGCGGGCCTGTACTAGCTTCTGAACTAGAGAGGCTTAAGTCCATTGATTGGAAATTCAAGAATGTACTTGGATCTATGGGCACATTGTAAAATCATTTTAGACAGAACAAGTTAGAGCCAGCAAGCAGTATTGCAGTAAATTGAACTTGATGCAAAAGAAGAGATGATTTTTTAGGATGATTTGGTATGATGTTTTAGGTCTAGTTGGTGGTTTACTGAGAGTATGTGCGCTAAGTTACTCTCTATTGCACACTTACTATACGTGATCTGGTAACCTTTAATTAACTTTAACTAGGAGTTCAGCGAATTTGCACACATGATTCTTAAAGGTTATTATTGCAATCTCAATCAATGTTCAAAATTTTGACGAAATTGTCAAAATTTCGGCCGAAATTTCTGTTTCGGTGGCAATCGGACATCGAAATTGACTGACGAAACTCTCGAAACAGCCAGATCATTGATTTTTTTTTCTACGTTTTCATATACTATGTAGTACCTAGGGCATATTTTTTTGCACAGTTTTGTGTTTTTAAGTCTATATATTGTGCTTGCAAACTATAATGACTTAATTCATTGATTTCACCATTGAAAATTAACATCAAAAATCCCCATCGAAATGCCCATCAAAACAGTTCAGGGTCATTCACTAAAAAATGATGAGACCCCACCCCCACATATCCAATATGAAATATTATTACATATTTGAGAAGATCTACACTAGTAGATCATTTTGGTATAATTTCATAAATGAATTTGTTTATGTTGCCGTCGAAACGCCAGGAGCGCATTTATCGAAATTTGTCGAAATTTCTGTTTATGTGGCCACTAAAACGACATTGAAATCGGACATTTTCTTCCTTGATCTCAATATTGATGCATCTACATATATAATTAGATCCAGAAAATATAATTATTGAACTATCGTAGTACCTTTTTGATCTGTACAGTTTTCTTAAGCAGTTTGCTGTGGATTCCTCATAGAATTCAAAATTTGGTTAGTCTTAAGGTGCCCAGGCTGGCCTCCTTTACAAGGCATACCTAGGCATGCTTGTCCGAGAGGCTGTCTTGTCTGACAATATCTCGACTCCGTATACTCACACTTTTGATCAAGTAGCGAACATCTTCACAAAACTTCTTCCCAAGGCCAGATTCACTACCATGGTGGACAAGCTGGGCATGATTGAAATCTATGCTCTAGCTTGAGGGGGAGTATTAGTATATATGTTTTATTGTGTTATGCTATGCTATTTGTTTTGTTATGAGCTTTAGACTTATCCTGTCTTTAGCCTTTCTTTTAAATTATATTGCCTAGTTCTGTTTTCTAACTTACTCTCTTGTCTTATAAAAGAGAGAGCATTATATTTTGTTTTACACATCAAATAAAGGTTTTTCTCTCTATAGTTATATTAGATGGCATACCAATTAACCTATTAGCTAAATAGGCTAATAATGTATTCTAACAGTCCCTCTCAAGTTGGAGCATAGATGAACTCATGTCCTAGCTTGGACTTACATGATTCGATTAAACGATGGAGATAAAATTGTCACTCCCCATACACATGTTGTCACTCTCCCTTAAAAAACACTTCCTAACTAAAAAAATATGATGATGCCTCTTTTGAGTTGAGTTCTGCAAACTGGAAATGCTCAAATTTTGGAGAAGGTATTTTGAAGTGCATCTGGAATGAAGAACATCTGATATATGAAAATTGAAAACCACAACGAAATCTCACCACAATCAAACTGGACCAGACGAGCAGAAGTACCACGACTATGCCATCTTCATTGGAGAGGAATGTGTGAGTGGAATAAGAGCACAATTAACACATCCCACGTACATAACGCGGTAGGAACGCGGAGGCACAATATCGATGTAGCGATAGAGGTAACTTCAAACTGATAAGTGTAGTCAACTGGAATCAGCGTGGAAGACCATAGATGTGCATGACGTGGCACGAACATGAATTGGGCGAGGTGCTGATGGCTGGTATACTGGTTCCATAAGTCTGGCACATGAACCTTTGGGGTTTGATAGGAATGAAGGCACTATCAAGGAGAAGCCCAAGAAGATCAACAAAAGATGCAAATCGGACAAGACGTAACAGAAGTAGCTCGGTGAAGATAAATCTGGATGAATCCTTGCAGATATAGAATGCACAGGCTGGAAGATGACGAGCTTCAGTGAAATCTGATGAAGAAGCAACCATCTATTTGCAGCGAGAATGATCATCTAATACTCATTAACACCAGATAGGGGAACAAGAGACTGTAATTAGCGCATCAAGCTCTTGCCATGACGTACATAATGCGGTATGAATGCGAAAAGCTTGATGTCAACCCTATAGTTGAGATCCTTCAGCGCCGTTTGAAAGCGGTGGCCAATTTGGAATTAACGCAGATAGCCAACCCACATGCAAAACGATGCTTAGTGGGAATGATGCACTACAAAGACATCAAATGGAACAAATGCCTTGAAGAATACAAAGCTCCATGAAGATAGCCTGGAATATATCACTTTCACCTCTTTGTCTCTCTCCACATATGCTCTTCTCGTGTTCTCCTCATACCCTCCTCTCTCTCCTCTATATCCCCCCTCAGACGACAACTATGAAGAGAATTAGTAGTTGATATTGAAAAGAGACACATGAACCCCCGCACGTAGAAGACACACATGATGGATGGGAGAGGAAAAATAGAAACTGAGAGGTGTAATATGTAGATAGGAGAGGAACCGATAACCGGAGTCAATATACAAACTGACTCGATTACAAGATCTGGATTGGAAAAATAAATTCTTGACCCAAAAAGGGAATTTTTGGACTATGTCAAAAATAATAGGTTCCGGTTATCATTAGGTATTTGAGGAGAGAAAGACCTTTGGAGGATGTCATAATTTGAACTGGAAGTAGACAAACTGCTTCTGACACGCTGTGTTTGTATCTTGACACGCCGTGTAACTTTGTTGGTCGAAGGTGACAGGCTCCCAGCAACACGCAGTGTGGAAATGTCGTAGGCGTGAAACTGATTGCTGACACCACGCCGTGTTGGATATCTGACACACTGTGCGTGAAATAGACTTCAGTCAACACACCGTGTGGGAATTTGACATACTATGTAAGTTGTGATCTAGCCAAAACTGTGCGCGTCAGGGCAATTTTTGGAGCGCAACACGCCATGTTGGTTGAACAACATGCCATGTAGCTTGCGATATAAGTGAAACTCTACACCATCAGGATGATTTCTGGAGTGCGACACGCCGTGTTGGTTGGACAACATGCCATGTGGCGGCCACTGATGCACGATTTTAATGGGAATTGGCGCCGTCAAAGACAGTACAATCCCGAGAATTAGCACTGAGGGGTGACGAGAATCAGCACCGTCACTTGTGACAACGGATCATTCGGATTTGAAGCAAAAATAGCCCTTTGCTAGACCGAGGACAATTCTGGATGGGAATTAGCGTAGTCCAGGGAAAAGCGTCCATGGAACTACTGAAGGCTTCAATGATGACAACAACGACAGGGTGATGACGAAAACTCCACCACGAACAAATCTTGACGGGAATTAGCGGCGTCTAGGGAACGAGGATTAAGCAAGATGGCGACTCCCTTGCTGCTATGTCTTTCTTTTCTATTGCGACAACGAAGAAGCTTGATAGGATGAAGACGACAACGTGGTCGACGATGCTTGATGATGGCTGGGATGAACGCTGCCCGAATATGAATGGGAGGACAACCTTGGGGAAGAGATGACGAATAGATCTGGACGGGAATCAATGTTGTCCAGAGACTCAGACTTGGGGAAGCGTAGATTGCTGAGAAGGATGGCGCTGACGCATAGATTAAGATCTATGTGAAAGAGGAAGAGTAGCGACCATGGGGATCGCGAAGTGCCTGGCGGCCGGCCGACCTAACCCATGCAGAAACGACAGCCGCCGACAGGCGGGCTCTCTTTCTATTGCTCTCTCTAGGAGAGACAGGCGGCGTCTAGGGCGGTGGCGAACGCTGAGAGGAGAGGGAAGCAAAGTTGGCGGCTAGGGTTAGGTCCTAGGGCACACTCTGATACCATGTTGAAAGGTGTGAGTGGAAAGCTCACATGTGTTGTTGTTATATTAGATGGCACACCTGGTTCTATATTTAGGAGAAAGGGTGGAGACTTACATACCTGGGACTCAATGCAGGCTATATGGGCCTAGACACTAAGGGCCATTAACTAATTAACATATTAACTAAATAGGCTAATAATTTATTCTAACAAAGTCTTTCTCTCGAAGAGGCATACAAGGTCTATATATAAGCATCTGACTAAACCAACTTGAACGTGTTAGCCAATATGGCACTAGAGTCACTAAACCACATCGTTTAACAAAATCTCAAAATAGAAAAATAGCCAGAAACTCCTAAAATGAGAGAACTACTAAAAATTATCTGAATATACATCACTTTGTCTAGAGGAGAATATGAGAAACATGTTGGAAACATGGAGGTATTTGTGTTTTCTGCTTGCATTTATGTACCCTTAAGAGAGACTTCAAATAAAAAGGGCCATGCTGCCATTTATGACTGGCGAAATTTGTGAAGCAAGTAGACAAACAGAAAAAACTTGGAATATCAGGTCAGAAATGGCATATGTGAAGTTTTGCTCTTCGTAATTACATATTTGTGTTGATTTAGAGAAATGAGAATGCCTTGAGTGTTCTTCATATCTAAACAATTTTATTCCTCCTGATGAAGAAAAGGGGTGGATACCTTTCGATGGTAGTGCCGTGACCACCTTGTGGTGATTATATCGCGTTACAATGATATCATTTCTTTCCGATGAGGTTTTCTGATGTCTGGTATGACTTTATTTATCTATTATTATTCATCATTCTGTTGTCAAGGTATTGTTTGAGTATATGCCACATGCTATAAGATCTTATTTTCTGTTTAATTCAGGTGCTTTAGGTTTTCCTTTTAATTGATGATATTGTTTCCCTTCAAATAATCGTTTGGCTGTTTATTAGCTTCTTAGATACTATTTCACAACATCATACTGAAGGATATTTCATTTTTACCTCTGACTATATTTCTATGCTTTTGTAGATGACCACTGCAATATCAATAGAGGATGTCCGAAGGGAGGTCAAGATTCTGAAGGCACTTTCAGGGCATCCACACTTGGTTAAGTTTTTTGATGCATGTGAGGATGCTATAAGCGTCTACATTATCATGGAGTATGTAGTTTTGTCTATCATTGTATTCATATGTTTTTGTTTTTGTCCATAGAATTTACATATTGTTGTACCTGAGATCCACTGATATGATATGTTCCCTTCAATTCTCTCGAGTTTTGAGAAATTGCAGAATCATGATTTAAAGAAAAAACACTACCTGAATAAAATTAGATCTGAATGAAGCATCAAATAGTAAAGTGCAATTCATGCACAAAATTTTGTATTATGCTAATATTATTTGTCAATCCAGGTTGTGTGAGGGTGGAGAACTATTGGATAGAATTTTATCCAGGTATTATATATTTCATTTTTTGTTGAATTGTTGATGTTTATTAATTTATCTTATGATCACAGAGGAGGAAGATACACTGAAGAAGATGCTAAACAAATTGTTGAGCAAATTCTAGGTGTAGTTGCTTTCTGCCACCTACAAGGTGTCGTGCATCGTGACTTGAAGCCAGAGGTTTGTTCAAATGGTTTACAATAAGATATTATTTAACCTTTAATGTCCATCAGTTTTGTCAATCATAATACCTTTGGTAACGGTGCTTATTTGCTCAGAATTTTCTGTTCACTACTAAAGAGGAATCTGCTCCCATGAAGCTTATCGATTTTGGTCTCTCAGATTTTATCAGACCAGGTATTGTATATGCTAGTTAATCTCTCTATTCCAGTAGATTACATCATATTGTCCTGCATTCATATAGATTATATTCTTGATTCATTTGCCATGATGGATATACTGAGGCCAATATGCACCTGAGAGTTTCTCGTTTTGAAATTTCTCCATTCTATTAAGCTATACATCAAATCGTCCTCCATTCATTTAGGTTTTTTTATCTGATCTGATTCCATGAAGGGTGTATTAAGGCCAATCTAGGAGTTTCTTGTGTAGAAGATTACCGTATACTGGGTTGTGGTGAGGAATTCCACACCATATAAATAGCCTATTTTGTAATTCTCATGTGAGAGTCCATGTAAATCCTCACATTCAAAAGGCCTTTCTTGTAAGTTTAATTTTTGAAACACAGTTACGGATCGGTGCCCTCACATAGGCAATATCGTTTCTTTCTTGTTCTTTGTGGTATCTGAGATCGACCTCAATGCCCTTGTTGATTGACTAGAGACGTTGGTGTGCTGATTTGATCTTCTAGTAATTATTGTGGTTGGAGTGATCTCTGACAGGCCCTCTGCTTTGCAGTTGGACTTAAATCTTATGCACTTAGTCTTGCATGGTTCCTTGCCGTCGAAGGTAGTTGGGATCACTTGTTGATCCTCTTCTCTCAACCACAGGTTCCTTGTCTCTGCTTAGGAGTTAGGCCTGATAAAGTTACTCGCTTGGGTGCCAGCAATCCCTGACTTCATGCTCCTCCATTTACGCCAACACCCTCTTCCTTATCTCTACATGACTTCAACGGCCTTCCAGGGGCTGTGATGACAAGGACAACCAAGCCAGTGCAAACTGGCAACTTGTTAGAAAATCCTAAAAAATTACCATCCCATTGGAGTTCGAACCTCGTGCATGCAGCTGCTGTTTGATCACCAGCGAAGTTTTAATAAGCGGGAAGTCAGCACCTCTTGACTGTTTAAGGGCGCTTTTTAGAAAAACAGGTGCTTGATTTCCTATATAATTTTGTACAAAATTACACATATTTGTAAAACAATCTTTTTTTTGCTGAACCGTGCATGTTTCCCCATCTTGTTCACAAAGAAACTAAAGTTCATTTACATCAGCTATCCAAGCTTTGGAAAACTGTACAAAAAGGAAAAGAGCCTAACTATACATAATAATTACATCTCGTATACAAAATGACCATATAAGACTAGGAGAGCAAGCAAATAATGATTGTATATAAACAATCATTATTTAGGAACATTTATACATTATCTACACCAAAAGTTCATATCATTAATTATTTAAGAACCAAAAGTTCCTAAACAATCATTGTATATAAAGAATCATTATTTAGGAACTTTTATACATATCTAAATCACATGATAAATGTAAAATTCACCCTACACAACAAAGTAAACAGTTTATAACACAACTAACATATAAGTCAATATGTAATTGTAACGAATAAAGTAGTTGATTAACTGAATTTTAATATACTAATATTATAATATACTAAACTAGTAATATACAGCAGTAGTCAGCACATGTATATACACTAATGGTACGTGTGACATAGTACATCAATATATAGTAATAGGCAGTACAAGATATATACATTAGACACTAGTGGTACATACTACATAGTTACATGAATGTACAGTAGTAGGCAGTACTCAAGATATATACATTACACACTAGTGGTACATAAGTATGTGCATAGTATATTAGTATATAATTAGAAATTTAGAAGTTCATTTCATAACAGAGCAGCAATAAATACATAAATATGTCACAGCAGCAGTGCATACATAAATACGCAATATAGGTGCAGCAGTACATACACAGCAGTTTGTAGGAAGTAGGAACAATATACATACATAACTCCAATAATAGTTAGAAACGCACAAGTACCTTGATTTACAAACAGAAGTTAAAGAAGTATGCACTAATATAGGTACAATGTAAAGAAGAAAGAACACTTTTCAGAAATACAACATATATTCGATGTACATAGTGCTTAATTGCTTGTTTGTTGTAGGAACAGCCACAACTTTAAGTCTCCAATAGCAGCAGAACACACTCTGTGACATCCAAGGGTTACCCATGCTACAGTAAGGCACACAAGAGCAAGGAGGAAGAAGTCAAGAAGGGAGTTCCGACGCCCTCCAAAGCCAACACTATTTGGTCGAGGAGGGAATCGAGGGATTAAAGGAGATTCCAATTGCAAATCCAGTGAACGGCTGCATGGTGAGGTCAAAGGATCTTCTGGTATACGGTGTTGTTCGCATGGGGGAGAACTGCATGACTTGTTTTTACATAGGGTTTTTTTGACCCCTAACTAGACCAACAACAATTTTGGGCTTTCTTTTGGGCCCAGCAGCTGCTTCTTAACTAAGTGGGCTAATGTGGGCGCCTTAACAGGGAAGAAAGTGCTTAGGCGGTTCATGTGGCCATCAGGTGGCCACCTTTTGCTGGCCTGCTCAACTGGCGCCTGAGCCACTAACCAGGCAGCAGATGGGCTGGGTTTAAGAGCATCCACTCAAGCCCATCCAAGCTATTTTTTAAAACACTGAGCACCAGCGAGCCGCACCTTTATGGGTCCATTTCATATATGTATGAATGCATGCATGGATGCAATTGTGCATTGCAGCCCATGATTGCATGCATGGATTATGTATTCAAGCATGTATATATGCATGCAAGCCCATGGAAGAATTTTTCTAGGACCCCATAACCCCCCAGACACTTGATACTATGGGGAATATGTTAATCAAGAAAATGGGTATGCGTTTCTATCTAGGTTTTTCATATTATAGTGAAATGGCATCAACAACAAGACATTATGTTACATCTAGATTGTCTTATATGTTTATAGAACCAAAAGACTAAAAATGGTGATATAAAGATTATCATATATCTATATAAGAATATAAATAACATCTTGTTAAGTTACCAGCATCTCTGTTCTCAATGCATGCACATGTAAACAAGCAACTAACGACAGTGTAATAGCTATGTAGACGCAACATCTGGCTAGTGCACAACACAGAAAAACGACAATAACCAGTAGAAAAGCTTCGACCGATCGAGTCAGCATGTCATTGATGTCAAGGCCAAAATGGGTTTTCAAGGTACTCAGACTGGTAGGGCTTGGCAGGTGGTACGTCAGCCGGTTCCATGGAACAAAATTTCGATTAAAATTGCAAAAGTTCATTTTTTTTGCAATCAGACATTGTAACTTACGATTAGACGTGAAACGCACAAATGCAGGGAATGGGATGTAATTTCGCAAAAATTTCGACCCTAGGTGTGAAATTTCGCACCAAAAAGCCCAGTTTGGGCCGTAATTTTGCGAAATGGTACAGAAACGCAACTTAAATTTTGAGAAATTTGTTCTCAAGACTGTTAATATTACATCTTGGGTATTTTGACATTTTTTTTTGAATCTCTTGCTTCTAAAGGCTATTTTTCTTAATTCTAAGGTTTGTTTACCCTAGACCATCTGTACATTACCTTCATCAATTTCTGTACACTCTTCTATAGAGAGATGGAAATATACTCCAAAAATAACTAAGTTCTTTCTTGGATATATGTATAAATGTTCCATGTAACCTAGTTAAATGCTAACACTAGACTTGATACAAGTTGTAGTTTGTAAGTTTGTAACTTGTAATTGTAATTTTTGAATTCTAAGCTGTAACTTGAAGTTTTTTACAGTCTAACTGTCTACCAGACTTGACATTTCTGTTCATTTGTGTACTCACTCATCAAGACATGGATCCACCCTAACCTCTAAACATATAAATTTGTTATATAATCTAGTGTGTTTATGTCTAAACATTGTGTTTGCAGAATTTCATAGCTTAATTCCTTCATTTTGCCATCAAAATTCTATCGAAATTGTTCAACTTCCTTCACTTACAAATGTTCTCGTTTAGTTCGTCCTGGTAAATTTTCATGATTTAATTCACTTATTTGTTCGTCGAAATTGTTAGGGCTGTAAATATTGAAATTTCGAAAAATTTCTGTTTTTGGGCCATCGGACACGACATCCAAATCTGACATTTAATTCTATGGCTGGTTCAACGGTAGCTCTTTGGGTTTACCTTGCTTTTGGAACGAGCATGGATGAAACTTTTGATACACAAATGGTAAAAAAAGCATAAACCCTGCAATTTTAGTGAATAACTTCTCTTGGTCTTGGTCAATGAAAAGGGCTGATATCAAGCACCTATTGTTAAGCTTCTATATCTCACTCTCACTAAGCTTAACATGGTATATGTTGTAAATGCGATTGATTAACATTACTACTCATTCAAGAGATATAGAATAATTCAAATACAAATTAATGGTCTGTTGGTAGACGCACTGTTTACACAAGAAGAGGAGCATCTCAACGTAGAAATAGGGATGTCAAAAACTGGGTTTCATGTCAGTTCCAGCTTGGTTCCCGCATTGGAGTCGATGCGAAGCTGCCTAATCCGGAACCGGATCTTTTTGCAACATGGTAAACCCAGAACTAGACCTGGTTTTGTAATGTCTTAACCTGGAATCGGGCTCTACATTACATTTGAATATACAGGGATTTGCACCCCATGTTAGAACCTCGATTGTCTAAATTTGTCAACTCAGAACGGACCCGGATTGATAAAATCCAAACCCGGAACCAATTTTATCTGGGTCGAGTTCACGTGTTTGGATAAAACTTTGACAACCCTATGTAGAAGGATATTCATATACTGCCTGGGATGGATGTTTGGATGACATAAGGTCCATTACTGGCTGATTTGTATCTCAATGGGCTATTAAGACACACTATCCACTGAGATAAATTAGTAAGACAGCATGCATTGAGATAAAATTAGCAAAGTAACATCCATTGATACACAGATGTTGGCTGGAACGAATGTTTAGATGATAAAAAGTCCATTATCTCATGCATTTTTTATTAGAAATTAGACTTGGATGAAAACTGGAGTGTAAAAAGGTTTAAGTGCCTGAATCTTCTAACAAGTTTGCAAATGTATCTCATGCATTTTTATTAGAAATTAGACTTGGGTGAAAACTGGAGTGTAAAAAGGTTGAAGTGCCTGAATCTTCTAACAAGTTTGCAAATGCTCTAAGTGCGTATACCTCTGCTATCACCTTTAACCAATAATACACACAGTTGATATTTTTTTTTGTTGATTTTTAGTTATCTATTATATCTTCTAGGCCAAGCAGTTGATGATAATGATTAAACCTTATGACTTCAATTAGCAGTAATGCCTTATTGTTCATTAGTTATTCTAGGCTTTCGACCAATACATAAAATGTATAAATGCTGAAGGGAAGCATATTATTATTTTGAAGGTATGCATGCATGAGTAGTGTACTAACTTGTACTGTGAATTATATCGGTCCGATTTTTCCACCTGCGCTCTGCATCGCACAAGCTACGTTGATGTTATCTATTTCCATTTCTCCTACAAAGCTTTTTGATGATATCGAGTACCTTTTTGTGCAGTAGTTGCTTATATTTTACATTTTGGAAACTAAAAGCTTGGATTTGATCTTTATAGATGAACGGCTAAATGACATTGTTGGTAGTGCATATTACGTTGCTCCCGAAGTCCTTCATCGGTCATATAGCACAGAGGCAGACATATGGAGCATTGGTGTTATAACATATATCTTATTATGTGGTAGCAGACCATTCTGGGCTCGAACAGAGTCTGGAATTTTTAGGTCGGTTCTCAGAGCTGATCCTAACTTTGACGATTCACCTTGGCCATCAGTATCACCAGAAGCCAAAGATTTTGTAAAGAGGCTCCTGAACAAGGACTATAGAAAAAGAATGACTGCTGCTCAGGCCCTAAGTGAGTGTTATTCATTATTTTTTCTAATACCCATGTGTGCAAGTGTTCTTCATGAGTAATTAATCAATTCAGGAAGTTATATCTGCAACTTTTTATGTTTTTACGTTTTTCATAATCTGTTCATGTAAATGCTTTATAAATCTCCTTTTATCTGGTCCAATATTTTGCCTTGAATATTAAAGTCTGGCTTCTTAAGATGATTCTCACTAAAATGCAGCTCACCCATGGTTGAGAGATGAGCAACGCCAAATTCCTTTAGATATAATAATCTACAAGTTAGTCAAATCGTATCTGCGTTCCACGCCTTTCAAACGTGCAGCATTAAAGGTTATACTTTTCCCCTTCTCTGTTATTCATATGCAAACTATCAGCAGCACTGTGAGAGTAAATTATTTGCATTCTACATCTTGCTGAAGCAAATGTGTATCTATTCTTGGAAATGTTGACTAATAATGTTGTCAACAAATTCTGTCTGTTGTCTGAGTTTTTGGTAATTGAATGATTGCTGCTGTTGTTTCTTCTCTAATATAGTTGATTAAGAGTATCACATATACGTATGTGCATAAATACTTGTATATGGATAAATGTCAGCATACAATGTGTGCTGAAGTCTCCATATGTATGTGAGAGCATAAATACTAGCAGTCACAGTGCAACTTGAGCATATTTGGGCTTGACGAGGTTGTGTTTTCTCCTTTTCCATCTTGTAAGCATGATAAGTAAACTATCTGAAGCATTGTTTGTTGACAAGCAAGCAACTTGCCTTCTGCACGTAGTTTGTAAGTTGTAACTTTGAAAGTGTTGGATAGTAATAATGTTAGCAAATGACACATATTCTCTCAGATTTAGTTCTGTTAAATACATGTTTATGCGCATAATTG
This sequence comes from Alisma plantago-aquatica, assembly GCA_963693085.1. NCBI lineage: Eukaryota > Viridiplantae > Streptophyta > Magnoliopsida > Alismatales > Alismataceae > Alisma > Alisma plantago-aquatica. Next base: position 196,382,835 of record OY856413.1, on the reverse strand, counting down.
CTTGTGTGAGACTGAATAAATCTTGCGCCATACAAACTACGCTTATGATCGTTCCAGTCAGGTGAACGGTTGAGGAGTACATGTTGTTGGGCCTGGTATTTAGCATACAGCTAGGGGTGCCAAACATGTCGTGTAATGCCCGAATATTACATGCTATGGGCCAAGTTAAGAAAATGACTTCGTTTTATTGAACTGTTAGACATCAAAACCAGAATTTCAATAACTTTAATGCTAATGGTAAACATTTGTTTGACACATACACATGGCTTACCGAAACAACTGTTATGAAATGAAATAAACTGTTTATTATTTTCATAGACATCATAATTTCTAAGATCAATATAAAAAATACAAGTATTAATTTGTGCTGTTATATTGTTCACATAAATTCTCATACACATCTACACACATAATTACTTTTTCGTCGACATTATAATTCCTAAGATTAATATAGAAATAAGCAATTAATTGCTCGCTGTTATATTGTTCACATAAATTCACACACACATATATATGTATGTATATATCTCTATATATACGTATATTTTTTTGAAAGTATATACATATATAAATATACATGCATCTATATGCATATATGTATATTATCTCTCTATACACCTATATAAATACATTTGTGTGTGTGTGTATGTATGTGTGTGTATTAGCGATCTAGCGAGAAACATCTTTTGGTGAGAACATGAGAAATATTTGAATAACTAATTAACTACAAAGTTATAGTCTATTTTTAAATTAGACTGTACAGATGGAACGAACATTAAGTAATTCACCTTCAAGCAAGAAATATGATATTCAGACATTATTACCTGTCCATTTATACAATATACGCTTCTTGTATCCAGTGGTCATCCTAACTATATAGATAGTGTTGAAAAGTGTACCATTGTTGTGCATGATATGCAACATTTGATGATAATGAAATTCAGTAAGTAGATAAGTACAAAGGCATACTTTAAATCCATACAGTTGGATTACTAGAAGCAGATCATAATGAAGAGTTATTGAAATGCCTCTCATGTTCTCACCAAGATCCGCCTCTCATCGGATCATTGCGCAAAATATATTTTTGACAATAGCAATGCACTATTTCAAGTTTCTTATGTCAAGTAAAATATAGCCATCTTAGGCAGTGGCATAGTTAGAGATTCTAGTAGAAGGGGGCACCATTAGTTGTAAGTGCATAACTATCTTCTTTAGGGGTGTACCAATAGACATTTTAACATATATCTCACCGATTTTGTATTAAAGTTTACATGGTTCCCTTACCAAGGGTGGGGCACGTGCCCCACTTGGTCTCTATGTGGCTACGCCACTGATCTTAGGATGTTCCTGGTTTTTGCATATCACGTTGAGAATGTAGTCTACAAACATAACTTCATACCTTTTTACACTATATCATGTTTTTTTCGTAAAACCTTGTGTTGCACATGCAAGTATAGCTGTCTTGCAGATATCTTTAACACTGTATACAGGGTACCCAGTTTTTAATTAAAATTAGATGCTGTCAAGAGTGAGCTTAATTTAGGATTTTGGAAGCATGTAATTGCAGTACAAGGATGGGCAGCCACAAGCGTCTCATTAGTTGGTTTGCTCTTTTTTTCATCCAATTTGTTTGATGCATGAAAGTAACTTCACATAATACTATAATGTCAAATAAACTATAGTTTCAGACCTTTTTTTGAGATGAAATAAATAATATTTACTTTATTATACTTTCAAGTGGAGTACACTTCGAATCCCCCTGGTGGTGCTGTTCGGAATTGTTTCTCCCGTAGTGCAGCCAGCCTCTTCACGACTTAATGGGCTATACGGGATGGGACTGAGCTCCCCAGGTTGGGCTCGGCGAAAGCCTTACGGGTTTCCTGGGTTACCAAAAAAAGTGGGGTACACGGCTGGGTGTGATGCTAACCACCAATCTGGAGGTGTGCAGATAGTTACTGCTAATTGTTAGAAGCACTGCTAGCAGAAATTTACACAAGAGCCATTTTTTTTGGATAATTAGAAGAATTGGTGACTGCCAAAAATCAGTGATGAAAGAAAAACAGGGTACGAGTATCATATCTGAGGCTTAATTAGGATTTGATACTGATCTAAAAAGTAAAAACAGGGCGAGAGGATGATTCTGAAGTTTAATTAGGATTTGATACTGATTAAAGAGTCTGCACACTGAGAAGAGAAGATGCTGTCTAGTCGTTTCCCATTGGGCTTGACTGCTAAGCCCTTTTTTTATAGGTCCCGTTTCAGATTGTGACGGAGCTTTCCTTTTGGTAGAATGGACATGCCTCGACTCACAGGGAAAAGCTGACGCCCTAGCTTCTCACTTTGCTTCCAATGTAGAGTCCTATAAGGCGCCACACGATTTTCTGAGCAGGATCTGACTAGACCACAAATTTATTAAGAATTCTGCATTATTGCCATAGACTGGTATTCTGCCCGTTGTTGTAGGCATGAGCACTTTGGTGGAGTGGAAGGCACAATTGGGTCTGAGACTGCTCATTACCGACCTGAGTGCACATTTGAAGGAGAAAGAGGAACACCACTGTGGCTTTCTATAAGTTGCAAGCACACACTCCTTGCATGATTAACCTTACTGCATTTCGGGGGAGAATTGCGTGACACTGCAAAGCATCATATTTCAGTGACATATCAGGTGATTCATTTTAGAGTACAGTGCTACACAATAGGTTGCATCTATTGAAGTTCCCATGGTTCATAGACTGGGTCCATTGCTTGCTTCTCTCAATCGACTTCTCATGATGCTTGAGGTACATCAAGATCCTAGTTCCTTGACTCGGTGTTACTGATCATATGAGAGTACCGGATTTGCTTCTTAGTTCCGATCTCCAGTCAATCACTGCTACCTTTTGTTACCCTACGCAAAGGCTCCACTTTGGCTCTATGGGGGTTATACAGACGATGTCTTGTTAGAAGATTTGTTTATCTACTCTATAGGGTATGACTACTCTGTCACAAGTGGCATAATTCATAAATGTTACTGAGGCTCTTACCAGATTACTGATGGATTTTTCATCTATTTAAAGGAGAGTCTTTGCATTTTGAAAAAAACAATACTGATTGATGTTTATGGGATCAAGGGAACAATGTAGTTCTTGGCTTTGGCCGGGCACTTTGTCACACACCGCATTTTCTATTCAAAATCAAATCTATATAATTAAGGTACTAAATGTATTTGATATTCCATGTGCTGCACCCTACTTACTCAAGTGAATATTGGTCCAAGAAAACATGGCAAACTTGAATATGCATAAATATGAACCAAATTATTTTACAATAAATATTTTTTTGCAGTAAATACAGTCCAAGTTATGCTTTGCTAAGAAGCATAGACACTGTTGGGCACGGCCACGACAACTTCTAAGGATATAGGACCCAAGCACGGTAACATGATAAACAATTGCATATAGAGAGATATGTACTATAAATGTATTTTGTTTCATAGTTTTATCGATACATAGTTATACAAATGGTCCCGATAGCTCTTTTGTAGACATTTTACTGATTGATATGGTAATTATGTCCCATTATGTTTTTAGCTAACATCAATCTTTCATGCAATCGGTCGAAACTCAATGAACGAAAATGGCTTATAAGTTATGCTCCATGCAACAACATTTGATCCACAAGTTATAAGATGGCAACATTGTCATGATTATATGTCCCCAAGCTGTGCTTCCTCGCTAAGAAATAGGTGAAACTATTATGTTACATTTAATGACACTGGCATCTCTTAAATCTAGTAAGTGATCAAGAGATAATTATGGTAAACGAATTTGCAAGATGACCAACATCTCATCACCTTTTATATTTTTCTGTGGAAGTAGGACACACCTCTGACACGGACGGATGAGACACGTTTTAGATGTGTCCAATACGTTTTGAGGTGTCCTAGGTGTCACTCTGTTGGTGCTCGGTACGTGTTGTACATGGATTGAAGAGCCCTGGCTGTGCTTTCTAGATGTTAAGTTCTACCTCTTTTTGGCATTTTCAAGTCAAAGGCAAGGTGTGCAACTGTGCACCCCTGGGACATGTCTAGGGCACATAGGCAGGCTTTAATATCAAATTGCAAATTTCAAACTAGATCTCTCATTATCTAATTTACGCTTGATCATAAATTTGCTTTGTGATTGATCTCCATGACATTCTATATTGGAGTACCTGTGGTACTGTACCAAACTGCTAATGGATGGTCTTTTTTCTACAACTGCCAGGCTCTATCTCGAGCTTTGACTGAAAATCAACTGATCTATATCAGGGCTCAGTTTGATCTCTTGGAGCCCAATAAAGATGGGCGCATCAATCTGGAAAACTTCCGAAAGGTTAGCATACTGTTCTTGGCAACAAATTACGAGTAACCGTGTTGCCTCACTCACGTCTTCATTTGCAGGCTCTATTTCGAAATTCAACAGATGCAATGATGGAGTCCAGGGTTCCTGAGATTTTAAATTCTGTATGTCTTTGGACTCTGTTTATTGTTTTCACATTCTGTTACCTATACATCTCTGTTTTGAAAAATCAATATTTTCTGTAGCTATGTGATAAACTGATAATACCTTTCTCTTCTATATATCTCTGTTTTGAAAAATCAATATTTTCTGTAGCTATGTGATGAACTGATAGTACCTTTCTCTTCTAGAAATTTATAATTGTCCGTAGTCAGTCACATTTACTATACCACTATTTGGAGCTAGAAGCTAGGACATAATTGCTAAAATTGTTGCAAGGTCCAATATGTTTCAACTATTGAATAAGAAGAGCGTCAACATTGAGCCGTAATATGCCAGTATCTAAAAAGAAAAAAAGTTCTCCTGAAGCTCAGGTAACTTGATTTTTCTTTCCACAAGAGAGCCACATATCGTGTAGAATTTAACATAAATCGATTTCAGGGATTTACTAAAGCATTACGAATAATTGATTTGCAAAATGAAAGACAAAACAGTCTGAATGCATCTTTGTTTAAGGTCACGAGAGTGAAATTCATGTACTAACTAACTATGTGTGGAATCAAAAGATAACAATAAAAAACATCACAGATTACAGATTTGCTCATGATTATGCCATGGATTTGATAGATTCAGCCTCAAAACTTTCTCGGTTCATATGTTGCATTTTGAGGACATGTCATTTGCTATCTAATTGGGGTTATTCTTCACCCTCCAGTGTTTCTCTTCTCGTAACTGTTTTTCTCGTACAATGTCATATGAGTTTGTTAGGTTTATGAGTGCCAAAAGCGAAACTCGCCTCAGTTAACCTCCATCAACGTTCCAGCTTAGCTTGCAGATTTTACTGCCCCTTCTTGTGATTTTGTTCGTTTATCGGTGTTTGCTCCTGATTTAGATTTGTGCAAACGTGTACTTCCACTAAACATTTCTTTGATCCTGTTGCTAACAGACCTATGTGAATCAATATGTTACCTGTTGAGGATGCTTCATTTTTCTCAAAGTTTTGTTTCTTTATGGTTGAATGTTCCTCATCACGTGCTATTTTTTCCTCGTACGATATTATTCAAGTTGTTCTCCTTCCATGCTGTGAAGGTTTATGAGGAGTCTCCATTATCTTTCTTGCTTTGCTTGTAGATTCTATTGCTCCTTTTGGTAAGTTTGCTCCTTTATGTGTACTTGCTCTTGATTTAGATTTGTCCATTGCTCTACGCCAATGATGTCAAGACCACGCCAGTGAATGAACTGGTCAGGCTACCTGTCCAACCACTGGTTCGACTGGTTCAACTGCTGAAGTGATGATCAATATATCATAAGTATTATTAGTATATAGAAGTATGGATAAAATATTAAAAACAGGGACCATCCTCTATATTAAATTAATTAAACAGCAAAGTAAAGTATGGCATTGGATTATAATCTAGGAAGCACGGATACGGACACGGACACGGACACGGACACGAGACACGACGATTTTCCAAAATTTAGGACACGGATACGGCACCGGACACGGCGATTTTTTTACACATATATATGTATATATTTTTGATGTTCATCCTATTACAGAAAATGAATTGTGGAGTTTGTATTTCATTTACTTAAAAGACATGCAATCATCCATAAAACTCATTCATCAAAATAGAAAAAGAAACCATCTACGACAACAAACATAACCTATTTATATTCAGAAATTAATGTAAACACATTCATGTCCATGTTTGCAATGAAACAAAGCAAATTGAAAATTCAAATTCATAAAGCAAGGACTGCTGGACAGTAAATAAACATTAATCAAATCAATTCAATAATAAATAAATCCAACATAGAATGATATCAGAAGATACAACAAAGATTACAGATTCATATATCACAATTGAACCAACAATGATTATTTTCAACATTATAACAAAACAGAAAAATAAGAACAAGAAAAAGTAGCCATAGGTTGGTAAAGGGGCAGGGCCGCACTAAGAAAATAATGGGAATCTGGAGTGAAATTGGGGAGAAGGGGCAGAAGACATCAGTGAGAATGAAGAAAAAGGGGGGAGGTGAAAAGCCGGACTGAACAGATTTAATTTGAGGGAGAGGGAAGAACGAGAAGAAGAGGATGGGGAGGAGACATTGGTAAGGGCGGAGAGAAATTAAGAGGGAAGAATCAGGAAGAACTGACATGGATATTGAAACGTTGGTACTTAACAGTAGTAGGGAGAAGAGAGTTGGAGAGAAATGGGAAGAAGGGAAAGAATTGCTAGGAAGAAATATAGAGTGGGGAGGAATAATCAATGATAGGACAAAATTGGTGGAAACTTGGGGAAACATATGGGGGGATTTGATAGGAGGGAAGGGTTTAGTCTTTTTTTAACTTAACTGGACACAAATGTGGCTGGACTGGGCTGGCCGTGTCCAAGCCGTGTCCACGCCCAAAAATCTTTTAAAAAAAAGTTGGACACGCCCGAGCCGTGTCCACCACGTGTCCAGCCGTGTCCACAGCGTGTCCGCGTCCGACACGTGGCAGACACGGCCACGGCATCTCTCGGGAAGTGTCCGTGCTTCCTAGATTATAATGTTAGCACTCACAAAGCAAATAATATATCTACAATTTCACTGACTCAAAAAATGCGAAGGCCATTGATGCAACTAGAATTTTCTCTATCAAAAACTTCAATGCCATGGCTTGGGATGTTACAGTGTTCCGACTGATTAATAAGAAAAACTACATATATACTGATAATCTCAACTTTCCTCTGCGTATGTTTTAGATGAATAATTTTGTAGCTAAGAGAAACAGATCGAGCGGTTTGTGGAACCGTGTCTGGTTCATGTTTCAAATGGCTCAATCAGCCGTTCACCGTTTCTTGTTGATTTTTAGATAAAATAGTTATGGAAGAGACCCAGACCAGTTCTTCCACCGGTATCCTGACATGGTCCTGATAACATAGTCTACGCAAATATCTAGTACTTCCATGAAACATTACATCCACAATTTTCCTACTGCTATTGAAACACATGGCTGACAAAGTTTGTTACAACTTTTGTCGTCTATTTCTGATCCTAATTCGATTTCGGAAACTTTATCTCATCCTCGTAGAAACATGTAATCGGGAAAGAGATATGTGCTTGGTGCTCATACAAGAATTGTGAGCTTATTTCACTCGCTTCTGGACTTAAAGGCTGTTGCTTGTTAATATGCAATCGGGGTGTCGTCATAAATTATCTACATATTGTGACATTTAAGTGATTTAAGGCTAATATTGACTATGTTGGTTGCTGAAGACTAAACTTAAAGAGTCTGGGCTTTTGGCTGTTGGTTGCAAATATGCAATTGGGGTGTCATCATAAATTATCTATATAGTGTGACATTTAAGTGACCTAAGGCTAATGTTGACTATGTTGGGTTATAAAGGCTATACTTAAGGAGTATGGTGATGAATATTTGGAGACTTTGGTTCTTGTGGCCCATTTGTATAATGAGCTCTCTTGTTATCAACAAGGTTCTGACCATTTTATATTAGTTGGATGTTAAAAATGTATTTTTGTAGAGGGACTTGTAAAAGCCTGTATGAACGAAGCGATCACCTGGATTGTTTGCTTGGGAAGAGAGGGTGGGGGGTGTTTCAATACAGTCTGCTAGTTGAAAGAGTCCTCATGCTTGGTGTAATAAGCTTCTGCTGATTAGGGATGGCAACGCGACGGTTTTTCTGCCAACCGCACCAATCCCATCCATACCACCGGAATAAAGTTTCAGTCGGGTATTCACCCCATTTTACCATGGTATATCTGCTCCCAAACATTCGGTGACCGTGGGAGTCCAGTTCACCCATTTGATACGGCGAAAGCCTGCACACAGCATGGTCAGATACTTCCGTTCGTGAGTTGGCCACCGTGGGCCCGCAACTGCCGGGTTGTTAATGTTATAAACAGGGGCATGCACGACATCGCGGAAAAGAACAAATATTAATTCTGCGCTTCCAGTTTTGGTTTTCGGTAACAACCATGGTATCCCAAACCCCGTAATACATTTAGATACCCACACCACTTCCGTCCATTCTCCAAGCGGGTGACCAGAAAATGGATTGGGTTGGTTTGGATTTTGGAAATCCAATGAGAACTGGATATTTTTGCCATTCCCACTGCTGATCTTTATTGCCTTTGGCTTTCTTATAACCACTACAAGCACACCACTTTGTGAGAAAGATTGTTGCAGGTGTGTTGATGTTCATAGTTATGTTGATACCACTCTCTTTTTGGCAAAGATGACTTCAGTATTGTAGATATTAAGAAAGCATTTATTGAAACATTGTCATTAAGGATTTAGGCAAGTTGTACCATTTTCTGTCAATAGTGAAATGTTGTACTTCGTTAATACACTTTAGACCTTCTTGAAGAATGTGCATACTAGGATGCAAACTAGCAGGTTTCCTTATTACTCAGACACAGTTCATGGGGTGATAATTCTGGAGAGTTGGGAAATAAGTGGTACTCTGGTTTGACAAAGTTCCCTCTGTTTCTGTTAACAGGCCTGATACTGACATTCCTTTTGCAGTGGAAGCTGTGAGTCAGTTTTATGGATAAACTCAGGAGGGACCTTTGAAATACCCACTGTTGATACCTTACAAGTCTTGTGGGAACAGATGCTTATACTAGAGAAACACGAATAATAATCTTGTTGCCTATTCTTAGTGTGACTATGCAAGGAATACGCAAGCGGTTATTCCAACAGGAGATTCCGGTTATTGTACCTTGGGTGGTAGTAATCTAGTACTTGGAGAATTAGAATGTAATTGTGGTGGCTAGATTCAGTGTAGAAGAATAATATATCGATAGGACTTACAACATGTGAACTACTGTTAATGAAAGGCTTGCGAGTTTGAACATTAGACAGACACCACTGTATATGTACTCTGATAATTGAATTGCAACTTTATTGCCAGCATCCCGCTATTCGTAAAAGGATAGAACAAACTGAGGCTGATTGTCATTCTATACAAGATACAATGGTGGGAACTAAAATTATTGCTGGGGTTCACGGCTAGACGGCAAACGTTTAATCAATCCTCACTGGGACGTGGGTTTAGAAGTTGTGCCATGCTCATGCATGTATTTTTGCTCCAGCATGAGGGGTAATTTAAGATATTGCTTTTCTTTGCTAGTTTGGTCATTTGCTTTTCTGCCACTATTATATCAGGATTCTCAAGCTTCTTTACGGTGTATAAATGATTGCAAAGCTTTATTTAATGAAAAACCTATTATGTGGAACACATTGTGAAGAAGAAGCACAAAGGAGATAAATCGAAATAATCTATTTCTCAAATCATACTCAACTGCATGGACAAAGGCCCCAAGACTGGCTTTTATAACATTACATGACTTGACCCACGAGCAATGGAAATAAACTTCTATTTAATAAAAAATGGGAATTAAATAAACTTAAAATAAAGAAAAGCATGACTCATCACATTTACTAGATAATTTGCACTTGGGTCCCTAAATATACAAATAAAGCAAAAACGAGTATAATAAAGCCTGAAATGTCCTACATCACCTATTATGGTTACAGTCAACCTAGAAATTAGTGGTCCACAACACTTGATTTTATGCGTAGCTGCTGCTGCCTCGAATACGAGACAAACTCCCTAAAAATATGCCCCAAACTACTCAGTCAAATAATAAAAACACGAAATAATAGTCTAAAAACATATGTAAATGTTTGTAAATTGTAACAACTAATTTTCAGCCTATCACGTCTATTTTTGTTATTTCTTTTTCTCAGCAAAAAGATTCACAAATTTTCACGGTACTGTTGCCAACACAGCATCTCGGCTGTTTATATTATTTGTTGCCATTTCCACACAGTAATCCTCTCCAACCCATGCATATGCAGCTAGAATCCCTTGCGTATAGGAGCTTGAATTTTGAAGAGTTCTGTGCTGCTGCAATCAGCCCCTATCAGCTTGAAGCCCTAGAAAATTGGGAACAGATAGCAAGTACAGCTTTCCAGCATTTTGAGCAAGAGGGTAACCGGGTTATCTCTGTTCATGAACTGGCTAAGGTAATGACTATCGACTCTATTCACTCCTTTGTTCTTTTTTCCCCTCAGCGTCTGTACTTAATAGCAATGAACTGTTACTACTACAACTGCTGCATCAGGAAATGAACCTCGGCCCTGCTGCACACTCCATTTTGCATGATTGGATAAGGGACGACGGCACACTCAGCTTCCTTGGCTACACCAAGTTTTTGCATGGGGTGACGATACGTAGCTCTAACATGAGACACCACTAAGAGATTTTATTGAGATTTGTGTATTTAATTCCATCATTCATAGTAGTCATTTTACATGGGGCTTGCAAGTCTTCTCTCATTATTCTTATCATCTTCATCCCATTTTTTTGGCTGTAGAAAATGCATGTATAAATGAAAAGAGTAAATCCGCTTGTGTAAGTTTCCCGTCAAGTTGAGAATATGAGGACGCTTAGGTTCACATTATCCCCTCGAAAGAAAAAAAAAAGGCTTGCATTGGCTGGCAAGTTAGGCCTAACGGTCTCGTAATATTGATTTTCTAAATGCCACGGACGGTGAACTCCCTAATAATAGTTATAGGTACGTCCAAGGAGGATGTGGGTGTATAACTCATCTGAAAATATACAGTAGAACATAAAATGGAATACCTGCGATTGTTGCGCTGCGCTCTCGCCCAATGGTAACAGTAGACAGTGCGTGAGTTTTCAGCATCTCCCTCTCCCTTGCACAGTATTGCCTCTAGAAGAAGAGGTGGTCGACAGTTTTTTCTCCCTGCAAAGTAGACAAATGCATCTATAATGAGTCTCTTTCCCTTATATCTAATAAATATGCCCCGTATAAGGTGCCTCCGTATTGTGACATGCGCTCCCATCCATTAACAGCTAGGCAGCTGCTGGGTTTTCTAAGCTCATAATGTAAACCCCACAAATTCATTTCTGCAGCGCCCCGTGAACGCTAGAAGACGTGTTCACAAGCTTGTCTCCAACCTGCGGGAAATCCATCTCCCACTACTAACAAATTAAGTTGCTGTTAGAGCTTCTTGGAGTGTATAATCTGTTGAGATTACCATGTCATGGTGCCTATACATATGCACATGACAATTATCTTGTGGGAAGTAGATCTTACTATGAGCGTAAGAAGCATACGACTATCTTTAAAATGATCCATTCGTCAAGACATATTGGCATGACTTCAAACTTAACCATTTTATTAATTTGCATACGAAGTTTCTGATCCGGAGACTTCTACTTTGTTCTCAACAGCAGAACTATAATTTGTGTTTAGGCTATCCTCACTACGTGGAATACACGAGTTGGATAGTGAATTCTAGTTTGTGGTTGTGTTTTTGACACTTCTAACCTCATATATATGTTAACTGGCAAACACACACGTGCCGCACATACGAACATCGGTACTGGTGCAATTTACATTAGAAAACAGTTTCTATCATGTTGCTTATGCTATTAATTGGATTTTTAAATATAAAAATGGGATAAATTCTGTGGTAGTGGAAGGAATGAACTTGGATTTGTATAGAAGTAATCAGGTGATAAAAATCCAATCAGTTAATCTTACCTTGTTATTTAAAAACAAAGCTACACAAACTATAACTAATGTTTAATAGATGTTAATTCAGGATTGTATGGCCGACTATAAGACGTATCAACAGGTTGTGCACCTTTGGTCTTTTTAAATATTCCTTTCGAGTGGAAAGACAAACATATTTTAACTTGAGGGTCACATTAATCTCAACTAAACTATTAATTCCAAGTATGAACGTACTTTAGCCAATGACTTTTTGTTTTTAGGGTTAGGGTTAGTCAGTTCTAGATCATGTCCTTGAAGTAGATCTATCATCATCATCTCCCCCTTGTTTCCAACTTGTAGCCAATAGTGCTTCATCGTCGTCTGTTTGCTTGCAACTCCCCTCATCCCCATATAGTTCAGAATCAATCTAATTTTGAACACCATTATTTCCACACCTTGGTTTTGTTCAATTGCATGCTCTATAGATTATCTACGTTCATGTCAACGCCTCCCCTTGTATGAACATTCACTCCTTGATCATGATCTCATCGCAACCTTGTTGCCTTTGTCGCCACCTCCCGCCTCCCCCCGTTTCCCCATCTCTTAGGTAGTTAACCACAATTATGTTAAGAAATATAATATATGTGAGCACCTATCACACAAGAGTGAGATTACTTAAACAAAATCAAAAGTATGCTAATAAACCACATCAACCAACTAATAATGAAAAAGAAAAAAAAATGATTTTTTTGATTCCATATTCACAAGATTTTGCACAATGCCCAACCTACACCATACTTAACATGTTACGTTACAAAGAGAGTGTTTTGTGGTCATTGTCACCACCAATATACAATAAATATATGATAGTCATTTTTACAACATATGCATTTGTACAAGGCATGCAAATCAAATCTTGAGTTGTAGACACATCCAATTAAAATCTCCTTCGTTAGATTTTAGAGTACATGGACCACATATACATCACTCCTACAAAAGATCTTCACAAACTTCCAAGCTCTACTATCCACTAGGGAACAACTACTCCAAAAAAACCCATGCTATGCTGATGATCACCTAAAAGCTGTTCATAACCACAAGGCGAGACCCATGTCCTAGTTATATATAACAATCAATTTACAAAATAACAAGATAACATAATAAATAATAGTAGAATATAAGAAGTAGTAATAATATCTACAAGCAATGGTAGTAAGTGTAGAATAAGATATGATAAATAAATACTTTGCAGGTATAAGTGTAAATACTACATTAGAAAGTTAATATGCCAAGTAAATCCTACACATAAACTGATGTTTTAAGATTTGCCTTGGGTGATTTGAGACGTACCAGATTAAAGCACAAAGTAGTGATTGTGAAACCCCTACCCACCATGTAAGGTCTTTAGGATTGATATACTCCATAGACCCCATGACACCTTAGTCAGTTTGAGTTTAACAAGAGTAGTGTGCTAAAATTTTGGATCACTCATGGAGTACTCAAACTCCAATCCACATACATTGGGTCCACTTGCAGATTCAGGTATTGGTTAGGTATAAAATTGACTATATATATTGTATTCCAATAACATTCCAAATTTGTCAGATAACATTGGAGCCGTGATCTCGTCCATGCTCATTCATATCATCATATTGACTGTTGGATAACACAACCTCCAATCACCCACATATACTCAAAAGTATACGACTCTTGGCACTTTTTCATGATACAAGATCACTACAAGGAAACCCATTTGCTATCTAAAATATGAAACAATGGGATAGTCCCTACGGTCTCAAGGCATAATGATGGTTCAATTCTTGTGTTTCAATGCATTAATCAAGTTACAATAAGATCTAGAGATGAAACTGGAGAATTAACTAGGTATATAACACTAGTGAAATGGATGACCAGCAAATTACAATGAAATATCTTAATAAAGGTGGACTGGTTATTAACCTTACTGCTGTATATGCAAGGAATTTAGAAGCTGAATGCTCTATCTTATGGAACACGTTGGAAAGACTGGCTCCTTCCATGGATGATGCTTGGCTTATCATAGGCGAATTTAATAACATAAGAAAGCTTGAAGAGAAAGCGGGTGGTCAGGAAGTTCCTTCTTCTATCCTTAGCTCATTCAATATTGCTCTAGATAATGCAGGTCTTACTGAACTACCTACTGTTGGGAAAGAGATATACACCTAGCACAACAAGCAAGGTGTTGCATGTAAGCTTGACCATGCTTTTGTTAATGATGCTTGGCTTTCTAAGTTCCCGGGGTCCAAAACTACATTTGTTGCTCCTATTCTGATCACTGTGCTCTTAATCTCAACATGAGGAATATCATTTTCAAGAGGAAGCCGTTTAGGTTTCTTAATTTATGGATGGACTGGGAAGGCTGTAGAGAAGTCATAAATAAGGCCTGGGATATCAATGTCATGGGCAATCCTTTATTCTGTTTCACTCAAAAACTCAAAAATGTCAAGGACAAGCTGAGATCATGGTCTTCTCAATACGTTAATATGAAAAACCTTATTTCTAAAGAAAGGTTTGAGCTTAATGATATCTCTATTGCCCTTGGTAGGAGTCCTTTGGACCATGAGCTTATTGACGCTGAGAAAGTCACCCTCAAAAAGCTTGATGATCTCCTTAAAGCTGAGGAATCTTATTTCTGGCAAAGAAGCAGAATGGAGTGGCTGACTAATGGTGATAGCAATACAAAGGTTTATCATACCATTGTTAAACGCAGGGATGCCATTAACTCTATCACCGAGCTATTTGATTCTCAAGGTAATCTTCTTCAAGATGATGATTCTATAGATAATGACACCACTCAGTTCTTTGAACAACTATATAATCAACCTCAAACATCTTCTGGTTCCTGTATACCTGAATGGGCCTCGATTGTTACTGATGAAGATAATGTGAAACTTTGCTCTATTCCTTATCTGAAGGAAGTATGGGACGTAGTTTGGAGCATTGGTCCTAACAAGAGTCCAATTCCTGATGGTTTCAATGGCTTTTTCTATAGAGAAAACTGGAATCTCATTTTTGATGACCTTTTGAAGGTAGTTCAATGGGTTTTTGAAGGTGGTAACATGGTTAGGCAAGTTAACCATGTTTTTCTTGCTCTCATTCCTAAGAAGGACATTGTCTCATCTCCTACTGATTTTAGGCCGATATCTTGTTGCTCAATGCTATACAAAATCATTGCCAAGATTATCTCTCAAAGGTTAGCTTTAATCCTACCTTCTATCATCTCACCTTACCAAGGTGCTTTTTTTAAAGGTAGGAGCATAGAGGATTGTTCTCTTCTTGCAGATGAATTTACATTAAACTTCAATCGTAAGATTAGTCCACTGGCAGCCTGCATCAAATTGGATGTCACCAAAGCTTTTGATTCGGTTTGATGGTCTTATCTCTGGGATTGTCTCACAGGTCTCAGGTTCTATGAGAAGCTTATATCTATTTTGAAACAATGCGTGGAAACTCCTTCTTTTTCACTTCTTCTAAATGGCTCTTTCAGTTGGTTTCTTTAAAAGCTCCAATGGTCTTTGTCAAGGCGATCCCCTATCTCCATTACATTTTGTCCTTGCTATGGAAGGTCTTAGTAGATGCATTGAAGATGCTCATGATAAAAGATTGATCATAAGCTTCCCTATCAATAAGACTAAAGCTCTTAGTCATCTTCTCTTTACCGATGATATTCTTATTTTCATTGAAGGTCGTGCTCGCAGCCTAATTAATCTGAAGCTTCTTCTCAATGAGTTTGGTGCAGCCTCTGGTATGAAGTGCAATCCTAATAAAACTCATCTATACTTATCTGCCTCTTGCCGTAACAAAGAGAATCTTCTTAACTATATGGGTATTCAACATGGTACTTGGCCGTCCAAGTATCTTGGGTTTCCTATGGCTGGTGGCAATCTAAGAAGGCGTCACTTTCATGAATGTTTGGATAAGCTGAGAGACATGATCCAAAGATGGCCAGGCTCCAAAATCTCAATGGCTGGTTGCCTAGTTTTAATCAAACACTGTGCTATAGGCCTAGTTGGCTACTGGATGAGAATGGGTAAAATTCTTTCTTCTGTTCTTAGACGTATGGAAATCCTGATGTCTGACTTCTTATGGGGTAGTTCTTCACACCCTTCCAACTGGTCAAGATTGGCTTTCCCTACCAATGAGGGGGGTCTCGGCCTTAAGAGGTTAGATGATCTAGCCGATTACTTCACTCTTAGCCGCATCAAGAAACTGCTTCATTCTCATAATATTTGGAGCAATTGGATGTCCAGAAGATATGGTATATTACCATTATCCACTCGAGCCTTTGCTGCATCTACTTGCCTCAGGTGCATGACACTCTTATGGCCTTCCTTCTCTAACGTGACTGATAATATCATTTGGGATAATGTACGACAAAAGCTCCCTCGTGAGAAAGCTTTTGAGAATCTATGGCTATCCAAATACTATCCAAGATGGAGGCTTACAACTTTCAAAGCTCTCAAGAATATCCTTCCAACTTTTGAAAGGATTAATTCTTGGAATGGTTTGCCTATTCCAGTTTGTTTTCTATGCCAACTAGGTATAGATTCCGCTAGTCATCTCTTTGATAGCTGCAAATTTTAGAGATATATATGGGGTCGAGTTCAATTAAAACTTAACATCAGATCCAATTATTCTCTCCATTCTTGTCTTTCGAATCTTGGAACAAGATCTAAGAACATTAGAACCATGGAGTTGTGGGCGATCACTGGTGTTGTCCATTTAATTTGGTCTGAACGCAACAAAAGGCTGCATAACAGAGGCTCCTTGGACTTTATTGAAGTCTTTAATCAGCTTGAACGTGAGATTAGGATGATTCACTTTAATTTCAATTCTAGTCTTGATGTTCCACCTCTTATAACTAGGGATTGGGAACTCTTGTAACCATTTTTTCTAGCTTGATGTAACCACACATTGGGTGTGGTTTGTAACTTTGTCCCCTTTGGACACAATTTTCCAAAAAAGAAAAAGAAAAAAATATTGAACGTATGAAAAATATTATAGGTGCCCATTTATGCTATTAGCAACCATCTTGGCCATATTAAGGCCTAATTCACCAACCTAGGGCACAGCGAGGCTCAAATCACCATATACCCCATATCAAGGCTAAGTTCATGTAGAAATCTCATAATCACCTGAAATGTTGCACATATGCTCACATGATGGAAAAATACAGAACACAATGTTTCATATTAGAACTCCAAAGGATGTGAAAGGTATGCTAGATACAAAATTTAGGCATAAAAGGCCATTCTAGGACAAAAATAATCTACCTTTAAGCATCAAGTTTGGGTACAAAATTCTCCAAATAGTAAGTAAAGATGTGCATTTTTTCCCTTCAACATGGTACCAAAATACCTCAAAAAGAGCATTTTTAGGGCACAAATGCACCAATTACAAAAATTCAGCCATCCAAGCAAGTAATAGATCATGTTTGAACCTCTATGCATTATCATTAGAGAGTAAGGAACACAATACAAATTCTGATTCAGTTCATTACAACCAAACAACTCATAAAAACTCATGTCTTAGACCTATAGAGAAAGTTCTTACGAGAATTAGGCTTTGCATGTGTATGTTAGCAATAAATTGCATTAAGAGTCATAATTAACTCACATATTAAGGTGATGAAAACGTCAAAAAGCAATAAAACTCCAAGATGAACCCCTTCACACTTCCAAGACATCCACCTATGCTCCAAGATGATGCCTGCAAGCTAGGTCAAGTTCACTAGGGCAAAAAAAGGGAGAGAAAAGAAGTGCTTTAGCTAAATGAAATACTTTCCACCATGGAAACTCATGGAGTTCGGCCCAAGGTTGAAGATGATATGGAAATATATGTAAAAGAGAGTAGAAAGAGAATAACATATGTGTAATAAGGTAGGAAGGAATCTAGGGAAGCTAGAAACCACCAATGAATGCTATATCTTTAACATGCATGTGCAAGCAAGCACTAGATCAAGGTTATCAACCTTCAACAAGCTTATCAAGGGTCAAAATATTTATATCTTGGTTTCAAGAAGGTATTTGATTGACACAAGAGGATACATGTTGAGAGGAGGTGGGGTATATACAAAAAGATGGGTTAAAAGTCTAAAATAACCTCACTTATAACCTATTATTCGAGGGGCATAGAGGGAGCCCTAGTGAGGCGTTTGGACCAAGCCATCAAGGCTATGCTCATCAAGGGCCCTAACACGCAGTTGACTTGTAAAGGGTCATCTCCACATTAGATCTTGAATGTCACACATTGACTCATCAAGGTCCAAAGTTGAGCCTATTAAGGGGTGAATCCAAACCAATCAAGGTGTCTATACACCCACCTATCGACCCCAAACTAAGAATCAACCCATAAAGGGTCAACCTTTGAGGGAAACATGATATCTAGACACCCTTGTGGCCCATGATAGAAAATTTATTGAGGTTGGGGAGGCCTAAATATATATACCCTCATGATTCAACCAAGGAAAACTTGATCATCTAGACTAGGTTTGAGACCAATGGTTAAACCTCATCCAAACCTAGTTCAAAATCATAAAAAGGTTACTAAAATAAGAACGTATATTAAAGATAACATGGACTCATAAAAATTAAACTAAGATTATAGTTACATCCTCAAATATCATGGATATATACAAATTAGTCCATAAAAGTACATAAAGTTGAAAATTAGGGAAAAAGGCACAAATTGAGTCAAATTAGAGATAAATCTTAAAAAGTGAGTTCAAAACTTAACCCAACATCAAAATATGATTATGAAACATCTATATAAGAGTTAAGCTAGGTTAGGGGCTTTACAATTATAAAACCCTAATAAAGATTACATCCCTAAAATCCTAACAAAACAAGGCTGGGTACTTCCTATACATCTCATACTCTAACTTCCACATTGCTCCCTCTACACCATTTTGATGCCACAATACCTTCAGTTGGACTATATTCTTCTTCCTCAACTTATGAATACATCTTTATAAGATTAGATCATTTCCTCAACATAAGGGATGCCATTATCTAAATGAACCTCCACATGATGGATTCTCTACTCTATATCTAGAAGACACTTCCTCAACATAGAAACATAAATACATTGTGGAACATGTGCAAATATACTGGTAACTCCAACACATAAGACACATTACCAACATGAGTCAATATAGGATAAGGTCCAATGAACCTAGGAGCCAACTTGCCCCTCTTACAAAACCTCAAACACCTTTCCAAGGTGAGACCTCGAGGTACAAATAGTTTCCAACTTAGAACTCAAATGGTCTATGCCTATTGTCAGCATATGACTTTTGTTTTTCCTATGCTTCCCTCAGATACTATCTAATCATGAGGATATTCTATTTCATTTAATGAACTAACTCATGACCCAACAATTGGCGTTCACCCACCTCAAACCATTAAATAGGAGATCTACAATGCCTAACATACAAAGCCTTATACAATGTCAGATCTATGTTCTTTTGGTGAATGACGTTGTAAGAAAACTTGATCAAACTTATATGAATATACCAACTACCCAAAAATTGTAGAACATATGCCCCAGAAAATCTTCTAAGACATGTATACTTCACTTTTACTATCCATGTATCTGAGGGTGGAAAGTTCTACTGAATCACAACTGTGTTCCCAAAGCTGTATGCAGATGATCCCAAAACCTAGTTGAACTAAGATCTCCGGTTTAACAATATTATATTAGGTATGCAGTGCAGATGAACGATCTCTTACACATTTTTTTGTCAACTTCTATGCATTTAGGTAGTATTAACTGGTAAGAAGTGAGATGGCTTCATTAAATGGTCAATGATTATCCAAATGCAGTCATGGCCCTTCACTATCCTAGAAAGACCAACCACAAAGTCCGTCCTGACGTCGTCCCACTTCCAATCAAGAATTGGCATGGGATGCAACAACTTTATAGGCTTTTGGTGATTCACATTGACTTTCTAAAAGCCTAGAAACCTCTCAACCAACTCCACCACATCATGCTTCAATCTTGGCCACCCATACATATTTTTGAGATTGTGGTACATCTGAGTACTACCAAGATACATCATGTACATGGAGGATTGTGCCCCCTCAAGCACCATCTCCTCCAGACCTCTAGCACATGGAACCACCATCATGTGGTGAAAACATACTGTCCCATCATCTATTTCATTAAAACCATTGATGATTCCCACTCTCAAACTCTTCTCAGATATTTTGTATCATGATAACATCTCACTACACATCTCTGATCTGCTATATCAACATCGACTTCATCTGTAATTATGCTGAAAAACCACCTAACATGGAAGCTTCCATATGTATGCTAATATTATGCATAGACACCAACATGTCCCTCTTGTTGTAGGCCATGGAGTACAACTATGCTCTATCTACAACAAAATATCAAGATGAATATATACTCAACACATCCGTGATACGTTTCCCTTTCCTAGATGATAGTCTATTGTAAACTAATAGTACTTCATCAACTCCATCCATCTATTCAGCCTCATGTTTGGCTCCTTCTTTGAAAAGATGTATTGGAGGTTCTTGTGGTAATTTAATATCAGGTGCTTCTCCCCACATATATAATGTATCCAAACCTTCAAATCTAAGTCCACCACTTCCATCTCGAAGTCATGAGTTGGATAAATTTCCTCATGTTTCTTAAACTATTTAGAAGCAAATGTCTTCACATTCTTGTACTGCATCAGCACATATTCCAACCTATTAAGTAACACATAATAGAAAATGATATAGCCCTCCTATGCTATAGAAAAACCAACACCGATGAAGATGTCAACTTCTCCTCAAGCAACTGAAAACAACACTAGCACTTCTCATCCGATAAAAATGGCACATCCTTCCTAGTTATCATGGTTAAATTCAAGGCATTTGCACTGAAGTTATTGATGAATATGCTATAGTAACCAACTAATAAGAAACTCTAAACCTTTTTCATCATCTTAGGCTAGTCTTGACCTAACAATGACTCCACCTTGTTGGGTTCTACATAAATCCCCTTCCCTAAGATGACATGGCCAAGAAAAAACACCTCAGTGAGCCAAAACTTTCAACTTATGTGCATAACATACAACCTATGCTGTCTTAACGATTCCAATACATGGTGATACGCCCCAGGGACACATTGGGATAACACATATCTATACTTTCCCAATTTAGACACAATGTAACACATGGGATCACTATCCAAGGCTCTAGTAGAGTTTCAGGAATGATCACTGTCCCCATAGACCACCACTAGCCTTAATTACACGCTTTATCCTCACTCACGCGCATGCTAGGATCAACTTCCTGACATGTCACCCATCCTAGTACTACTCCAAGCTGAGCACGCTTAATATGGAGTTCTTAGTGATGGGCTCCCGGAAAAGGAGGTGCACCTTGGGGATATGGGTAGTCCAATCATTCCTTTTAAGAGTGTTTTATCCGAGGCCTCAAATCCTGGGATGTTACAATCTCCCCCACTTAGACTCTTGATGTCCTCATTAAGGCTCAACTATAAGGCCTCATAATGTCTTCGCCATTTCAGTGTAGACCCACAATGGCCCATGGACACCCAGCTCCCGATCACAGAATACCAGTGCAAGGGTGGCTACGTCAACCATGGACAACCCTTTCCTACATGCCTGGACCACACGGCTCAAGACTGGCATGCCACATGCCCATGTGGGCCCCACCTACTGGAGGGGAATTGGATCTGATACCATTTGCCTCCCGGTAACCCCCAATTAAGGGAGACCTGAAGGCGGGGTCGTTACACACACTCTTGGTAGTAGATCCGCAAGCACACAGATCAAGATGTAGTATAGAGAATACAATGGAGCCGATCTACAAGTTGATATGGGGGAACTAGATCTAGGTCTATTTTAATAGGTTCCTAATGCAGAGTGTAGGGTTTCAAGGGTTTGAATTTTAGATTTGAGTAAAAAAAAAGATCATGCAATAAATAGAGGTAAAAATTAAACCTAGATTAACCATGCACAATCAATGCTAACTAGCTATGAAAGGATGGAATTGTAGTGAAGAAAGTAATTAAAGGAAATCACTTTAGACTACACTAGAAAAACAAACCTGATTATTAACTAAGAGAAATAACTAGATAAACAAGTCAACAGAGAGAAAAATTATCTACACTAGTCTAAAATTACATGAAGAAGACAAACAAAGGCTACACTAAGCAGTTGACTAGCAAAACCTAACAATCACGATTAAGATTAAGTGACTCTATCAAAGGTAACTAACATCAACTATAAAAATTAGACACAATAAGAAAGAAAAGTAGCTACTAAACTAACACTAGCCAATGAGTGAAAACTTATGGTTTAACATGAAATTATGGGGAAGTGTGACGTTTGGGGGGTATGTAACTATCAACCATTTTATGGGTTATATCATGGAATTACATCCAACAAGCATTCCATCAAATGAAAAACTAAGGGTAATGAGGATAGAGGGTCCTATTCTACTAGTTCGACATGGGTGTCATAGGGTTTATATAGGGGAACTAGTCCCTATTACCACCTATCTAACCTTATGAGGCTCAATTGAGTAAGGAATAGATAAAACTTCAATGATGACTACCCTAGTCTAGGTTTCTAGGGTGGTTCTCCTAATACACTTAGTGGCAAGGGATGGTATTGGGTGTAGGATAAGGGTATCTGACCTCCTATACCCCCATCCAACCACTAAACATGTTCTTTGTTAAGTGCATATGGAGAAGAATTTTCAGCTACTTAGATCTGAAACCTAGCTCTAGTTGAGTAGAGAGATGGGTTGGAAAAGAGGGAAACTAGCCAAGGATCCACAATTTGGACTTAGGAGTTTTTCCCCTTCTAGTATCCTATTTCCTATTATATCAAACCTTTGGTATTTTACTATTTTACATTAATATTTCCCAACACGGTCTCAATGTTACATACTTTCCCCCGAACAACCCAACAAGGGGGATTAGCAACTCATAGTACAAGAAAAATGCAAAAATGGGGAAGAAAGAAGTAGAAATGACAAATGGTTCTATCTATCTTCTCAATGAGTAAAAAGGATGAGATTCTCCATGCTCCAAGATGGAATGACATGGAAAGTGGAAGTAGAATGGCTAAAATCCCAGAACACTAGGATTTTGGGTGGAAGATGGAAAAATTTGTGGTAGGTCAGAGTAGGCAGAAAACTTCAACGGTAGTGGGAACTAGCTTCTTGCTAGAAACCACCACTAATGTTTTTAGTGGCCTAGGAAGCCTAGGGTTAAGTGGGGATAAATTGGTAACATGGTAGTGGTTAACATTATGATTAGGTGGGTAGCATGGCAGTGGTCGATAGGTGTAGGAATCGCTGTGGTGGTGAAGAACAAGTGTGTTGGTGAAGGAAAAATATCACTCTAGAAGTGAGGTAGCATGGTCATGAAGGGAACTACGACTATGGTGCTTGAGGGTAGCACTATCATGGCGGGTTCCATGACCATGGTGATGGAGGAAGTGGGAGGTCATGACCTTGGGGACAATTTTTGTGTGAGGCTATATCCATAGTTGTGTTGGGCAATACAACTATTTTGGGCTCTACACACCATGGACATTTTTTGATGACCATTACCATGGTGGTTGAGATTCTTTGAATTTCTTCCAAATTGACTTCAATATGTGATGTTATCTCTAGTATCACGATTCTGGATGGATACCAAAACCATTTTGGGGTTTTACTGTTGCACTTTGATCTTCAAGTTGTCCATCCATTGGGCTTTTTGCTCAACTTGGACTCTTGAACACTTGGGGTAGGTTGATGTTCACTTTGATGACTCATTGGAATCCTCCTTGAGTGTTGTAGACCTTGAGATCATCTTGATTTCCTCCTTCCATAAATAAGTCTCCATGGTACCTGAAAAAATGTAGAAAACATCCATAAGTGCATTTCATTTATAACACAATTTTTTACGAAATACATGCATTATTATACATCTAGATGTGAATAATAAGAAGTATGACACACGATTAAGACCCAATCAAGGGATTCATCACCAAATCGATCTTAAAACATACTTTTCCTCAAGTATGCTCTAACTCCATCTATTTTCAATTTCAAACATGTAGGAAAGGCCAAACACATTCAAGTAAATGTTTATTGACTAGATGGGCTCAATCATAACTAAATGCATGCATTCTACACCTCTCCTCTCCACTTTTCAAAACCAATTGTAATCAAATTATAGATCCAACAAACTTCTCATTTAGGGCATCAAATGAAAAATCCAGCCACATGGTATTCATATATCTCCAAGTAAGCCTTTTCATAATGGTTATGGCAAAGTGACTAGAAGTGTTGTTTCACTTGAATACATTTAGTTCCATACCCAATCCACTTTAAGTGACCCACTTTGCTATGTAATGGGATATAAGGGCTAGGGTTGATTATTTTTTTTATACAAATGGGAGTGAAAAGAGAATAAAGGGTCACGGGAGGAAGTTGGAGTGCTTTTACATAGGAACATTCAATTTGTATTTTCTTTATTGAGGTGTTATTACATAGGAGCACATTTGTTTTTCCTTTTTTCTTTCTTTTTCATTTCCCTTGGTGTAGTTAGGGATAGAAGGTTGTAGGAGTGAAGCGTAGGGAAGGAAGGGTTGTCCACCCCAATATTTAGTAGGGTGGCCAAGGGTTATTATTTTTCTATGCCTTCTAGGCACTTTTAATGAGGTGGAGAGTTATGAAATGATGTAAGAATGTTGGATAAAGAGAGGAGTCACTACTGTAGATACTCATACAAAATGTCCTACATATATGTTACTTCAACACTCTTTATCTATCATTGGAAAATGATAATAAATGAAATCTATAACAACCACACTGTTGTCGTGGCTTGCTTGGATTACAATTCCACCAATCAAATCAAGAATCATGAAAGAGGTGGTTTACATGTTTAAAGTCAATGATTGATACCATATACCAATAACCCATGATAATATGATATGCATTTGTCAAAGGTCAACAATATTCATTTAAACATGTAAATATTGTGTCAAAACATCCTTTAGGGCAAATAGTTTCAAGTTTGGGTAGAACTAAAAAAATGGTCCCAACTAAACTCTATTCACATCAAGATTTACTCTACTAAGCAATACACAACATTGAAACAAATTCTAACTAAGCACAAACAAAAAATTATCAAGATCTATATGTAATGCAATGTAATGAATGTCATGGCTAGAAAATGCATTTTTTGAAAAATTGTGCAAAAATGCAATAATTAAACTATATGGCATGCATGCATGCAAAGCAATGAAAATATCACTATATATGGGTGATGCAATCAATGAAGCAACAAAATCTAATGGGACAGATAGAACAAAGATCAAGATTGAGAAAAGGGTGTACCTCCCTAAC
Organism: Alisma plantago-aquatica; assembly: GCA_963693085.1. Classification (NCBI taxonomy): domain Eukaryota; kingdom Viridiplantae; phylum Streptophyta; class Magnoliopsida; order Alismatales; family Alismataceae; genus Alisma; species Alisma plantago-aquatica. The sequence continues at coordinate 196,357,385 of OY856413.1, read as the reverse complement.
ACCCCAAGATTTTGAATCATGATGTTCTAAACATGAGAAAAAATCTTAGGGATGATAGGGTTCTATCACTATGGTGGTGTTGAATTCAGTGCTCCTTCCGGAGATGGGGGGTGCTGGTAGTAGTGGCACATTAGTTCATTTGTGGAGATCAGTATGTATTAGAGAACCCATGCAAGGCACTCAAGTCGTCCTCCCCCATGGGGGTTCCTCTGTACCTATGCATGATGGTAGTGATTCATATGGATTTTCTGATACTAGATCAATTATAAATCAAGCCACATGCTATGTTGTTCCTACTGAATCCCTTCTAAATGTACCTGAATGATACACATATATAGAAATTTTTTGGAGGCAGCTATGCATCATACGTCTCCTCTTTCCTTCTTGCATGGTGGGTGTACTACTCAATGTGCTTCTTCTTCTATGCACATGAGTTTCTCCTTCATCCTTTATCAAGTCAACTGGGGGTGCACTATATCCTTCTCTAAGATGCTTCTGTTCCCATTATGCAATTAGCTTCATAAAATCTAGAAGAACATTGGTATGATAGATCATCTCAAGGGTAAAACCATGATACTTGGGGTTGACATCTCAAGAGATATAGTTTCGTATTCAGCTCATATTACCAACAAAAAAGCTCATAAAACTCATCTATTAGACCTATAGAGCAAGTTTTAGCAAGAACTAGGGTTTTCTCGGTGCACATAGGCTACAAAATACATCAAGAGTTATATCACTCACCTAAAAAGGTGATTAAAACGTACAACCACAAGAAAAATTCAAGATGACCTCCTCTTCATGTCCAAGATATCCGCCTATGGTCTGATATGGTCCCTCCAAGCTAGGTCAAGCTCACTAGGGAAAAAAAGGGAGAGAAAAGAAGTGATTTAACTATATGAGATACTTTCCTCCATGGAAACTCTAGGATCTAGTCCAATATGAAAGGAAAGATGTGGAAAAGAGACCATGAAGAGAAGGAATTATATGGAAAAAGGTACAAATGGATATAGGGAATGTAGAAACATCAAGGAATGTTTAATCTTCAACATGTAAGTGCATCCACACACTAGATTGATGCTATCTAACTTTAAGCAAGGTTTTTGAGGGTCAACAATTCTATCTCCAAGTTTCTAGAAGGAACCTCAATACCAAGATGAAGATATAGGTCAGTAGGGGTGGGATATATATAGAAAGATGCGTCAAAGGTAAAAAAAACTCACTTTTAACATGTCATTGAGGGGAAAAAGAGGGAACCCTATAGAGGTGTTTGGAACCAAGCTGTCGAGGCTAATCCTACTGATGGTCCTCACACACATATTACCTATATATGGAAATATCATATGGAGATATAGATGGTAACTCTTGACTTATCAAGGTCTAAAAGTGAGCCTATCAAGGGGTGATGCCAAACCTATCAAGGTATGTTTTAAACCCACCAATCGACCCTCTACCAAGAACAAACCCATTGAGGGTCTATCTATGAGGGATCCTCCATATCTAGGAACCATTTAGAACGTTTACATACATGATATTGAGGTTAGGGATGCTTAAATATATTAATCATCCTGGTTCAACCAAGGTAAACTCATCATCTAGATTAGGTTTTAGACTAAGGGTTGAACCTCATTGAAACCTAGTTGAAAAGAATACATAGGATTACCAAAATAAGAATGAATATTTAATAATATAATTTGAATTAATATTTAAACAAATTCTCAATTATGGTGAATTTATACATTAATTCAAAAGAGCAACAAAGTTGCAAATTTGAGAAACAAGGTACAAAATGAATGAAATTAGATATACAACTTAATAAATTGAGTTAAAAACTTAAACAAGCATAAAATTATGATTAGAAAACATTATTATATGTTAGTATAACACACAAGTATTATAATATAATTGAACAACATATTTTCTTATGAGCTTATGTAAATTATTGGAGATCCTTTTGGCAAAAGATAGAAGATCAACGTTTAGAATAACGTAGATCACTAAGACAAAATACTAAGATAATAATGTAAAAAGGAATCCTATTGTGTGTGAAGATTAAATATGGTCCCTATATATGTCAATGCATTAGGGTTACCTTAGGGAAGCAATTTTGGGTGTTTAAGAGCTTCCTTGGACAATAAATATGTTGGATTGAGTTAAAAATGAGGTGATGAATCCAAATATCTTTATGATTGATCCCTTGGGTGAACTATACTTTCACAAGGGTATCCTTGTTCAAATTGTGACTTTGACAAAAGTGTTTATATATGTGTATCAATTAAAAAAAGTAGGAAATTAAAATTAGGTTGTATTAACTACCCTTCAGTCAAACTAGAGTTCAAATGAAATAACACTCACTTAAACAAGAAGTTTGTCCAAGAGACATACAAAGGCACTTTTTATTTTTTGTTGTCTCCTAAGAACCAATATTTCAAATGATGCTATTTCATACAAACTGTAACATACTAAAATCTAGGGTCTTTACTGCAATTTACCCACTTTTGAGCTTTTCTTTGCCTTCTAGTCCATTTGGACCTTTTTCATAAATTTCCCATCATTTTGGATCATTTTTGGAGCTCTTATATCTTTTTGGATAAGATATGAGAAAAAATATGTAATGTAATTAATTATGGGTGTAATTAACCTAATTTCCTTCTCTCTCCTAAAAAATGATAATAATATATATAAACAGAATATTATGTTGAGTTTTTGCTCTTAAAGTTAATAATGGATGGATATCTCGAATTTTACTCATATAATCCATTAAAAGAAGTCTTTTCATATAATTCATTCATTTTAATGTATTAATATACATATTAATAGCCAAATGGTAATTAAGGGCCATATTATGTATAAAACGAGAAGTTAATTGCATAGAATTGTTCTAGACTTTAATGTGAGCCAGTGGTTCAAATTTGGTGGCTTTTGGAGTTGATTTCACCCCTCAAAACTATTTTATACGCTTTTAATATAGTGTAAATTAAAATGGTGAATAATAACCCACCTTCATACCACACTCATATTATGGACTAATTAAGCTTGAAAATACATGTAATAAGTGAATGGAGGACTCTTGGACTCCATATCTCGGATTTGGGAACCAAGGGTTGCATATAAAAGCAACACATAATTATTTGCTCATGCATTATATTAATATATGATTTAATAATAAAAATAATTATTGGAGGCCAAAGGTTGGGTGAAACGCAAATATAATTATATATCATGAAACTAGACATCATTAGAAACCTAGGGTTAAAATTTGAAGCCATTTGGAGTTTGTTTGACCTCCCAAATGCATTAAACAAGTTTTTAATATAGTGTGACATAATAGCAATCGATATATCATTGAATTGCATCATTTAAGCTAAAGTCCAGCCTTTAAATGGCTGTCATGCGCGCCTGGTCTATCATGGATCGCGACCCAATGGTCCAGGTTGGATGAGGATCCCATCCAACGGTAGGCGCTTTGTCTCCTACCTTGGATTAACCGAAACAGTAGCCGGGAAGACGCAACTCGCTTCCTCTCCACCTTTCTCCCTCGTTTCTCCATCTTTTCTAGTACTTTCTTCACCTACAGGTTCGTAGCGACCCCCGGTTTGTTTGAGCCCTCACTCTTCCAGAGAGGTGCAGTGTAGCCGAAACGCCAAGCGGCGCCGGCCATGGCCTCTCACGGCCACCTCCTTTTCGCATCCACACCGATCCACACCTATATATATCTAGCCCCACACCTCCGTCGGCCCCTTAACAACTTGCCCAAGCCATCAATTTCGTCCGAGGATGTCTGTGTAACCGGCGACGTAGAGTTTTTCCAGCTATACTTGTGGCACTTCTCCCCCCTACTAGGCGGCTCGTGCACCAAAATTGATTGACTAGGTGAGTTCATCGTTCAATTCTCTTCATTTCGAGTACCTTTGCACCCCGTTTGGTTGAGAAACGCAAAAACGCCCAATCTACCAAGCTCCCACCTCGGCGCCATGGTGAGACCGAACTTGAAGAAGCTCGAGTGGATTTTGACCATTTTGCCCCCGCACGCTCTCCTGTTTCTGCTCTCTCAATGACGGCATTATCGTCTTTCGGTTAATTGCTTTTTATCATCCACAAAGCTTTTTTCTGATTGGCTCATCTTGTTTAATTCGTAGTAAATCGCTCAGTTATCAGAAAAATATAAATAGATACTCGTTGGAAAGATAAAATCACATAGAATCCTAATTTTTAATTTTTGAACCCTGTTTTACATCCTAAACTTGATAATTAATTCAAACCCCAATTTAAATGTATAAAGTGTTATAAAATGATTATAATAGTATTTTAACTCTGTTTTTGAAAAGAAAATATGTTTTCTCGAGTAGAAAAATATTAGGAATCGTTTGGACCTATTTCCAGACCCAAAATCTAAAGTTTTAATCCATGGTTTATAAATGTGGAAATTTTACACTTAAAGTACCTTTAAGTAACGTAATACATGTGTAATGTTTGCAACTAGGGAAATATGGAATTGGATACAATCAGACTGGTGAATGTGATGGTAATGAATTGAAACTAAGGTATGTGGCCCCTATGTATGTGGATCCTATATTGGTATGTGAACCTTATTTATGTAACACCTAATTATGTGGAATGTATATTGTGCAATCAACCTACTGTTCAGTTGGGCTTTTATCCATCCCTACCTTCATTATGTGCTAGCCTTGTTATCCTTCTACATGACTTTATTTGACTCTTTACTTATTTGATGCTTTTGTTGCCATTATGGCTCATCTAGTTGAATTATATGGATCTTGTGATTGTCTATGTTGGCTCCTCTATTGAAATACTTGGATAATTTTGTTGCCTATGATGGCCCATTTATTGAGATTATTCATGGGTTTTATTCCCCAATGCAATGTTGCAAATGTTGTTTATATTTCCACTACTGCCAAGTGAACTATTAAGAATGATGTATTTTAGGCCAAATGACAATGTAGTGTACATGAGTACAAACCACCCATAAGGCACTGAGGTTTTAGTCCTCCTACCGGGCACTGGGGTTTTAGTCCCCCTGCCATTTTATATTAGGCACTACAGTTTTAGTCCCCCTGCCACTTTATATAGGCACTGGGGTTTTAGTCCCCCTTCCACTTGGTGAGGTTCGGTAGGTGCCTCACCCTACATTGAGATGACTTTGTGTCTTAATATATTCATGCTAGGTGATTATTATTATGGTGATTGATTATGGCAGTCTCCTCTCTCTTATTCTTATACTTGCCTCATTTGTTTTAAAATCTCTTAGTGTAAAGAATCTTTTATATTGCAATGCTTTAGATTATTTATTTGTCCTATTTCTCTTGAATAACACATACATTTTTATCTTTCTCTTGCTGGATGACCCCAACCATCCAGGCTAGGATCAGAGTACACATGGAAGCCTGGTGAACCTGCCTAAGGCTAAGGAGATCTTACACATCTAGATAGTTTGGTCTAGTTGCATAAACTTTTGTTATGTTGTTTGTGGAGACAAGTTGTATTAGTCTAAGTCTTCCTCTACCTAGATCCTTGCACTTGTATGAAGATGTATCCCTTTTGGGAAAATTTTATAATGTACTCTTTATACATTTTGAATAAAGTCAAGTTTTATTTCTTTCACTGCCACACATTTGGTATTTTTGTTTGCCATGATTTTTAGTAGAGACTTGGTCTTTATAGCATGGTATCAGAGCATCAAGGTAGTCGGATTCTTGACTAATTCAAATTGTCTCCTAGGTAGAACCCTTACCATATATAATTCTTTAGTAAGTTTTTCACCTTAGAGTTGACCTATGATGAAAGTTTAATTTAGGATCATAATAATTTCATATTAGAAATAAAATTTGTCAACTTTTTGGTGAATTGTCTATTGAGAAGCTACTAGAGAAATAAGTTGAAGTGTTGGTGTCTAGAAAGGGTCAGAGCTTGGGGGCTGGCAATATTTTCCTCCGCCCCACTAGTTTGGTAACGAGGACTCCTGAGCTCATATGACCTGGCCTGGCCTGATCTGATACAGACAACTCGAAATAGTCTATATTTGGGCATGTTGCCTAATTGTTGAATACCTTAGGAAATCCATAAGTGAGGATTTGATCTCTTACACAAAAATCATCCTTAAATACCTTATACTCCTATGTTTAGGGTTTAGTGTACCCTATGTTACACCCTGAAGCTTGGTTAGTAAATCCTTATATTGTTGAGTTTTATGTACATTTTACCCTTAGCTTAGTTTGACTTAGTTGACCCTTTTAAGGGGTGGAGTGAGGGTAATGGTGTGGGTACCCTATTTGGTTTTGAAAATCTGATTTTGAGGACGAAATCACTTTTTAGGGGGATGGAATCCCAATTAAAAGCAAAATCAAATACCGTTGGAGTTAGAAACCCTATCTATGTGGACATATGTACATAATAACTTATGTGAACAAGAATTTACCAAACACATTATACTTGTAATTCAACTTGTTTGTTTATACACACATGCATATATGTAGTAAGTCATATAGAGATAGTTCATATGCTTGAACCTTCACATATTCTTGATGCACATAATAATGTTGACTATGCCACCCTAATGGTAAAATGTGTATGGATACTGCACCCTAAGGATGCTTTAACATGTAATGATCATGCTGACCTAAACCCTAATATGTAATCATCTAGCTTTGACAACATATACATACATACATACATACATATATATATATATATACATATACTTAATGCCTTTCATGATACATTAGTGACATTAGGTGTCATCGTCACACAATATACCTTGATACATATAAATGGATTATAGTCACAAAGTTATCAATATATGTAAGGTATATCACCTTGTTCTCTAATGAACACCTCATCATAACTTGATATATGAATTAATTCATTAATATTTAATGTGTTGCATCCTATTCACTAAAATGCATATAATGACTCAAACATGATATTGAATAATTGGATTCACATAAATATTCATAAATGCCTAATGTGATGTAAAATATGTATAATTTATAATATGAAGTGTAATGGACGAAAATGATTAATGATGTCATTAATATGAGTATGAACGATGATATGACAATGTGTAATATGGACATTATTTGGAATTATTACATGCGTAATAACTTGTTGGATAATATTAACTTTTTCTACAAAATAATTTGTGATAATTCAACTTGATAGTTTTAAGAGGATAATGGAAAATGAATTCATGTTATTAAGGTTTTTGACCTAATACATTAATAAATGTTGAAATGACTTAGAAAACCCTAATTGTGCTTAAAACCCTAGACGAGGGAAATACACATGATATAATATTGAGATGTAATTGTTTTGAATAAAATGTGGAACAAGTGATAGTGTAATAAATATGGTACCTCTTCATGATGGATATTATGCTAATAAGGCAAAAATGTTAATTAGGTTGAGTTTGATAAAAGGCTATAGGTTTTGTGGAAACCTTAGTAAGACTTGGCTTATGTGTAGAGCTTTTAATACCCACCTAGTTGTTTAAGGTTGGGAAGTTGCACACTCACCCTCTCTTTCCTCTTGTTGTGATTTCAGGGACGAAATCCTCTTTAAGGGGTGGAGTGCTGTAACATACTGAAATCCAGGGTCTTTCCTGCAATTTACCCACTTTTGAGCTTTTCTTTGCCTTCTAGTCCATTTAGACATTTTTCATAAATTTCCCATCCTTTTGGATCATTTTTGGAGCTCTTATATCTTTTTGGATAAGATATGAACAAAAATATGTAATGTAATTAATTATGGGTGTAATTAACCTAATTTCCTTCTCTCTCCTAAAAAATGATAATAATATATATAAATAGAATATTATGTTGAGTTTTTGCTCTTAAAGTTAATAATGGATGGATATCTCGAATTTTACTCATATAATCCATTAAAAGAAGTCTTTTCATATAATTCATTCATTTTAATGTATTAATATACATATTAACACCCAAATAGTAATTAAGGGCCATATTATGTATAAAACGAGAAGTTAATTGCATAGCATTATTCTAGACTTTTATGTGAGCTAGTGGATCAAATTTGGTGGCTTTTGGAGTTGATTTGACCCCTCAAAACTATTTTATACGCTTTTAATATAGTGTAAATTAAAATGGTGAATAATAACCCACCTTCATACCTCACTCATATTATGGACTAATTAAGCTTGAAAATACATGTAATAAGTGAATGGAGGACTCTTAGACTCCATATCTCGGATTTGGGAACCAAGGGTTGCATATAAAAGCAACACATAATTATTTTCTCAAGCATTATATTAATATATGCTTTAATAATAGAAATAATTATTGGAGGCCAAAGGTTGGGTGAAACGCAAATATAATTATATAGCATCAAACTAGACGTCATTAGAAACCTATGGTTAAAATTTGAAGCCATTTGGAGTTTGTTTGACCTCCCAAATGCATTAAACAAGTTTTTAATATAGTGTGACATAATAGCAATCGATATATATCATTGAATTGCATCATTTAAGCTAAAGTCCAACCTTTAAATGGCTGTCACGCGTGCCTGATCTATCATGGATCGTGACCCAATGGTCCAGGTTGGACGGGGATCCCATCCAACGGTAGGCGCTTTGTCTCCTACCTTGGATTAACCGAAACAGTAGCCGGGAAGACGCGGCTTGCTTCCTCTCCACCTTTCTCCCTCGTTTCTCCATCTTTTCTAGTACTTTCTTCACCTACAGGTTCATAGCGACCCCCCGGTTTGTTTGAGCCCTCACTTGTCCAGCGAGGCACATCATAGCTGAAATGCCATGCGGTGCCGGACAAGGCCTCTCACGGCCACCTCCTTTCGGCATCCACACCGATCCACACCTATATATATCTAGCCCCACACCTCCTTCGGCCCCTTAGCAACTTGCCCAAGCCATCAATTTCGTCCGAGGACGTGTGTGTAGCCGGCGACGTGGAGATTTTTCAGCTGTTCTTGCGGCGCTTCTCCCTCATGCTATGCGGCTCGTGCATTAAAATTGATTGGCTAGGTGAGTTCGTTGTTCAATTCTCTTCGTTTCGAGTACCTTTGCGTCCCGTTTGGTTGAGAAATGCAAAAATGCCCAATCTACCAAGCTCCCACCTCGGCGCCATGGTGCGATCGAGCTTGAAGAAGCTCGAGTGGGTTTTGACCATTTTTCCCCTGCGCGCCCTCCTATTTCTCTCTCTCACTGAGGGCATTATCGTCTTTCGGTTAATTGTTTTTATCATCCATGAAGCTTTTTTCTGATTGGCTCATCTTGTTTAATTCGTAGTAAATCGCTCGGTTATCAAAAAAATATAAATAGATACTAGTTGGAAATCTAAAATCATGTAGAATCCTAATTTTCAAGTTTTGAACCCTATTTTCCATACTAAATCTGATAATTAATTCAAACCCCAATTTAAATGTATAAAGTGTTAGAAAATGATTATAATAGTGTTTTAACTCTGTTTTTGAAAAGAAAATATGTTTTCTCGAGTAGAAAAATATTAGGAATCGTTTGGACCTATTTCCATACCCAAAATCCAAAATTTTAATCCATGGTTTATAAATGTGGACATTTTACACTTAAAGTACCTTTAAGTAACCTAATACATGTGTAATGTTTACAACTAGGGAAATATGGAATTGGATACAATTAGACTGGTGAATGTGATGGTAATGAATTGAAACTAAGGTATGTAGCCCCTATGTATGTGGATCCTATATTGGTATGTGAACCCTATTTATGTGACACCTAATTATGTGGAATGTATATTGTGCAATCAACCTACTCTTTAGTTGGGATTTTATCCATCCCTACCTTCATTATGTGCTAGCCTTATTATCCTTCTACATGACTTTATTTGTCTCTTTACTTATTTGATGCTTTTGTTGCCATTATGGCTCATCTAATTGAATTATATGGATCTTGTGATTGTCTATGTTGGCTCCTCTATTGAAATACTTGGATAATGTTGTTGCCTATGATGGCCCATTTATTGAGATTATTCATGGGTTTTATTCCCCAATGCAATGTTGCAAATGTTGTTTATATTTCCACTACTGCCAAGTGAACTATTAAGCATGATGTATTTTAGGCCAAATGACAATGTAGTGTACATGAGTACAAACCACCCATAGGGCACTGAGGTTTTAGTCCTCCTGCCGGGCACTGGGGTTCTAGTCCCCCTACCATTTTATATTAGGCACTGGGGTTTTAGTCCCCCTGCCACTTTATATAGGCACTGGGGTTTTAGTCCCCCTGCCACTTGGTGAGGTTCGGTAGGTGCCTCACCTTACATTGAGATGACTTTGTGTCTTTATATATTCATGCTAGGTGATTATTATTGTGGTGATTGATTATGGCAGTCTCCTCTCTCTTATTCTTATATTTGCCTCATTTCTTTTGAAATCTCTTAGTGTAAAAAATCTTTTATATTGCAATGCTTTAGATTATTTATTTGTCCTATTTCTCTTGAATAACACATACATTTTTATCTTTCTCTTGCTGGATGACCCCAACCATCCAGGCTAGGATCAGAGGGTGCATGGAAGCCTGGTGAACCTGCCTAAGGCTAAGGAGATCTTACACATCTAGATAGTTTGGTCTAGTTGCATAAACTTTTGTTATGTTGTTTGTGGAGATAAGTTGTATTAGTCTAAGTCTTCCTCTACCTAGATCCTTTCTCTTGTATGAAGATGTATCCCTTTTGGGAAAATTTTATAATGGACTCTTTATTCATTTTGAATAAAGTCAAGTTTTATTTCTTCCGCTACCACACATTTGGTGTTTTTGTTTGCCATGATTTTTTGTAGAGACTTGGTCTTTACACAAACTATATGTTTTTATGAAAAATGTAAGTATAATTTTCGATCAGCTCATGCAAGTAATTAACAATATTAATTTCTAAGTCTATTGAAGACCTAAATAAGACAAGATATCATCTGGGATTATGAAAATTAATCATTTGAGAGTAAAAGAATTGATGGACAAATACCATGTTTTTATGCTCTGGAAAACTATATTCATCTTAATATTAAATTCTTATCTTCTGTAAGTCCATATTTATTGTTCGAACTCATATGTTCCTAAAAATATAGTTAGAAACAAAAAACAATAGGAAATATTTCATTCATCAAAATATGTCCATGTAATGCCGTTGGGCCAAAGATATGCTTACGTAATCTCCATATATCATTTTATCATCAAAAGTGGAAACTAAATACCTATGAATGATTGAGATAATTAAGTTAGCCTATGGGTAAACTTTAGTGTGAATGGACCTCATTTGACCCTTAAAATGCAATAGGAATAAAAAACAAACTTTTAATAACTAATATGATTGGTTTTGGATAAATTCAACGCATTAGCCTGAATTTCATTATGGTATTCCATAACATGGACGTTTTTGACCCCCTTTGCCTTTTTTTGTCTAACTGATAAGACAATTACAATCTTTCCTTATTTTTTTCACTGTGCCTATTAGATAAAATTCCAGGAGCCTTATCTTCAACCTATCACCCTCCTTCTATCTATGAGGGACAATCTTTAGCCTCTCCCCCTAGTTCCTTCTCCCTCATATATCAACATCATCATAAGATCGTAGCTGAAGCATACACCTTGCATGATTATGATTCAGTGAACCCCAACTCATCTTTTCTAGTGCCCAAATGAGGAAATCCCCAAGCCCCAATGACGATTCCTTCTCCCCCTCCACCTACAAACTCCCTCACACCAATATTTATATAAACTCACCACCATGAAAAGAACCCTTGCACCATAACTATTCCTCATCAATGCGAATTGCTCTAGAAACCACTCAAGCTAATGCCCGCTCATCTCCACCATCGAATATGACAACCTTGTCCCTAAAGAAGCACCCATCAATGATTCATTACTTTCATGGTGAAGTAGGAACCAATTAGGATTAGGAAGAGTGGTTAGGTTTTTCTCTCCGAGCTAAGCAACTCATGCCTTGACACACACTTATTGTGTTATTGGGTCTATGATTATGTTTGTCATTATGTTTTTATTTAAACCTTAACTTATTCAAGTTAGTTGTAATGTAAAAGATCCCTATATATCATTTGTATATTGTTTTCTTATGTATTTTTGTCCATATGTTTCCACCTTCTATACATTAAGTAAGTTTGTTTGGGGAATCCATGACTCTTTGTTCAGGACACCCTCTCCATTGGGATTCCAACAAGTAGGAATACAATTAGAAGGAATGAAACTAAACTTGGTCATACTACTACCATTAAATAATGGGAGTAAGATATAATGACCCAAAGAATCGAGAGACATATATAAATAAGATCCTCCTTGAAGGTTTTGGGTGATGCTTTATCATGGCATCATAAACCTTGTTGGCTGTTGAGTTGAGCTTGTTAAGGATACATTTAATCTGTTGGAGTAGGATATTTCAATCCCTTCCTTCTTTCTTGGAACCTTAGAAATCTACTTTCACTTTTTTGAATAATTTTAGGGCCTTACTATTGTCTGTCCTAACAATAAACTTCATTCATTAAAGTAAGTTTACTATTAGTGTTCATATAAGAAATTTAACACTCAACCTTCATGTTAAAGAATTCATCATATGAATATCAGATTCATGTTCAAGAGGGATAAATCCTATTTAAAATCTAAAGCAAAATCATGAGAAGATTAACACACAATGATCTAAATTTCTATTATATGCTTCACAATCACATTATTGAAGGTCTTTCTTAGAAATCAAGGTTTTTCCTAGCATCATTCACTATTAAGAGGGCAATGATATAAGGAGGACACTTTATAAGGAATTTCAAGTAATTTATGTTACTCACTTGAAATTTCTCAAAGAATCATTTAATAATTGAAAAAACAAGTTATTGACTTCCATTTTTATATATGATATGATCATTGTGACACCCCTCCACACTAAACGAGATTAGTCAAAACAAAACATATGATCAACAACTAATCATCTATATTACCAAAAAAGAGGGTAAATTAAAAAGGATTTCAACATTACTATCATGTTTAGAAACATTACACAATGGCCCAACAACATGTATCACATCACATACCATACCAGGTATTTTCACATATGTCCAGTGGAATCAACCACAACATGTATATAATAAAGATGTTCTACATATACATGACATATACAAACATAGGCTAACTACCAGAAACCACATGTTGATATACATATCATCTACAAAACATCCCCGTCTGGATCTGAGAGTACATGGATGACTGTATGACTCTACAACTACTATCCGACCTTACACTTCTACTTCTCTCTAAGCTTCTCTTCCTCAACACCATGATCCTAACCATGCCACTGATGAACACCTAAAAAGATGTGGTGACCCACAAGGTGAGACCCATGTCCCATTGAGAGATATAACTCTCAACCAATGATTATTGATTACAACAAATCACATTATTATGAAAGTCAAGCAAATTAATAAGTTTAAACTAATTAAACAGGTTAAGCAGGCTAAGTAACTACAACATGTAAAACATGACTAACACAGTATATAGGGAAACATGTAAGGCTACCAATTTCTATATAGTTGATTTCTCTTACTACATAATATAATAATTAAGCAGTATAAGAAACAAGGAAACATGTTAACAACCAATATGAATCATGTTTAACCCTAAATAGATACACAACACAGATGTATTACATCTTTTATTAAGCCATGAGGAGTTTGAGGTATACCACTCAGACTCCAACTGACCACTACTAAGTCAAAATCAGTTCCATGTAAGATCTAGGAGTGACAAACTCCTAAGATCTCATCCACCCTTGGTTAGTATGAGTCATCCAAAATGACATATATAGTCAAGCTACAAAATAACCTAGTCCTCCCTTGGTATATAGGTCATGATACTAGTAACCATGGTATACAAATCTTATCATCCAAGGTACAACCACATCTGTCCTCAATCACATGTCATATACTAAATCATAAACATATGAGATACAACCTTAATCACGCTCCTCTTGAGGTATGACCACATCCATCCTAAAAAACATGCATATGCTCAATAGTATACAACTCCGAGCATCCATTAGAGGAATACTCATTTTACCATCCAACAAATCCTGACACTGGAATGGATCTATGGCGTAGGGCACTACATAATTAGGATTTCACAAAACCTTAACTAAGACTATATCCTTCTTCTTCAGCTTTGTCACCCTCCTATCCAGGATCAACACAGGACCCTCAACATACGAGACATCCTCATCCAAATCAACCTCCACTGGATGCAACATCAGCTCCGTATCTGAGTGACACTTCCTAAACATGGAAACATAGAAGACATCATGCAACTTGTGAAACTATGGTGGTAACTCAAACTTGTATGCCATCTTTCCAACACGTGACAAGATAGGGTATGGTCCGATAAACCTAGGAGCCAACTTACCTTCTTACCCATACCTCAACACATATGTGCAATGAGAAACCTTAAGATACACTCAATATTAGAACTTGGAACTCAAGTGTCCTATGATGGTTATCAACATGCAACTTCTGTCTATCCTGAGAAACCTTCAACTACTACTGTATCATGTTGATATTCTTTGTAGTATGATGTACTAGCTCAGGACCCAAAAGCTAATACTCACCTGTCTCATACCAATAAAGTAGTGACTAACAACGTCTTCCATATAAGGCCTCATACGGTGCAATATCTATGCTCCTATGATGAGTGTTGTTGTAGGCAAACTCTATCAAACTCAGATACATATCCCAAATGCTAAGAAACTTCAAGACACATGCTCTCAACATATATTCTAACATCTGACTGGTCCTTTCTTTCTGACCATCTATATGTAGATGAAAAGCTCTACTAAACCTTAAATGTGTCTCCATAGCTACATGCATACGTTCCAAAAAATGACTCCTAAACTTTGGACCTCTATCAAATACTATGGTAACTAGAATACCATGCAACCGAACTATCCCATCCACGTAGATCTGTGCCAATTTCTCCGTCGTATACATTGTCTTGATTGGAAAGAAGTGATCTGACTTGGTTAACTTGTCAACTATCACCTAAATGGAATCACGTCCTTTGGCTGTCCTAAGAAGACCAATCACAAAGTCCATGGTTCTATGATCCCATTTTCTCTGTGGTATCAACAAAGGTCGTAACGATCCTGCATGCTTATGATGTTCTACCTTGACTTGCTAATATAGTGGACAGTTAGAAACAAACTCTACCACATCACATTTCAAACTAGGACACCAATACATATTCTTCAGATTATGATACACCTTAGTCCTGCAAGGTTGCATTACGTAAATCAAGGAATGAGCTTCCTTAAGGACCATCTTTCTCAAACCATCAACATCTGGAACCACTGTCCTATTGTTAAAGCAAACTGTCCCATCCTCTGACTCATGAAATCCATCATACTTCTTGTTGCCAAACTCTACCTGGATGTTCTGTATCACAATATCATTCTTCTACACATCTCTGATCTGCTGCATGAAGGTAGGCTTCATCTACAACTATGCTAACAAGCCTTCCAAAAGAGAATCTCAAGCTATACATTCATCTGCCACAATGACACCAATATATCCTACTTATGGCACACCAAAGCATGTATCCATGCCTTCTCTATTGACGACAAAGATGAATTCCTTCTTAAAGCATCGACCACCATGTTTTCTTTCCCTAGATGGTAGTCTATCATGCAATCATAGTCTTTCATCAACTCCATCCATCTTCTCTGCCGCATGTTCAGTTCCCGCTTCCAGAAGATATATCGAAGGTTCTTGTGGTCGGTGAAGATGTGACACTTCTCTCCATACAGATTGTGTATCCAAATCTTCAAGACATGGACCACAACTGCAAGCTCCAAATCATGTGTCAGGTAGTTCTCCTTGTGTTTCTCAATCTATCACGAAGCAAATAAATTACATTCTTCTCCTGCATCAACATGTATCCCAAGCCATTCTGTGACACATCATAGAAAATGATGTAGTCTTTTCCTTGCTCAGGTAACACTAACACTGGAGCACTGGTCAAATTATCCTTCAGTATCTGGAAAGAACGTTGACACTTGTCATCCCAGACAAAAGGAACACCTTTCCTGTCAAATTGGTTAGGGGTAACGCTACACTGCTGAAGTTAATAATGAATCTCCTTTAGTAACCATCCAAACTTAGGAAACTTCAAGCCTCCATCAGTTTCTTCAGCTGTTCCCATTCCAACACTGACTATACCTTCTTAGGGTCCACACAAACACTTTTAGCTGATATGATATGTCTTAGAAAGATATTTCTGTCAACCAAAACTCACGCTTACTGAACTTGGCCTACAACTTGTGCTGCCTCAACAACATCAACGCCTAACAAAGGTGCTGTTGGCTATCTCTGGAGTGTATCAAGATATCATCGATAAACATGACCACAAAATGATCCAAGTACGACCTGAACACCTAGTTCATCAGATCCATGCTGGCGCGTTGGTTAATCCAAACGGCATAACCACAAACTTGTAGTGACCATGCCTAGTCCTAAAAGATGTCTTAGGCGTGTAATCTATCTTGATCCTCAACTAGTGATATCCTAATCTCAAATCTGTCTTTGAGAACATAGTGGTACCTCTCAACTGGTCAAATAGGTCATCAATCCTGGGAAATGAATACTTGTTCTTTATCCTCACCTTGTTCAATTGCCGGTAGTCTATACAAAGCCTCATGGAACCATCCTTCTTCTTCACCAACAATACGGGAGCACCCCACGGGGAAGTGCTCAGTGTAATGAAACTGTTGGATCTAGGGCATTAGAGGGGGGATGAATAGAGCTTCAAAATTCTCACAAGATAAGTTAGACCTTCAAATTATATCAATAAAAACCAATAGCTTAAGAGCAATTTGAAGTCCTAACTAAGAAAGCCTAGCAAGGATGAGAGAAATTAAAACATGCACTTGGACAAGGTGGTTTAGAGTGGTTCCACTCTCCAAACTAAGAGAGAGTCAATCCACTACCTAGAGAGGTCAACCTCTAGGACTTTGCAATCTGTGTATACCTATATTCATTCATAAGAGATACAAGGAGACCACCATACATCCAAGGACTTACCTACTCAAGACAAGAGTCTTCCACCTACACAAGGACTTACCCACTTGATCAAGATGTCTTCTGCCTTCAATAAGGACTTACACACACTTGCATCAAGTCTTTGGCCTTGAAGGAATTTTCCCACTCTTCTTGAATCTTAGCCTTTCCCTTCTCCTTCTCCTAGAGAAGATCTTCACCTCTTTTTCAACCTTGAAGAAGACTAGCAACAACTTCACCTTCCTCAGAGTAGCTTGCTTCAACCTTTTCTCTTGGAGAAAGGGGGTAAGGAAGATGGAATGGAATGAGAGCTTTACAAGTACATGGGGGTAGCTCTCTTACAACTGGCCTAACTCACTCATAATCATGAAATGCTTTATAAATGAGAGAGAGAGGATCAAGGAGTTGCAACACACTCAACTATAGAAAGGACTTAGAATAGCATGAATGAGCAAACTTGGAATGAACTCCAAGGGATCTTATTTATAGTTGGGGGTGTTCCCTTGAGTGTGTGATCACTTAAGGAAAAAATATAGCCATTTTACAAGTTACAAAAGATCTTATTCGCTCAAAACAACCCTCCAACGGTTATAATCACTTTTTCTACATTTTCTGTATAGTACATTTGATCGAGTTTCAATAAAGATAACTCGACCGATCCACTAAGTGACAAAGCCAATTTTCAAACTATCGGTCAAGTTTGTCTTGGGAAACTCGACCAATGAGTTAAAATCAATTTTTCTTAGTTGATCAATCGGTCAAGTTCCGTGAGTATGCAACTCAACTGATTGGTCTCTCTAGAAAATCCATCACTAGATCAGTTGAGTTTCCAACTCGATCGATAAACAACCTGTGATAAATTTTCTAAATTGACTTTTGAGTGATCAAACATTGGAATTAAGTGTGCCTGATTTTTTCTCATCTTAGTTACAAGTCATATTATCAACACAAGTGATTACAAAAATAATCTAAGGTCATTTGGAGTGATTTCCCAAAATGCGCACTTGCATTGCTTTTGACTTGAACTTGGACAAGCTAGGGCTTGTATAATATGATCCTTTTCATGTACCTAAAGCCTGAAATCAATCTTGAACAAACATATTAGATACATAAGAATGGAATGTTTAAGTCATTATAAAAATATGGGCAATGTATTGTTGGTATGTATGCCCTGAGAGACAATCATATGATGATTGGATTGACATACATCATGATTGATTTGATAAATATCAAAGGCAAGCCTCCAATTTATTCTGGTTCAATCCATTATGATATAATGATGAAGAAGAATGAATGTCTAAAGAATGACAATACTCAATGATGTATGTCTTCAAGTACATGACTTGAAGAATGAGACCATACATATGATAAGAGTATGTACATTCTTGTTATGTCCCTAGTTGTATGCCATTGTGGAATGTCAATAGAAAACAATGACACATAATGACTAGAGTGTGTGTTGGTTGATGACAATGTCTCATTAGTCATGATATATGATATCAAACCAAGCACGTAGATACATGTTAGAGAATAGTGTATCGGACAGACCCACCATGAGATTGACTAATGGAACCATGACATGGTAGTTAGAATCATCTCTCATAGTGATGGTGGTGATTGTGATTCTTAGACCTGAAATCACTACAGTCATCGGATGTGATTGGGTACACTTTGACATCATCAAACGCAGTCTTGAAACATGGGTTGTTATAAAGGTGATGATTGGGTGGCTTTGATGCATGAGATATACTGTGAGTGATAGATATGGGATTTGTCCCTCCTAAGGGAGTATGATGTCCATGCCACTTGATAAGCGAGACTAAGAACAACATGCACATGCACATGCGAATCAATATATGATATTGATGTCACACATATCTCAGACAGTTTGCTCTAGTTCAAGAAACATGAATAAACGTTGAAAGGATGACAACTCCATGCCTTGAGTTCATTTAGGATATCAGAGAAAAAGGAATTATACATTCATTGGAACATCAATTGCAGACTGCATGATTGAAAGTTGTTCTCTAACTTTCCATATCACTTGGGTAGCACTGATGTGCGACTAGTTACCGCTCTTTTCTTGTGATGTCATAAGCTAGTTATGGACATTCACTACCAATGTGACATGGGACCTATAGGGTCACACACATAGGATTAACTTGGAAGAGGAGTTTATCCATTAATGATGTTTGGATTGATTACTAAAGTGTTTAGATACTCAATCAAACATTCAATTAATAGACTTGACTCAAAATCATCAAGTTCAAGTGTTGAACCAACTGATTAGAGTGTCATATTGATTGAGAACTGAATTGACTGAGTTCTACACAATCTGGACCCCCAACCAACCGATTCACTCGGTGAACCGATTGACTCATGGTTAGTGGGATGACCAGTTCACTCTAGTGATCCGATCGGTTCAACTGGACCAAACGAGCAGTGTTGGGTTTTACCAGTTTGTGAGAAAAATTTCCCATTTCACAAGTCCAATTCGATTGGGACAAGAATTGATCTTTGCATTAATTTGAAACAAAATAGGAAAGTCAATTGCAAGAAAGTCTGGCTTGTGAACCGACCGGTTCAAACAACCAACCGACCGGTTCACTAGTGAACTGATCGGTTAACCTACCGTAGTACAAATTATTCATGGAAAACCTGACCCTTCTACTCCCACACAGATTGGGAACCCTGACCCTGCCCTCTACTATAAATAGAGGGGTACATGGGGCTTCTCTAGACACACAACAAACAACATCTCAGAAAGAATTCTGAGAAATAGTTTCTCTACAAAATTGTTGTCCTCTCTAGTTTTAGTAAGCAAGAGAGCCTGAGAAAGTACCACCTGAACATGGAGGAGGCACAACAAGGGAAAGACAAATGTAGAACAACAATTGGTTGTGGGGAGTGTGTTGGTGACTAGTACACCAACAAAAGGGGACAACTCCTTCTAGTCCATTCTTTAGGATGACTAGAGTTTGCGGTAGTCTGTGTGGACTATCTATAGAGGTGGGAGACTTCTTCCACTCAGGAGGATGACACTCAACCGTAGTCTGGGTCAAGACCAGGAGCTGCACAGATGCCATCGAAGATAGGTGGTTGAAGACCACACTTGCTGTGAGGTATAGTCACTGAGCAAGCCTCAGGACCAGGTATAACTCGCTAAAACCATCCTTCCCATTACATAGATATTGATGCGATCTGCTGGTTATGGGTTTATTGTCAAGTAAATTTTTGTTTCCGCTGCCTACTCCGACCACGTAAAACCCAACAGTGGTATCAGAGCCACATCAATACTCTATATTTTGGGATAATCGATATGATCAGATTTTGATTTTACCATCTTTTATTTATTGCATACGATGCGAATATTTAAATGACTAATGTGAATATCTGATTAATACCACATGATCCCAAACTAATATATACATATATGATATAGTATATATGCAATCGATACATGTCACCCTAAAATGGTTTTGATGGTGGATGTGTAGCATGGTTATGGCCTATAAACCCTATGTGCATGTGTGTGGTTGGTTATGTTTGTTTGCATCTCAGTCTATGCACTGAGCTCTCTTCTTCTATTCTAAATGTAACTTGAGATAACTCGAGATTTTCTTCTACCTTTGCTCCCCTCGAATGTAACTCGAGGTTTCACAAAGACTATGTAAAATAGGATTAGCTTTATTTCTTGTTATGATGAAGACTAAAGGTAACTGCTTGATGGACAGAGACGACCGACTAAGGAGCAGTTGGTTGACCGATGAGAAGCCCCGACGACCAGATGAGCCCACCATATGGAGGAGCCAGATGACCGGCTGGAGGTGACCAATCGACCAGCGAAGAGGCGAGTCATCCAGCTCAAAGGTTGAACCAGTAAACCAGGATTGGCAAGCACATATCTTCATCAATAACATGTTGCATGTGATGTAGACCTTGGATGATCGTAGTTCCTTGTGGCTCGAAGGAACTATAATAAGATGGATATAATCATCGCTTTATCATTATTTCATGTTTTCATTTGTGGGATATAGCATGTACATAATACGTGCTATATATGTGGTGATTGGATACATATATACATATATAAGCAAATAAAAACCCCTTAACAAACATATTAAGTTGTAGATGCCTTCTAAAAGTAGCACAAATGAAAAGGTTGATTGACTAAGTGTGGGCATGCCTTTGTGTGGTGCACTGTCTATCTCGTGGAAGTGTGATGGTGAATATGTGGGTCTACCTTCACATGGTGCATATTCATTGTGTTGGCTTTTGGGTTGGACTTAACAAGGCGACCTTGATAGGATCAAGCACCTTGAGGTACAAAGATCAACATGGCAAGGAGTTGCACATGACATCTATCAAGAATTGCATATGATACAATTGGTAAAAGTTGCCTACCTGAAAGATTCTAGTTGTGGGTGATAGCCCTCACTCGTCCATGACTTAGATGAAATCAGGATCTTGCTCACTAGAAGGTTGTACACTGTAATCTTCTGAATTGATAATGAGGGTTATCAATTTGAGACAAAATAGTGAGACCATTAATTAAAGACCTAATTAAATATCATCAATTTTCAAACCTGATCAAATAAAAGAGTTTTGGACTAAAATTGCAAATTTTCTTTTTGTAGAATAAATGGCTACCAACAACAATCACTTTTCATTGCGATCGGTCCTTGAGAAGGACAAGCTAAATGGTAACAAATTCCACAAATGGTGTAGGATATTGAGAATTATTCTCACTCAAGAGCTAAACCTCTATGTCCAAGATACACCAGAGCCAGAAAAACCCACTCCCACCGCACCGAAGGCTGAAAGGGATGCTTACAAGAAGCATATTAAGGATGCCACTGATGTGAAGTGATTGATGTTGTACTCAATGAACTATGAGTTGCAGAGACAACATGAGAACATGGACTTCAATGAGATGGTTCAACATCTCAATAACATGTATCAAGACTAGACACAATAAGAGAGATATGATGTCTCCAAGGCACTGTTTAAGTGCGTCATGACAGAAGGAGATCCAGTAGGCCCTCACACACTCAAGATGATTGGGTATGTGGAGAACCTAACTCGACTGGGATTCCCTTTGAGCCAAGAGTTGGCTATTGATGTGATACTACAATTGTTGCTAGAATCCTACAGTCAGTTTGTGATGAACTACAACATGAACAACTTTGACAGGCCCTTTGACAGAATTGTTGGGCATGTTTAGGACAGCCAAGGCACATATGAAGAAAGACAAACCCAAATATGTGATGATGATCAATAGAAAGAAGGGAAAGTCTAAAGGCTAGGGCAAGGGCAAAGCAATGAAAGGTTCTAATGCTAGCCAGCAACCCAAGTCATCTTCAATACTCAAAGCCAAGGGAGGGATGAACAAGGAAGGAAAATGTCACCATTTTCATGAGCCAAGACATTGGAAGAGAAATTGCCCTTTCTACATAGATGAACTAAAGAAGAAGAAGGATGGGGTGAAATCTCCACCTCAAGTATTATGAAATAAACTTAAAATACTTCTTTATTTAAGTTATGTGATACCAGGAGATATATATGACATATTTGATGTGTAGGATCTGAAAAGAAGTGAAGGCCTTTATGAAAGGACCAAGAAGGAACACTCATCAAGAATGGAGCAAGTATTGCTTCCATAGATAGTATTAACTTTAGTTTATTTCAACCCAAGAAGCATGTAATAGAGTTATGAACTGCTATTTCATTTTTCCAATACAAATGTTTCTTTTTATTTTTGCATCTTGTAACGACAAGGATGTCTATCCATAAAAAAATTTATGTTTCAATTTTAAAGATATGATCTTTTTATGGGGATTCCTTATATATCTTGTGGTACTTGGTATGCATGAGATAAAATAGTAATACCTAAAAGTTATTCACAACTCAAACAATAAATTAGCATTATCATCTAAACAAATGAATGAGAAATTCATCTCTAGGTTCCATGTTGATGGATAAACTAGACTCTCTTGGTTAATGAACCATTAAGAGATATGAATGTCTTGTTTATTGGGCATGATGACAAGTCAATCTTCACTAGATGTAGTGGGAGAATGACTATTCTATTAGGTATAATACATATTGATGTATATACATACCTATTGGAATAAATGCTAATACTTCAGATATGGTATTTAATGAAATAAAAATATGAATATCTTAAAGTATTGAAGAATATCTTAAATGAAGAACAAACTTGGTAAAAGTATTAATTCTTTTATATGATCAATGTATGAGATATTTAAACCAAATGTTTGAGGACCTTGTGAGTAACTGTGATAGTGTATCATAGAGAACTCATGATTAAGGCATAATAATGTCTAAATCAAATAAGGAATCATACTCTAAATAGTAAGAGCATGATCATCAAACAAATAACTAATATTCTAGAATTCTTCTAAAGAACATGCTTTACACTAAATAAATGTACCATTCAAAATGTATAAAAGGCATCATATGAGATATGGTATTGGGAATGTTCTAATATGTCTTTTAGTGATTTAATGCTCATATAAGAAAACTAGTTTATTAGAAAGAGCTTCATTCACAAATCACACATTAGTTGAATACTAATCTCAATCCAATAACAAAGTGTTTGTTATAAGGAATTCTGAATTCCAAAAGAATCAATGGGAGAGAAGTAGAACTCGAAATGTTTGAGATCAACATAATAACATTGAAACCTGATAAGGTACAAAAGGAGATTAAGAATCACAAGTGTTGTGGAATCTCAAATTCCTTATGTAACAGATACACCTCATATATCTAGTAGAAAACACCTTGAGCTTGATGGATAATAATATCCTACAAACTCAAAGGTGATGAATTGGTCATATGATGATGAACCAATAATCTATCTAGATGATGTTGAGGAACCTGATTTTGAGTTATGACTTGAATCCATAAGATCCAAAATAACTTCCATGTGAACCAAATAAGGTATGACCTTAATGATAGCACTTATAGGAATAAAACCCATAAGTGAAATTGGGTGTTAAGAGTTAAGCCTGACATGGATGACATTTGAAGAGCTAATTGGTTGAGATGAATTCAAGTGAGTTCAAGGTGTTGAACCTGATGAATTTATTTAACCAATTGTAGTTGCTATAGGCCATAAAGGATCATGATTGCTATTGGAACTTGAAGACTATGAAATTTGGTATATGGATATTAAAACCGCATTGCTAGAAGGAATAACATGAGGCTGTGTATGTCACACAATCTGAAGGGTTTTATAATTCTATTAATAGAAATGCAGTCTATAAGTTACAAAAGATTAATCAATATGATTGATTAAATACAAGAACCTCAGAACTGGAGTCTTTACTTTGATTATATAGTCAAAAGATTTGAATGATATATCAAAATAAAGAAGGGATTTGTGATTACAAAGATTTAGTGGGAGCATATTCATATTCCACATGATGATGAGGAATGAAGCATTCTAGGAATAGAAACTGGTGTGGAAATACCTTCTTTAAGAGAATAAAGAGAAATGACCTATGTGATAGGAATAGAGACCTATAGAGATAGTTCTCAAAAGTCTCTTGACCTGATAAAGAGAGAGAATACATTGACAATCTATGCTGAAGGGTTCAGTATGCAAAGATTCAATGGGAGAAAACTTATCCATATTACATGGAGTTAGTCTCTTAGATGCCTAATGTCCCAAATTCTTATGAAGAATAAGAACACATAGATAGATGCCTTATGCATTTGCAATTGGATCTATAATGTATGGAATCATCCCATTATCTTGTATGTATTAGACATGACAAGAAAATATATGCATTCATCATCTTGTATGTATTGGACATGACAATATGATTTGCTCATCCAGTTATCTCGCATATAATGGACATGGCGAGTGGATGTATGTCTAGTGAGAGTCACTGGAATGCCATAAATAACTTATTTAAGTACTTTTGAAGTATTAAAGGATTAGTTCTATGGTAATAAAAGGAAGAGTTGAGTGTAAATTAGTTACATTGATGTAAGCTTTCGAGATAACATAAATTGATTGTAAATTACAAAATATAAAAGTGAATATATGTTGATAAATGGAAATGTTTCGAGTAAAATTAAAAGCCATTTAATTCTCAAAGGAATGTCAAGTATCCTTGTGTTGAGAACACCGAAGGATACCATATGGATCTAGAAGTTCATGGTGATGAACATATATATATATATATATATATATATTACAACCATTGATGACAAAGTAGAAATACTAAGTCAAACAATGGAGCTAATTGTTAGGTAAGGAATATCAACATCAACTCCATCTCATATGAAATGTCGTACAATGAGGAGATGTGAAACATGCAATATACTGACTAAAGCAAACTGTTGTTAACTCACTGGATTAGCACTAGCACAACAAAAACATGTTGGACATGTTTAGAGATCACTAAGAATATGATTCAAAGGTGATTATCTCTAAGTGCAAGTGGGAGTCTGTTGGTATGTATGACATGAGAGCCAATCATATGATGATTGGATTGGCATACGTCATGATTGATTTGATAAATATCAAAGGCAAGCTTCCAATTTATTCGAGTTCAATCCATTATGAGATAATGATGAAGCATAATGAATGTCTATAGAATGACAATACTCAATAAGGTATGTCTTCAAGTATGTGACTTGAGCAATGAGATCATACAAATGATAGGAGTATGTACATTCTTGTTATGTCCCTAGTCATATGTCATTGTGGAAGGTTAATAGACAACAATGACACATAAAGACTAGAGTGTGTGTTGGTTGATGACAATATCTCATTAGTCATGATATATGATATCAAACCAAGCACATAGATACATGTTAGAGAATAGTGTATCGGACAGACCCATCATGAGAGTGACAAATGGAACCATGACATGGTAGTCAAAATCATCTCTCATAGTGATGGTGGTGATTGTGATTCTTAGACCTGAAATCACTACACTCGTCGAATGTGATTGGGTACACGTTGACATCATCAAACACAGTCCTGAAACATGGGTTGTTATAAAGGTGATGATTGGGTGGCTTTGACGCATGAGATAGACTATGAGTGATAGAAATGGGATTTGTCCCTCCTAAGGGAGTATGATGTCCAAGCCACTTGATAAGCGAGACTAAGAAAGACATGCACATGCACATGTGAATCAATATATGATATTGATGTCACACATATCTCAGACAGTCTGCTCTAGTTCAAGAAACATGAATGAACATTGAAAGGATGACAACTCCATGCCTTGAGTTCATTCAAGATATCAGAGATAAAGGAATTATACATTCACTGAAACACCAACCATAGACTGTAGGATTGAAAATTGTTCTCCAACTTTCCATATCACTTGGGTAGCACTGATGTGCGACTAGGTACTGCTCTTTGTTTGTGATGTCATAAGATGGTTATGGACATTCACTGCCACGTGACATGGGACCTATAGGGTCATACACATAGGATTAACCTAGAAGAGGATTTTATCCATGAATGATATTTAGATTGATTATTAAAGTGTTTAGGTACTCAATCAAACATTCAATTAATAGACTTGACTCAGAATCATCAAGTTCAAGTGTTGAATCAACTGATTAGAGTGTCAGATTGATTGAGAACTGAATTGACTGAGTTCTGCACAATCTGAACCACCAACCGACCAGTTCATTGGGTGAATCGATTGGCTCATGGTCAGTGGGACGACAGGTTCACTCTAGTGAACCGATCAGTTCAACTAGACCAAATGAGCAGTGTTGGGTTTTCCTGATTTGTGAAAAAAAGTTTCCTATTTCACAAGTCCAATTCCATTGGGATAAGAATTGATCTTCACATTAATTTGAAATGAAATAGGAAAGTCAATTGTAGGAAAGTCTGGCTTGTGAACTGACCAGTTCACACAACCAACCGACCAGTTTACTAGTGAATCGACCAGTGCGCCTGCCGCAATGCAAATTATTCATGGAAAATCTAGATCCTTCTACTCCACATAGATTGGGAACCCTGACCCTTACCTCTACTATAAATATAGGGGTACAAGGGGCTTCTATAGACACACAACAAACAACATCTCAGAATGACTTCTGGGAAATAGTTGCTCTGCAAAGTTGTTGTCCTCTCTGATTTTGGTAACCAAGAGAGCCCAAGCAAGTGTCGCCTGAACATGGAGTAGTCACAGTGAGGGAAAGACAACTATAGAACAATAATTGGTTGTGGGAGAGTGTGTTGGTAACTAGTACTCCAATAAAAGGGGACAACTCCTTCTAGTCCGTTCTTCAGGATGACTAGAGTTCCCGATAGTCCATGTGGACTATCTATAGAGGCGGGAGACTTCTGCCGCTCAGGAGGACGACAATCAACCGCAGTCCAGGTCAAGACCAGGAGCTGGACAGATGCCGTCAAAGACATGTGGTTGAAGACCACACTTGCTGTGAGGTATAGTCATTGAGAAAGCCTTAGGACCAGGTATAACTCGCTAAAACCATCCTTCCCATTACATAGATGTTAATGCGATCTATGGGTTTATGGTTAAGCTTTTTTTAAATATTTCTGCTGCCTACTCCAAACATGTAAAACCCAACATGTATAACTCTCAAGTCAACAAAAACCCTTCTCTAACATCTCCTACAACTATTTGTTCAACTCCTACATCTTTGCTGGTGCCATCCTGTAGGGTGACTGCGATATGGGTTGTATTCCAGGAACAAGATTGATCTCAAAATCCATCTCTCTAGGAGGGGAAGCACTAAGAAACTCTTTACACAATACATACTCAAACTATCACACTACTAGTACCTCATCGATACTACGATTCCTCACCTTGGTATAAAAAAATGTGCTAAGAAGGCCTCACACCTGTGTCTCATCAACCTATCCGCTGTCATAGCTGACATCAAACACATAGGAAAAATATTCCTATCTCCTTGAAAGATCCACGAAACATCTCCATCACAAAATGTCACCACCTTGGAACTACAACCCAAAACAACCTTGTACTTCTCCAAGGTATCCATCCCTAGGATCCCATCAAATCCATGCATGTTAACTGGCATAAGATCCACTTAGATCCCGCATCCTCAGAAAGAATGAACAAAAAATGGACACACCTCCCACAACTCAATAGAACCAACTAAAGGGGTTTCTAGCCAAAGACTATCAGATCTACTACAAATAGGCAGATAATAACTACTTATCACCTATCTGGTAATAAAAGAGTGTGTCACACCTGGGTCAACCAAAATAGATACAAAAGAAGATGTAGATAAGTCAGAATGAAAAAGTTCCATCTGACATGTCCTGACCCATGGATTAACCACTCCCTTCACTGACTCATAGTGTAGAATCTAACCATTTCCTATTGTCATCCACATCCTCCACTAGCTGGTCTAGAGGATCCCACATATGATGTTAGGCTACATCCTGTACCACCACCACTGTTGAACTATTGCTGCTACAAACCTTGCTGACTCTGCCTTGGCTGTTATGTCACATCTTCATCCCTCATGGGACATGTCCACCTTATGTGTCCCACTTGCTCACACTTGTGACAAGTCCTCGAATTATACTACTTCTTAGACGTCCCTATCACTAACACATACGCTGTACTGTGAACTCCTACTGACAGAAAACTACAACCTTGTCCCTTACTCGGGGAACACTATGACAAAACTCCTATCTTAGGCTCAGAAAAGGTAGATCTCTACTGTGACTGAGGTGAAGAAAACCTTGGCTTTTTAAAGCCTCTAGACAACTGCCCCTAAAATTGAGTTGGCCTCTTCTTAATGGAATTCCTTCTCCTATGATCTTTCTAAATGGAGAAGGTAGGACCGGGACATCCAAGTGGAGAAGTCCAAGGAGCCTTCCCCTGACTTTGTTACTTGGTTGGAAGATGGAGGTGGATATAGTGGCTTCATGTTTCTCGATAACATACCTCTCAATCCATCTCACTGACTCCACAAAGGTAGAGAGCCTCCTCCTATTCTCTAAAGTAGATGTTGTCATAGACAATTCTGAGATCAAGCCCTTCTCAAATCTATATATCCTCTCCTTCTCCATAACCTCCATATGAGGACATAACCTCAAAAACTCCACAAACTTGGCCTCATACTCATTGATGGTCATGGAACCTTGCCTTAGCTTCTTAAACTTCACCATCTTCTCATCAAACTATGTCTCTAGGTAGTATCGACTCACAAACTCCCACTAAAACTCTTCCCAACCTATCACAACTTTTGGTCTCTTCTCCTTCTTAATGGCCTACCAATGATCAAAACTTCCCTATAGAAGATAAACCACATGTTTCACCTTGTCCTCTTCTGGGATGTTGAGGATCTTGAATGCCTACTCAAGCTCCGTCAACCACATATCAACATCAGCTGGGTCTGCTTTACCCACATACTTGATTTCCCCCAACGTCTCAGCCTCTCGAACATCTTCCCAGAACCCAAAGATTCTACACTAGGGACATCTTCCCTAGATTGAGGTACGGGTGCTCTATCCACTATATGCATAATCGTCACCATGAGTTGTCCAAACATGGATTGGAAAGTAGGATTGGCCATGGCTGCATGGTCAAATTGAGGCACCGTGGGCTTCTCTGACCCCATCTCAGGCACTCTATCATCACATACCTACCTCCTAGCACCACCTCCTATCACAACATAACTACTCTCAACATCTTGTTCATGTTCTCCAAACATATGTGCATAAGCATAAGCCATAATCAAATATGTTGAATTATGTAAGAATAGACACAAACTAAAGTCTTATGTCCCCATAGACTCAACAAACCTAGAGACATGATACCAACCTTATGATGTGAAACCCCTCCACACTAAACGAGATTACTCAAAACAAAACATACGATCAACAACTAATCATCCATGTTACCAGAAAAGAGGGTAAATTAAAATTGATTTCAAGATTACTATCATGTTTAGAAACATTACACAAAAGTCCAACAACCTGTATCACATCACATACCATACCAGATGTTTACATATATGTCCAGTGGCATAGACCACAACATGTATACAAAAAAGATGTTCTACATATACATGCCTTATACAAACACAAGAAAACTACTAGAAACCACATGTTGACATACACATTATCTACAAAATATCCCCTGCCCAGACCTGAGAGTACATGGACGACTTTAGGATTCCACAACTACTATCCAACTTTCCACTTCTACTACTCTTTAAGCTTCTTTTCCTCAACACCACAATCCTCACCATGCTACTGACGACCACCTAAAAATGTGGTGACCCACGAGGTGAGACCCATGTCCTAGTGAGAGATATAACTCTCAACCAATGGTTATTGATTACAATAAGTCATATTATTAAGCAAGTTAAGCAGATTACGCAGTTTAAACAAATTAAACAGATTAAGTGGGCTAAGTAACTACAATAGGTAAAACATGACTAGCACATATAAGACAACATGTTAGACTACCCCTTTCTATACAGTTGATTTCTCTTACCACATTATATAACAACTAAGTAGTACAAGAAACAAGACAACATGTTAACAACCAATGTGGATCATGTTTAACCCTAAACAAATATACTTCACGACTGTATTACATGTTTTATTAATCCCTAAGGAATTTGAGGCATACCAATCAAACTCCAAATGACTACTACTAAGTCAAAATCAGTTCCATACAAGATCTAGGAGAGCCAGAATCCTAAGATCTCATCCACCCTTGGTCAGTATAAGCCAGCCACAACAACATATATCGTCAAGCTAAAAAACAACCTAGTCTGCCCTTGGTATATAGGTCACGACACTAGTAATCAGGTTATACAAACCCTATCATCTAAGGTACAACCACAATTGTCCTCAATCACATGTCATATACTAAATCATGAACATCTGAGATATGGCCTCAATTACTCTCCTACTGAATTATGACACAACCATCCTAAAAAACATGCATATACTCAACAATATATGACTCCAAGCATCAATTAGAGGAATAACCATTTCACCTTCCAGCAAATCCTGACACTGGAATGGATCTATGGCATAGGGAACTACATGATTAGGGTTTTACTTGATTAGTTAATGCCAATTGGGTAATTTGAATTACATCAATCATGTTACATACAAACCCTAAAAATAATTCTACAAAAAAATAGGTAGATTGCAACATCTGACGATATAAAATGTATGAAGTATAAAGTTCTTCACATCATCACATGATACTGATTCACTGCCATACATGCAGCCATACTCATTATCATTCTATCACATGATACAAGTCCTTATCACATCATGAAGAGGATAATACCTCAATTTGGGCATAAGGCCATGTCCAAGGTCATAATACCATTCACATTATTCCCTGAAAGAACATCGTTATCTTTCGATGCCTCATGAAGGCTCCCCATACCATCACCATACGTGAGACACATAAGTTGGTACAACATTACATATAAGAGTCATGCTGTTCATATCATAACAATTGGGGTTACAATAACATAGAGACATAAAGTACTCCGTTATCATATTAACTAAGCATCACTTACTTGGATTAGGGTTAGGTTCAACAAGGTAGGTGATTGATGGTTTCAAAATAGTAATTAGGGTAAACCCTTATTCTTATCATCTCCATCAATCATGAAAGAACTTAGGTCAAATATCACCATCACAAAGTCAACAAAACATGATGATCATATAGATAAGAAATCTTCATCAAACACTTGGATCAAAGGTGTCATCAACCATTGAAACGTCATTAAAGTTGGCAACCGCTAACCTAGGGTTAGGTCATATTGGTGACCGCTAAGGCTAAGAAACATCAACGATCGATGAAAACATGAAGAAATGGCGATCAATTGGAATTCAAAACTTGGCAACCACTTAGGGTTCACCATCCTCATTGATCGCTAAGGGTCCAAGTCTTCAACGACCACTAAGGGTCCAAACCTTGGTAACCATCAAACATGTTTAAACTTCATCGAACGCTAAGACACACAAGTTATTGGCAATGATATAAGATATATCATTCTTAGTGACCACATACATCAAAACTCAATGACCCATCAAGAGAGAGGAAATTTTGGCAACCATGAAGAGACCAAAACCCATTGATCGCTAAGAGGGTGAAATCTTGGCAACCACTAGGAATCCAAAATAGGCTAGTTACCACTAGAAATATGAAAGGTCATCATGTTGCATCTTTAGAGAGAAGATCAACTCAAAACCCTAATTAGCAATCCACAAGAGAGAGAGAGAGCGAGAGTGTATCTGTGTGTGTGTGAGAGAGAGAGAGTAAAAACCATCATTTCAATAAGCATGCAAGGACCCACACTCCCATCATAAAAGAAGGTTCATGAACAAAGGGATTGGGGTTCATTCAAGGTGTCATTCTTCTCAAGAACCATCATATAGCCACAAACCCTAGGTAAAGGCATCATATTTCTACTTAGAACAACATTATGAGGCAAGATCATGTGCATGCAAGATGAAAGTAAGCAATAATCATCGATAATGTTATATAACTCACCTTTGAGAGGATGAAGCAACTACAAATAGTAAGGTAGCTCAAAGATGAGAGGGTAGAAACCATAACTTGAGCACCCTATTTTTCCCATTCTAGATCCTCCACCAAAAGAAGCAAACCCTAGGTAAAGGAAGCAAGAAAGAGATGTTCTTCAAGATCTAACTCAATCACCACCATGGAACACCATGGTTTTGGCCAAGGAGAGAAAGAAGAAGGGTACAATAAGGAAAATGTATGTAGAGAAGTAGATCTCACTTACTAAGACCAAGAAGAAGAGCAAGGAAGCACCAAATGATCACAAGAAGGATAGATTCAAACCCTAGATCAACATGCAAGGAAGATCTGGCCTTCTCCTTCAACCTTGAGCTCCTCTTTCATCACCAAGCAAGAGGGGGCGAGATATAAGATTAAGAAGGGAGAAGAGATAGGAAACAAGGTGTGTAAAAATGTTATTTGCATTCAAAGAGAGGGCTCTATATAACTTTGGGTTGGAGAGAGAAAGGGGGTTATGTGTTAAGATAAACATGCCATGTGTTCAAGAGATCTCACTTAAGCAAGCACTATACTCAACCATGCAACTACGGCGACCCCATTAAGAAAAGCCATTGACCAAGATGATCCAGAATAGCAAATGAACACTAAGAATCTTTGGTGACTAACAATACAAAAAACCAAATGATTTCCAAAGCCAACTCTAGGGATTCTTGGCAACCAAGATGGACCATGAACCCCATCGACCGCCAACCCTATGTGGTCCAAGAGAACATCATCTACTGCCAAAACTAGAGGGCACATAAAAAGTTGGCGATCACAAAAAACTAGGGGCTCAACACCCAAGGTCAAACATCAACTTAGGGCATCCATTCAAACCCTAATCTCACACATGAGATGTCACCACTCAAACCAAGGTGTGACAAGGCACTCCAAAGCTCAACCATATCAAACATGATGTGGAAACATGCATGGAATAATAAGAATGTGACAAATTGCAAGAAACCCTAGATGTGTGTAATTTGCAGTTAGGTCTAAAACATACACATATATGCATAACTAGCTCAAAAAAATCCAAATTGGACTAAGCTTGATACATAAGCTTGTCACATGTAATCAAAGCACATCACAAGGTTTGATCAAGGGTTTAAGAATCTAATTATGATAAGAAAGCATGTTCATCCTTAAAGCAAGGTCAAGGGTCTTACAATCATCATTTCTTATTGACATTTATCCATTTTACCCATGGATGTGGGATGACATGTCCTTGAATAAAGGATCAAGGGATGGTTGAATCTAGTTTCTTCAAGGAGTATCTTCACACCAAATACCTAATTGGAGGATTTTCATATATTGTTAGAATGCCAAATCAATGATTTCTCTTATATGGTTTAGATTGCATTGAGCCTTGCATTAGGTTAATTTAAATTTGATAACACAAAATGTACTTGGATACCATTTGCAAACAATGTATGAGTCATGTTTTATATTAACAACATGGTGTTTATCTACATAGACTGTGATTATTATCATATATGTGACAACTTCCCAAGTGTGTGGGCCCATAATATGCAAATCATGGCCTCATTTCTATCAATAGTTCATTTTAACTTGGATGGGTGTTAGATTGTGGTACTAGAGTGACAAGCCACTATACAAACATGATTTATATATATTCTAACTCTAGGTACATGCTTTGTTTCATATGGCCTCAAAAATTAGATTTAGAGACGAAAGGGAGTCCTCTATGACCTCTGAGGAATAAGATTCCTCTCAACATCAACACCATCACCATGAAGGCCCAAATCATGTTCCTCTTTATTTTCTTTAAGGGTTCATTCTACATCAATGGGAAATGATGGAGTGCCCTAGAGTCAACTAGAGCTTACCGTAGTTGAGTTTTGAAGATCATGCCTGAATGTTTAGATATTGAAGAAGAACTTTTATATGTAGTTAATAAGGCTCAAGATTGAACGAGAAACACATAACATTGCTTTCATGACATGTAATACCCTCAACACTCTATGGTCTACTTTTTGATCACATTTTAAAGTGAAAAACATGAACATTGTGGGGGAAATGTGATCAACTCTAAAGCACCCCAAGAACTTATCTTATCCTGAGCCAAGACCATAGAGACTTTATTGAGTCACTATGTATTAGAATATATGATAAAAGAAGGTAGATAATTTCTAAATCTTACACAGATTGGTGGCATGTCCATCTTGCAATATGCAATGAGATTCTGATTTCTTCAAATGTACGTAAATGGGTTCACAGAAGCATGTAGATCTTCATCCGAGGCTTAAAGTATTACTTGAGATTCACTATGTGAGTAAGATGCAATTAAACTCTTTGGTATGCATTAGATACAAACATAGAGCTAGAAAATAGAAAAGTAATCAAGAAGGAAGAACCCCAGATAAGAAAAAATAATCACCACCATCCTACTCACAACAACCGTGTCCTGAAGGGGTGTTGTGCACAATTTATATCACCTTTTTTCTTACTCTTGCATGCAATTTTTCAATCCATTTCTACCTAAGTTCACATCTTATCATGCTAGATTTTCGAATTTTATGTTAGCTTTACTTGTTTCATGGTTTTGATTATAGGTACACCATTTTGGCATCAAAATGAAGATAAGAATAACATCATATCATCCATCAATTCATTCCCCAATCATCCACATATTTAGAAGAATAAAGTTGTAAAAACAATTAGCAACACACAATGTTGTATTCTCAAAATGGTGTGTCCATCATAGGACAATAAATTCAAAAACAAGCATCCATCATGCCATGTAGACAAATTGACATGAATGTCAAATTGGGACCAAAATTTTCCAGGATGTGGGCAACACACCGTGTCTCTCACTGACATGCCCTGTCAATCTCAATCGACCAGTTACTACTGCATAGGGCGCAAGTAACACACAATGTAGGCAAACCTACATGCCTTGTCACCTACATATTTCACTCAAACATGATCCTAACATCTCCAAATCTATATATAATACCCCAAGCCATTTTGGTATGTTACCATTGACTATTATATATCATTTAAAGTGGGACTCGACTATAGAAGAGTAGGGATAAGTTGGAGACGTCCAAGGTGTAAAAGTTGATTTCTCGAGAGAGAATCTTCTTCATCTTCCTTCTTCCTCAAAGGTTGCAACAAAAATCTCCGACTGTTTCTTCTCTCCACCTTGGAGTGAAGGTTCCCAGAGAGCGTTCAACCAATAAGGATGTAGTCTTGCCTTCTTGATTGGATTTGTAACTCCATCTACTTCTCCTATGGTCATACAAGTTCATTTCTTTCTTTTACGATATCTAACTCCATTTGCTACTATTTGTACCTTCTTTCTCCAACCATGGATGAGTAGATCTCTATTTCTTAGTCATAGGGCATTGCTCCCATCTCATATTTTGTTGAATAACAAATTTCATACTTAAAGTTAAAGTAATCACTATTATATGATGCATCAATGTTTATTTTACATATATGCTTGATTGACCATCTTGTGTGCATGTTCTATGCTTTTTGTATATACTAGGAAGGGATAAATTTCAGTAAGGAGGTGTTATGATAGCTTCATTTACTTGACCGTGGGAGTGTCTAGGACGTGTTAGGAATTTTAAGGTTTTTGTTGGTTTTATTATACATATATGCACAGTGGTTCTATATAAGGTTATAACTATTCTACACTACCGGGAGTGGTGTAGAACCCAAACCTTACCTTGTGATTATTCTACTTGGATGTGCTGTGTTGTTTTTCCATGGAATAATCTAGTAGTGAAACCTATCCTCAAGAATCTCTGATAAAATTTGATCCTATTTTCATTCTTTTCCTTTCAATTATTTAGTTAGCTTGAATGAAAACAAATCCTCTCTTGATAAATAAATATAAATTGTTGAAGTTCATCACTCTTGTATTTAACAACCTCTTCTACTTTGGAACAAGACCTTAAATACAATGAACTAGTATACTTGTGGGGGTGGATGAGTCAAGATGATTATAAATTTAAAACTCACTTGAACCACATACCAACAAGTTTTTGGCACTATTGACAAGGAACATCAGTACTTCTTTTTAGAGTAACATGTGTTGATTAGTAAGAGAGACTATATCACATCACAACCCATCATATCCACAATCATTACTTTCATCATCATCATCATGATCTTTATCATTTGTTGTATCATCCATTTTTGTTTGTGTATCTCACTCACCTTGTTTATTTGTAAGACTGTATGCGGCGTCCCAAGAGGTGTGTTGAACCTTCCATATTTCTAGTCTTGAAAATCAAACACACTGTTAATAGTCCATGAAGAGATAGGAGTGGACCTCACTCAGATCTGGAGGACTCACAATCTTCACCACATTAATCACCACCATCTTCACTTGAGCATCTATCTCAATAAGAAGAACCGGTCATGGAAGACAATCATCCTCTTTAGGAGTTCATTGTTCCATCTACAATAAACATCAATGGAGATATCAATCGCCCGCAAATTGAGGTAAACATTTTTCTATCAACCCCACCATCATGCAAATGATACAACATTATAGGTTCTGAATTTCTATAGTACCTCAACATGTTGAAGATAAATGGTTTTCCCACTGATGTGATTCACCTTCTTATATTTCCTTTCACCTTGAGAGACAGAACCATGGAATGCCTCTCCTCTTTTCCTAGAAACTCCATCAATAGTTGGAGGGATTACTAGACAAACATTTTACACCTAACAAGACTACGTAGCTGTGGAGACAACTCATCAACTTCTCTCAAAGGGATAGAGGGACCTTGTATGATACATGGTAATGGTTCAAAGACCTTAAAGACTTTGTCTAAACCATGGTCTAAGCAACTAGATTCTATTGTAAGCCTTTTATAGTGCCTTATTTTATAATACAAGGATGTCTATGGATGCTACTGCATATGGTGCACCTATGAACAAATCCTACATAGAAGCCTATGATATAACTAAAGACATGTCAATAAATCATTTACAATGGAGTTGTGAAAGAAGCTACCAACCATTTTCTTCAAACTTTGCTTCCAAGAAGCATGCTGGTAAGCACACAATTGATGTAGATGCCTTGTCATAGAAGTTTGTGAAGCTAAGTACTCAACCAGTTCAAGCATTCAATTTGATTTATGATGCAAGTGAATAACCTGAACATGCATCTTCTACATGCTTGCTCCTTTTGTTCCATCTGAGGATACAATAGAGCAATGCAATATGATAGGAAACTTTAGAAACAAGTAAATTTATAATCACTATTCAAACACTTACAATCCAAGATTTAATGATCATCCAAACTTATCCTATCACAACAACAATAATGTTCAAAACCCTCATCAACAACTTGTTTAATGACAACCATCAATAGGAAGCAGACGACTGGTGGGAAATATTCCACACGGCTTAAAAAACAATGTCAAGTGGAGTCCCAATCATCACCTTCAACATATTCAAATTCCAATTGGATACACTTATTGAGAATTTCTTTTCAAATCAAATAAAGCAAAATGATGAATTCTATCAAAAAGGAATGTTTTTGAAGGATGCCATTCACCAACTCTCTTTTAAGGTGGATGGAATCCCCACTCATATTAGAATGCTGGAGAACCAAATTGCTCAACAAGCTCTTTTCAACTCAAATGTTCCTTTTAGGGTCCTACCTAGCCAACCCGAGATGAACCCTAGAGAAACATGTAAGTTGGGAGCGACTATCTCCCTCTCTGCTACAAATTAAATATAATAAAGAGTCTCACTCTAGACTCTAAATGGAGGATCTTTGTGAGAGATGACCCCACTATTTAGTTTATATTTATTTCATGTCATTTCTTTTAAAGTATTCTACTTTTCAAATTAACCTTATCATGGTGAACACCTCAACTTAAATCCCTCTAGAAATCACATCCTAACATTCATCATAGATAACAATAGATAAAGCCTGAAGAAATCACAAAAATGCAACATTATGCAACATGTTTACAACAACAAACTATGTAGCCTAGCTACTCGATGTGTGCATAACCTTCAGTGTACCACACCTGAAGATCAACACGTTGTGTTTCCATTCTCGATGATGTGTCACTTATGACATTGGAAAACTGGTACAGGTTATTAGAAGCATGACATGTTTTGATCAAGCACATAATGTACTATATGATCTTGATTCCCCAGTAATCAATTGCATTTCAATGATGTGACATCTGTTTTTGTGACACACTATGTAAGCTTCTCCCAAATTCTCTCTAGCTTCTACTCTATAGGCCATGTAACTTATGTGAATGCCATATATTCATGAGTAAAATAGGGTTTCACCACCTTTAATCAGTCCATTCACTTACCAAACCTAACTACTCACACGGTGTTCGAGTCCTCCATGCCATTTCATCTAGTGAACTAGCTGCCACCACCTATAACTCAACCTTTCATGCTGCTTATCCATCAGTCAAGCTCTGTATGATTTCCACAACTTGGAGCAATATCACCTTCATCATTGGTGGTTTCCCCTACTCAACTACAAACTCAGTCTAGGTGGACCTCTAATCTTCCAAGCTCCAACACAGTCAAGCAACCTTTCCAACTACTCATCCTTAGGCTAGCATTACTCAGACCACTGACGCTGATAACCCCTAAAATGTCAAGTGGTCCAGATGCCATCCTGATCCACTGCCAAAGTCAGAGCACTATGTTCATCATCAACCATATCTAGCCAACATCACCTTCAAGTTCGATACTAGTAACAGGTTACATGCACAAATTAAGTTATACTATGCTCTAATATTCACACACCATGTATAGCCGCAGCTTCAACATTTTCACGTGCTTCTATTCAGAAAAATACCATGTAGCATAGCTAAAACTCATACCGTGCTTTTCCTTGCTTGCATTACTATTGCTACTTGCTTCTCAACTCCTGGATACTTGACGACCTTGCATTATCCTTCAATCGTCTAAGATGGGGCCAAGAAAATAAGTTCCTAAGTGCCCACATTTGGAATCTTATTCAACTACTACTAGTTCCTACATTTCCTCTTCACACTTCACTCTTTCGGAAGAAGAGGATTTCATATACCAACATTTCATTACGCATAGGTATTTATTAAAATATTTAGTTACGATGATACAATGGAAGATCTTGATTTTCTTGATGAGGCACATGGACTTCTTTAACGATTGTGCCTTATGAATGTATGATGTACTAATATTACACATACCCACACCTTACATAAGAGTTCTTGACAACACTAAGAGTTGAAGCAGACCCAAAGAACCTCAGAGAGCCATCCAATATCATTCACTTTAGATTTCTATATAAACATATAAGCTCACTTTCAAGCAGTTTTGTGAGTTCCATATTTTCATATATGGAAGGAGCATTGTTATTCCTCACACCTTTTACCCCAATGAATTCTATGGCAAGATCACTAATGATACATACTAAAACACACCCTCTGCCAGGGCATCTCAAATACACAATCCTATACTACACTATATTCATAGACTCTTGAGTAAATGTTTATTTTCCAGGAAGGAAACACAAGGCATGGTCAGAAAGAAAGATATATTTTTCTTATCAGCTATGTTGTACGATTATAAGGTCATTGCTCTATATTTTGCACTTAAGAGATTATTTATGATTCAGTGATTCCACATGATACATTATAATTGAGGGACTGATCACCCAACTTTGAATTTGAATGTTAGATCTTTCAATCATCGAGGCTCTTTCTAGGTGAAATAAAGTTGATATCCAATTCCTTATCGCTTCTTACCTTATTGTCAAAGATCCATCTGATGGCAATAAGTTAGACTTTTTTTAGTATCACAATGGATACCTAGAGATAACTAACACAGAAGCAACCACCTTAGAAAACCCTAGAACTAGAAGTTTCATTCGATGATAATGGTAATGCAACTCAGGGGGATACACCCAAGTCTTATGCAACACATGATGCACCTCCACCCCCTTCTACTAGCACACAGATTGAGTATAGTTGGGACATGCCCGATATCTTCCGCATGTACAAGTACATCCAACATCAATTTGATTAGTAGGACACCCATTTATCTCATCTCAATCAACAGTACAATGAGATGCATTCTATGGCACAACAGATGGATGCACGACACATCACACATGGATACTATACCATTCCTACTTATCCGACCTTGCCGCCAAAAGATCACCCATTCTAGGAAATTCATGACGACGACACTCTATATCAACATCTTTAGCCCACAAATTAGAGCACTAGCCCTTGATTTTGACTTCTTCACCATGAGATGTACCCAATTTCTACTCTTTTTGTTGATTTCTATAGTGAGGGACTTGCAAATTTCAAGCTTGGGGGGAGAAACTGACTAATAGTGTAGTTTTTAGTTTTTCATTTCATTTCCTTTCTTTAGTTTTATTATAGATACTATTAAAATCTAGTATGTTTCGAGGTTTATTTCTTGTTATTTGGACTAAATTCCTTTTTGGTTGAATTGTTAGTCCTTTTTGAAATATAATTTGAAGAAATCATGCACATGCCTTGCATCACTTACAAGAATTTGTTTGCCAACCACATTTTCTTCACCTTGGTTTCTTTCTATTGTTCAAAATGTTCATCTTTTTCACTCATGATTTCTCAATACATGTAATAACATATTCTTTTTGGATTAATCAACATTACAACATTATTTAGCATTGTAGATGTCTTTGTTAAATCCTTAGTGCATTTTTTAACCACCCTCTTGGTGAATTTTTTTGACATAAGTGTGAAGTCCAGTTTAATTAAGCAACCTGGTTCACTCTCTTTTGCTTTGGAGAAAATAATCTAGCAAAAGGACACATTCTTCTCAAGTGGAGACCGATAAATACTTGTTTACCTCGACTTGTTGCTCAATTATTTTATGCATACTCCCCATATAAGATGGTAAACCTCCCACATATCATACTAACATAGTGTAAGCCCGATCTGACCACAATGATTAAGTGCTACATTGTTAATAGGGTAACTTTACCCCAACTAACATTCAATGTGTGCATAAGCCTATTTTAGCACCTGAGTGATAGAATCCATGCTTGATTATCTAAATTCTTTATATACAAGCAAAGTGAGCACTACCTGATTATTAATGTTAACCTAGATTTTTTCTTTACATGCTTATAGTTGAAAGGGTTAGGTTGCATGATCACTATTTATCTGGCTTTGTTAGTTAACCTCCACTCAACACTATTTGGTTGAT
The DNA here is from genome assembly GCA_963693085.1 of Alisma plantago-aquatica. Classification (NCBI taxonomy): domain Eukaryota; kingdom Viridiplantae; phylum Streptophyta; class Magnoliopsida; order Alismatales; family Alismataceae; genus Alisma; species Alisma plantago-aquatica. The sequence continues at coordinate 196,315,548 of OY856413.1, read as the reverse complement.
TTTTCTAGATAAATTCAACCATTTTTATGAATTGAAAATTTTATCTTGGGTGTTTGAGTTGAAATTAGGGCTAATAACACAAACTCTGTGACAATGGTTGGGTTGTCTTGATATACATATTCCATTTAATTTGATTGATGTATGTGCTTGCTATTTTCTTCAACTGCCTATCCATGATTCTATTTGAGGACAAGCATTGGTTTAAGATTAGGGGGATTTGATGTGCTCAATTTATATCACTTTTTTTTCCTACTATTGCATGCACTTCTAAATCCATTTCTACCTAAATTCACCTCTAATCATGATAGAATTTTCACTTTTATATTATCATTACTTATTCCATAGTTTTGATTACAACTACAACATTTTTTCATCAAAATGGGGATAGGAAAACCATCATATCATCCATCAAGTCATTCCCCAATCATTCACATATTCAGAAGAATAAAGCTACACAAATAGTCAGCGGCATGCCGTGTTGGACTCTCAACACAATGTGTCCATAGAAGGAAAACCAATCCCAAGAGTAAGCATCCAACATGCCGCGTAGACAAATTGACACACCATGTCAACTCAGATGTGTAATTCATGAGGTTATGGGCAACACACTGTGTCACTCACTGACATGCCATGTCGATCTTAATCGATCAATTACAATTGCATAGGACACAAGTAACACATTGTGTATGATAACCTGCATGGCGTGTCACCTACACTATTCACTCAAACGTGATTGTATCCGCTCCATATCTATATATACAACCTCTAGCCATATTTGGATGGTTATCATAGACTAATATAGATCTTTTGAAGTGAGAATCGATCAAAAATAGGGAAAAACAATTGGAGGCATCTAAGGAGGACAAGTTGGTTTCTCTAAAGAGAACCTTCTTCATCTTCCTTCTTCCTCAATAGTTGTAGCAAAGAGATCTCTAATCATTCCTTCACTCCACCTTAGAGTGAAGGTTTCTAGAGAGAATTCAGATAGCAAGTACAAAGTCTTGACTCCTTTGTTGGAGTTCTAACTCAGTCCTACTTCTCCTATAGACAAAATGTCATGAAACTGTTCTTACCCCAATCACAACACCACTACCTAGATAGCGGTAGAAAGATTGAAGAGTCTGTCCCTGGGTGGCCAAAGGAATTAATAGATTGGCATATACAATAAGAAATAACATCCTTGTACACAGAAAGATCTATAAAACCTAACCCACCGATCACAATGTAGTAAACTTTTCCTTGTAATTAGAGTTTCAAGTGCGGAAGTAATCTTATTCATTTATTTAATTATCCATCCTATTTGTCTAATAGGGAAAACTCATGAAAGGATGTCACTATAAACACACATGTACACTATCAGTAAAACAAATGAAATTACATATATAAAAGGCTTTTATCATTTATAAAATAAATGAGAACAAAACTTTAAATCAAAGAAATATTTCAAGAAAACATCATGTATTTTATCTCACTTTTCCATTATATTGTTTATATGGCCAATATTGTCCTCTACCACATAGGTTCCAGGATATAGGGTGTATACAATAAAATGTGAGGGTTCATTTACCCCACATTAAATCCATTTCTCACATCTGTAGGTGTGGATCTATTTGTGTGATGTACATTAGGCCCTTTCAACACCCAAAGGTGAAGGCTTCTTTGTACTTATGTATTAAAACCCAACTACACCAAATGGTGAGGGCCTGTCTGCATCTCAAAGTTTGAAGTCAATGCATAATGGATTTCATATTTATTTTGTTCAAGGTTTTCATAATATACTTATAATGGAAATCAAAACACTATATCACAAGGAGTCACTTAATTCAAATAAATACTATTATATGCCAATAAAAAGGGAATAAATCATGCCATATAAGAAAATACTATCATATGTAAGTCGAGGATAATAAGCATGCCTTCACCTACATTTAGTCGTAACAAGATTTTTGGGAGTCAAAAGTAAGTCAAAGTCAAATCCTGACACAAAAGGGGTATGCATGCATTAATATTCTAGTTATTAATATGTTGAGTCATAAGAACAAAATCTAGATTTCTTAAGTCTCATTATTGTTCTTAGGTGTGGCAATCTTGAAAACTAAGATTTCATTTTATCAAGTTTTCAAGATCACCATTATATTCCATCATTATCAGAGTTTAAGGATATCCAAACCTAATCCATAATGTGCACTTAATACCTATATCATAGTCACTATGGTCAATTATTCAACTCCAAATTAAGATTAAATTATAGACACAAAATATTCCAAAAGTATTAGATTTCAAAGTTTGATCATTAATAGAGTCCATTAACATAAAATTTCTATAAGATAACAATAATTGGATGTCATTGATTTTCATGAGTACAGGTGTCAAAAGTGATAATAGTGAGTCAAGATATCATCATGACTAAATCCAAGTTGGTGGTTTTCAAAAGTTACTAAATTGGGTACATCTAATGACTTGTATTCATAATCATCAAAGTTAAATCATTTAACATAGTCAAATAATCATAAAGGTTAAGATACATAGGTCAAGTTTAGACAAAGTTTCAACTTTTGATTTGAAAGTCATCATAAAAATTATCACATATTTTTTTCAATAGGTATTGGAAATATATGTTAATAATACTTTTATTGAGTTCTCCACATTCCTGCAATCAAGAGAGACTATAGATTTTCCTATCTTTGGTTATGTATAATAGAGTTATAATCAAATTAAGATTTATATATATAGAGAGTATACCTTCAGAAGAAGAGAGAGGGCGTGCTACAATACCCACACCACTGCTATTGGTCGACAAACAAGATGGAAAAAATGAGTGAGAGGTTGAGAGACACATCCAAGGGTATGGTTGTGTTCGTGGTGGCGAGACAAAGCCAAAGGGTGGGGGTTCATATAGGGGAAAGGATAGAGGGTTAGACATCATTTGGAGAAGAAGCGTAGTGCCAAGTTTTACGAGCTTAGAAGCTTTTTGGAACCACGAGATTTGGAGAGGAAAACACATGTAAGGTGTGAGCATTTGAGATGAATCCAACATACCCCAGAATGTGTGAAACAGTGCACTAGGGAGCAAGATCTGGGCTAGGGTTTCCCATACTCATGACTTCTACCCACCTACCAGGTAGGGGATGACCTCCTATGTCCGGGTCAGGTCGCCCCTTTCCTAGGAGGTTTGGTTCATGTTTTAGTCCCATTAAGGGAAAAACAACCCAAAAGAAATGTAATCAAGGAAAACAAGCTACAAAAAGAGTCGATCTTTTGAAATTTACAGAAGGAGATAGGAAACTCTGATGTAAGCAAAAGTTGACCCAACATTAACAATATAATATATAATATCCAAAAAAAATTGGGGTGCAAAGTATAAAATTAAGTACATAAATGTTCCAAAAGATTAACAAGTCAAAATCAATGTGTATGTCTATATATCCCTGGTATATATATGCAACAAATCCAAAATTAAATGTCACAAAATTGTCAAATGATAAAGGGATGATGAAGTGAAAACCAATTTAAAAGAGAGAAGATGATCAAGTTAGGTTACCAAAGATTTGGAAAATAATTCAAACTAAGTTTCTCGATAAATAGATGTATCAACATGATTCATAAAATTCAGTATAGATGATCATAGTAGAGTCATTGATCATTGAAATTATTTGGAGTGAGAAAAATCGAGTAAATTGAAGTGTGATTGAGTAACTAGATCATAATTGGAACAAAAAGCACTTTTTCACATTCTTCCTCACTTTAGAGGAATTTTATCCCCAAAAGTCTAAATTGTCAAAGTATCCATGTCTCATAATTCACATCATCATTTTCAATAACATTACCATTTTGTCTTCAAAATAAAAATACAACCTCAAACAATTAGGAGCATATACTCAAATATTAGATTCTCTTTCATGATTATGATGTAATAAAAGGCCACTCACAAACTTGTATTGATCAACCAAATGTCAAAAGATCATAATTGATTTTCTTCTATAGAGTTCAACTTCATGTCACATCAAATTCAATTAAGGATAAAAAATGGGAGTTATCAAGTCATATCATGTTCAAGTAAATTTTGGATCTAAGGTTTAAGATTTTACTATTAAATATTTTGTGCTCAAATATTCAAGTATAAAGTTTAATTCCTATTCAGATCGCAAGTGTGTTCATTCAACCATAAACAACAATTTAGAAATATTTTGAGAATTCAACATTGGTTTCTTCAGCAAGTATAATAAGGATGGATGACTGGTCTAGACCTTGGTCATTTTTAGGAAATTAACCCTATGAACATATTCAACATTACCGTCCTCAATATTATGATCAAGTCAACATTTCAATATATGAGTTTTGGGTCAAATAGATCAAATGGAAAAAAGTAATCCCCTTCCTATAAAAAGTGTACTTTTTGATCATACCCAAATATTGTGATTTATTACTTATTCTTAAAGATGAACTGAGGGGCCACATAGGGAATCAAACTTTTTTTCAAAAGCTAGTCACGGTTTAATACCTCTCAACACTTTAATATCGAGTTTACTTGAACGACATTATAGTCAACACGTACCTTTGAACTACTAGAGATTTTCCACAAGTTCCTTCACTTGGAATATGCCTTCATACAAAAGATGTTGAGTTTACTTAAAGTATATGAAGGTTGCATTATTCATTTCAATAAGATAATTTGAATCAAAAGATAAATAATCTTAGTCAAGTTTTCCAAATTTGTTTGAATCTTAGATATTCCCCATGCTACCCTAAATTGGGGGAACAGGGTTCAAATCAAGACATATCTCTAGAGCAAGAAAGATAAGAAGTCACCCTACTCCATCTAAATGGTTAATTTAGGGTAATACTTAGAGAAAAGATGAGACGATAAAAGATAATCTAATATTTCAAAGGAGAACCTTTAGGTACAGTTCTGTATAGACTGAATCTAGGTAGAGCGAGGAACCTCAGACACAGTTGTGAGATGATATGAGGTGATTAAAACCTGAGCCTAGACACCTAAATTTTCACCATTGTGGACCTTTAGGGTTTCCTGGGTTCAAGATATTGGAGCAATTATTTACTTAATGTATATGGGAGTGTGTTGTCTTTAGTACCAACTGTCACAAAACTGTTCATACCCAAATCCCAATCCCACTGCCTAGAAAGTGGTAGAGGGACTGAACTGTTCATCCCTAGGTGACCTGAAGGAAATAACATATTGACATATACAATAATAAATAACATCTCTAAACACATAAAGATATATAAAAACTATCCTACATGATTCATGATTTAGTAAACTTATCCTTATCATCGGCGTTGTCTAGTGCTGAAGCAATCTTATTGATCTCTTTAATGATACATCTTGTTTGCTTAATAGGGAAAATTCATGAAACACAATCAATGCAAATGCACATGTATGCTGTTGCTAAAACAAATGAAATTCCATGTTTCAAAATAGGATCTTGACATTTATTAGATTAATGAGAACAAAACTTTAAATCAATGAAATTATTTCAAGAAAAAACAATGTATTTTGTCTCCTTTTTCCATTGTACAATTTATATGGCCATTATTGTCCTCTACCACCTAGGTTTGAGGATATGTATTAAACCATGTCTACACCCAAAGGAGAGGATCTTTTTATCTCCATATTAAATCCATTTACTACCCCCGTAGACATGGATCTATTTGTGTTGATGTACATTAGTCCCTTTCAAAACCCAAAGGTGAGGGCTTGTTTGTACTTATGCATTAAACCCTAGCTTCACCCAATGATGAGGGTCTGTTTGCATGACAAAGTTTGATGTCAATGTATAATTTATTTCTTATCTATTTTATGTTCAAGGTTTTCAGAATATACTTATTATGGAAAATCAGAATATTGTATCATAAGGAGTAACTTATTTCAAACAAATAAAATTTTGTGCCAAGGGAAAGGTCCAAATCATATAATACAAGATAACACTACCATATTTAAGTCAAGGAGGATAATAATGTACCTTCACCACAATTCATAGTAATACGATTTTTGAAAGTAAAAAGTAGGTCAAGTCAAATCTTGGCACAAAAGGGGTATACATGTATTAATATTCTAGTCATCAATATGTTGGATCTCAAGAAAAATTAGGGTTTATTAAGTCTTATTGTTCATTCTAGTCATCAATATGTTGGATCTGAAGAACCAAATTAGTGTTTCTTAAGTCTTATTGTTCTTAGGTATGGCAATCCCTCAAAACTAAGATTTCAATTTATCATGTTTCACTACTACAGAAATGGCTTTTAACGTCACTTTTAAAGGCGTCAGTTGTATAAATACACCGACATCTAAACAATAAAGCGTCAGTTTATAAAATAAACCAACATCAATCTGTGAAGGGAGACCAGACACGGGTATCACTTTTATTTAGTATCGGTTCCTTAATAACAAACCGACGCCTAAAATTAACCGCTAAATCCAAAATTTCCAATGAAAAAAATTACCTCCAAAATTTAACATATGTCGGTGGTTATTAACTAATAAACTGACGTCTAAAGGTTATTCGCGAGATAGAAATTGGGCAATTTTGGTCGTCGATTTTACAATAGTGACCGATGCTTATGGGTTTTCCCACGCTGTCCGTGGGAAATTTTTCACACCCTTTGAGCGTCAGTTTTTGATATAAACTGACGACTATGGTCATTAATCGAGAATTTTCTTTTTTAATCGGCATATGTAGATAGACGTCAGTTTTGTTCTAGTTAAAACCGACGAATATCATTGAGAATAAGTGTCAGTTTTTCTGTAGAACTGACACCTTTAGTTTTATGTGTCAGTTTTATTTAATAATCGACACCTAATGTTAACTTAATAGCACCCACACGAGCCCGACTCTTCCCCTTTCTCTGTTTCATTCATCTCAATTTTGAGGGTTTAAGATCCGACGACGATTCCTCTGCTCACCGCTCCTGTGCCGCCACTCGCATCCACCGTCGCCATTTGCTGGTCCTCCGGCCGCTGCGCTCCAGGCCGACCGCCGCCCTAGCTCGATCACCCGCCCTCTTTGTTCGCCGCCCACCTCGGTGCCACCAGTAGATGTGCGCGGTACCTCTCTGCTCGCCGCCCACCTCAGCGCCATTACCACTCACCAGTAGCTGCGGTGCCGACGGCTAGTTAAGGGACAAGAGGCAACTTGGGTTGAGCCACTGGACCTATGAAGGATCTTCAACTTTTGCAAGGTGGAGAGGAGCTTGTCCGCATGGATTCTACTTATCGAAAGGTGAGGAATAGGTTACTTTGGAACCTTCACCCTGCTCCTGCTATTTGCTTTGCTTGATTTTTGATTCGTCTCATTACAAAACAACAGCCTGGAACCGATAGATTCAGTCCCTTCTTAGGGACTTGTCTTCCTCAATTTGAGTGATCCCGAAAGTCTTACCTACTAAAATGCAAGCTTATCTGCCACAATGATTGGAGGAACATACTTAGCATATCTTCTTGCCTGCTGTTTGTATCCCTAGAAAATAACATTCTATGGTGTGACAGAGTGAACTAGGTATGGATCCCAAGTAGATGAAGTGGGTATTAGGGGACATGACATATAAATGTTGAAAGTTTTCTGCTCTTTACTCTTTTAATGCTGAAACATGAGATCTTTCTGTTGCTTTTCTACCTTTCATGCATTAGATTTTAGTTCAAAGATGAGACAATTTACATTATAAGTAATCTCTTTCGAAGAAGAATGTATGAATCTATATTTACATTATAAATAATCTCTTTCAAAGAAGAATGCATGAAGCTATATTTCAAATCAATGCATGGTGTTTCATGGTCTCTCTTCCTAATGAATTTGGTTACAAATATCTATATATCAGGTTAAGGACATGTTTATGTTGTGACATGTTGAGTTTTTTTCTATGTTATAACCGCCACAATTTGTGTTATAAAATAATATATTGATTAATTTAGGAAGCATTGATATGTTGTTATGGCTGTCCACAAGTGTTTTTATAAGAAAATTGTGTGTTGAATGAGGTTGTGAACAAGGGACTGGTGTTATATTATGTTGGCCTAGAAACCCGTCCAAGATTTACTCATTAGGAGTAAATCTTGGATAGTCCCCAGTTTGGGACTGTTCTTGAACACCTAATCTCACTTAGGATGTAAGTGTATAATGTGTATTTGGTTTTCAAGAAAATTTCGGTAGCATTTCCCCATTTGTTCTCTAAGTACATATGTACTTGGAGAACAGCGGGGAAATGCTGCCAAAATTTTCTTGAAAACCCAATACACATTATACACTTACTAGTGAGATTAGGTGTTCAAGAATGGGATAGGTGGTACACATTTATTATATATAAGAATGACATCACATGTATAAACCCTAAAGTTTTAACCATAAACTCTAATCTGTTTACCCTAGACCCTAATCTTGTTGTAATATATACTTTTTTTTTGGTCGCGCAAAAATCCTGTTACTATGAAAAACCAAAACTTTGGGTACATAAAGCACCCCTAAGAAAGACTAAAAGATCCCCAATCCCCACGCGGGGGGATAAAAAGAGATCCGACCAAAGAAACCTCCAAGATGAAACAAGTCAGAGGGAGAGACAGAAGATACAAACCACATAGACTCAGTAGGAAGACAAAAGCTACATACAAGACCAATAAATGCACCCACAAATACGCCCATATGAGACCACATACTATATACCAAACACAATGATCCGACACCTCCTATCCCACTCCCAAACGAGGATTCATATGGATCACAAAAGAGTCAAAATGGAGGATGTAGGCCTGCCACACGCTACCTCCTCCCCTGGAATATTGGATCAGCTACACCTGGTACAATATTCCATCCACAGGGAACCAAGCAGGACACATTGGCTAGAACAGAAGGAGCCTCCACATCTACAGCCCTTAAGACTTCTGTAGATGATATTAGACAGCCATGGAGCCATGACAATCAACATACCCAAAAAGAATGGACATGGTCATCCAACCACCATACACATACATCCAAGGCAAGCAGATGTTCAAGCTGTCAATTGCACTAGACACCATATCCTATTCGGGACCTCAACAATCAATGAAATGCAAACCCAAAGAAGAGAACACTCCATGCCTCGTGCAACAGGTCCAAAAGGAACCAACAAAGGAAATGATCATCAACGAATCAAAGCCTCTCCAGGGACCATTTGGAACAACACAGTTCCTCCAAGAAGAGCAACGGTGCTCCTGTATGCATCAACAAAAATGACCAAGGAGGAAGAGAGAAGCAATCTTCCTTCCCTTGAAAACCCACCACGAAAAGTGTCTAACAACACAACAGAAGGATGGCAAGCATTGGCATAGAAACCCATCCTCGAACGCCTGAAGGGCATTCCATCCGCAACAATAGATAAGTCGAGGTGAAGAAAGCCAGCAAGTCAACGAATGGATAGATCATGGATGTCCATTCACAATCACTGCACCCCAAAGTTTATTTTTGGTCTTGATCAGTTTATTAGATTTGCCGAGGAACATAGGAAACAACCTGGAGATAGGTTCTACTGTCCATGTAGGCATTGCAGTAACAACTTGAAAGTTAGTACTGGTGATGAAATCAGAAGTCATGTCATGTGCAACGGGATTGTACAAGGCTATACAAAATGGCACTGGCATGGAGAGATTTCAAACCCAAAACCAATGGATGTTGATAGAAGTGCTTGTGTGGAAGAAAAAATTGCCTTCGATGACGTAGATGTGAACGAATCAGTTCCAGTAGACATCGTTGATGCGATACTGGATAGTTGTGGGGTAGAGCACACCAAAACGGATCCACCTCCCATGTTTAGAAACATTGTACATGATGCTGAGATACTGTTATACACGGGTTGTAAGTTTACGAAGCTTAGCGCTGTGTTGAGATTGTATAAACTGAAAAATAACAATCGATGGAGCGACAAAAGCTTCACGTCATTGTTGTCTTTGTTGAAATAAATTCTTCCTGAAGGAAACGAGCTGCCGATCTCAACATACCGATTAAAGAAATTGTTGTGCCCAATGGGAATGGAGGCCAAGAAGATACACACATGTAAGAATGATTGTGTATTATTTTAAAAGGATTGTGGATTTGAAAGATTGTATGAAATGTGGTGCGTCAAGGTATAAATTGACAACTTTGGGGGAGTCCAAAACTGGTTCTCCCGCCAAGGTGATGTGGTATCTACCTATAATACCACAGTTTCAACGCTTGTTTGCCAATCCTATAGATGCAAAGAATTTGAGGTGGCATGCAGATGTTAAGAAAAATAATGATGGGATCCTACGACATGCGTCTGATTCCCCACAGTGGAAGAAGATTGATTTATTGTACCCTGAATTCGGTGAAGAGGATAGGAATCTAAGACTTGGGCTTTGTACATATGGGATGAATCCGTACGGGACATTGAGCAGCCAACATAGCACTTGGCCAGTTATGCTTGTTATATACAATCTTCCTCCCTGGTTGTGTATGAAAAATAAGTATGTTATGCTGTCATCTTTGATATCGGGCCCTAAACAACCTGGAAATGATACCGACGTTTATCTTGAACCTATGATTGATGACTTGAAGAAGCTCTGGGGTGAAGGTGTGATGACCTATGATGCTTCACGAAGAGAGACATTTTGTTTGCACGCTATGTTGTTTTGCACTGTGAATGACTTTACAGCATATGTGAATTTGTCTGGATATAGTGTCAAAGGATCTAAAGCGTGTCCTATATGTGAAGAGAACACTGATTCAATACGACTAAAACACGGAGGCAAGACTGTATATCTTTCTCATCGAAGGTTTCTTCCAAAATTTCATCCGTATCGTAGGTTGCACAAATCATTCAATGGACAGAATGAGGAACGTAGTGCACCTAAACCTATATCAGGGGAGGATGTTTCTGAAAGAGTGAAAGACATCACCAATGAATTTGGTAAGAGTTCACAATGTACGATGGCCACAAGGAGTGACAAGTCTTTATTCAAGAAGAAGTCGATATTTTGGGATCTTCCTTATTGGAGTTCTTTGACAGTCAGGCATTGTATCGATGTCATGCATGTTGAGAAAAATGTATGTGATAGCATCATCGGTACTCTGTTGAATATACTAGGTATGACTAAAGATGGGATAAAATCCAGAATGGACCTACGTGAAATGGGAATAAGGACAGAATTAACAGAAGTAGTTAGTAGCGATCGGAGAACATACTTACCTCCCGCTTGTTACACGTTGTCTAGAAAGGAGAAGACAGCATTTTGTGAATGCTTGGTAAATGTTAAGGTGCCATAGGGTTACTCATCCAACATCCGTACATTAGTATCAATGAAAGATATGAAGTTGATAGGTCTTAAATCTCATGATTGTCACACTCTAATGCAACAAATATTGCCCGTGGCAATTTGATCTGTATTTCCGAAGCATGTACGATTTGCAATCACCAGACTTTGTTTCTTTTTAAATAGTCTGTACAACAAAGTTATTGCCCCTGATACTCTTGACCAATTGCAAAGAGAAGTGGTTGTTACCCTATGTCAGCTTGAGATGTATTTTCTTCCTTCGTTATTTGATATCATGGTGCATCTTGTTGTCCACTTGACTAGGGAAGTGAAAATGTTGGGACCAGTTTTCTTGCATTGGATGTATCCCTTTGAACGATACATGAGTGTTTTTAAAGGTGATGTTCAAAACCGTTATCGGCCTGAAGGGAGTATTATTGAGGGTTATGTGGCGAGAGAGGTTATGGATTTTTGCAATGACTTTCTGAGTGGTAATGACGCTCCCATGAATGACAAGAATATTGAGGAGCATTTTGGCAAATGAGTTTTGGGATCACGGGTGAAAGTAATCAGCCGTGAGCAGTTGGAGCAAGGTCACTTGTATATTTTACACAACATCGACAAAGTGAGTGTTTATATCGAGGAACATACCAATTTCATCAAGAGACAATATCCTCAATCCAATTCAATGTGGCTTGCTAGAGAACATAACAAGACATTTATTAAGCGGTTTGAAGATAAAGTCTTACATCAACTATCTCAAACACCAGATAATCTTACTGAAACCATCAAATGCCTCAATTTAAACCAAAATTGAATGTTATGTCTTATGAAGGGTTTGACATAAATGGTTTCTCATATTACACAAAGCGTCAATATGATAAGAGTGTCGTGCAAAACAGCGGGGTCACCCTTCAAGCACCTTCATTGTTTTTTGCAAGTGCAAAGGATAAAAGTCCACGTGAAGCTAAAATGTCATATTACAGTGTCATTGAAGACATATGGGAGTTTGACTATGTAGATTTCAGAATTCCACTCTTTAAATGTAATTGGGTTGACAACAACAAAGGAGTTATAGTGGATGAATTGGGTTTTACGTTAGTGAACTTTGAAAAGATTGGCGAGAAGGGTGAACCATTCATATTGGCATCACAGGCGAAACAAGTATTTTATATCGATGATCCTGCAAATGATAAATGGTCGGTTGTTCTTCATGGTAAAAGACAGTTCATTGAAGATCCTATAGATGAAGAAGAGTACTATGATAAGTATGATGACTCCAGTCCATTCTCAGTTGGGTTTCCAACACCAACAAACATTGAAGCTGGGGATCACAATGACTTGTATGTTCGCGAGGATCATAATGAAGGATTGTTAATTGATAAAAGATCACAATATTAGAGGCATGAATGTTTATATTTTTATTATGTTTTATTTTTCTGAATGTGAACTTTATAATGTGAATGTGGACTTTACAATGCGAATTACTTTACAATATGAATGTGAACTTTACAATGTGAATGTGAACTTTACAATGTGAATTACTTTACAATGTGAATGTGTACTTTACAATGTGAACTTTACAATTAGTGTTACTTTACAATGTGAAATTTATAATTTGAATGTGAACTTTCAGATGGCTGAGCATTCCCATGATGACTATGCTGATGATGACCGTGAGGGTGAGGACTTGATTGCACCACCTGACAATGTTAGTTAATTATAATTATGAATATATCCCTGAGGTTTCTATCTATATGTTCATTTATAATTATATCATGTAAGTGTTTTTTTTTATTATCAAAATTTAGGCTGGTGATGTACCCCCTGAACTTGTTACAACACTTGATGAGCAACAAAAGAAAATTGAGAAAGTGAGGGGCATCACAATGATGAACAAGTTAATACATCAAAGGGGCAATGGACCCAAATTGGCTGTGGATTTCGATCAGTTAGGAAATCCATATGGAGTGAACCGCAACTCATTTGTTTCATATCTTGGGGTTCTTACTCGCAACCATTGCACTCCTATCCTAGAATCATGGCATAAAGTTCCTAAGGGGAAGAAAGACCACATATGGAAGGAACTATGCATGAGTTATTATTATTATTTGTAATTCTATTTGTGTAGATTACTAATTTTTAGGATACTAGTTAATAGCAATTCTATTTAACTTGCAGAGCATATTTGATCTGGATGAAAAGCTGCATCGTAAATATGTGATGCAACATTGTGGGAGGGTCCTAAGGAACTATAGGAGCAATCTCACCCAAGATTACATACGCGATGCTGAGAATAGGTTCTTGATTGATTCCAATTCTAGACATTGATCAGTATTTCACTAACTCTACACTAATAATTTTTGTTTGTATTCTCTTTGAAAAATAAATATAGGAAGAAGGAAGCCACACAACAATGGAACTACTTGGACCCCAAAGACTAGGAGGAGTTTGTTACCCAAAGAAAAATAGATGAATTCAAGGTATTAAGAGCCACTCCCAATTTAATTAATATACATTTTTATGTATTCACCTATTCAAGATTAACCTTTAGTGATACTAACCAAATCAATGTGCTAACTAACTAGGCTATCAGTGATGCTCAATGAGCAAGGCGTGCACTGAATGTACACGACCACATAATGGGTCTAAGAGGATATGTAGGCATTCGCCAAAGACTACAAGCTGAGTCTACTCAGCCTACTGCTACTCAGGAGACTGCATAGTCCTCTACTGCTGCTCTCGCACCTCTGCCTCGCCATGCTATGTGGATAGCTGGGAGGCAAAACAAGAAGGGAGAGATACTGAAGCCCGAAACTGCTGAGGTGGCTGCAAAAATGGTAAAAATCAACTCTTAGAGAAATCTATCGATATTGATTATTGTTATGTTTACTTATGAATTTTTGTTGATGGTGATTAGTGGGAGCTGCACGAGCAGAGGAAGGAAGGCAAGTTCATCCCTCAGGGCACAAGGTATGGACTGACAATTGTTCTGGGTAACCTAGAGCATCCTGGACGTGTAAGGGGTGCAGGCGCTGGTGTGGGCATCAAAGCGTTCTTTGGGCCATCCTATTGCAAACATGTCCCAAAAGTGGGACTTTCACAAGCTGAGGTAACTTATTCTTATTTTAGAACATTATTGCGAAAGGGAATTCAATAATAAGAAACTAGCATTTCTTTTATCCATGTATAGGTAGATTCCTTAATTGATAGGAGAGTCGAGGAAGTAATTGATAAAAGACTCCATGAAGCAATTAACAAGTAGCAGGCATCTCAGACTGCCACTCAGATAGTACCTGTGGTGAACCTCTCTTCTCCTACTGCTCGTACTGCAGAGGTTGGGAGTAATCCTATAGACCCACAACCTAGCACGTCCTATGTAAGTATTTTTATGGCATATATAATAGCTAGTCTGTTCAAGATGATATGTTTGTGTATATATGCATATAACATTCTTTACATAAATTTGTAGGGGTTGAAGCCATGTTGACTAAAAAGTGAAGGATATATCGTTACAGAGGCATCGACTTACCCACCCCTTAAAGGGTGCATGTTTTATGGGAGTCCAGTACCCGATGGCATGGTACATGTGAGCCCGATACATGTACTCCCTGGCTGGACAAATCTTGCATTGCCTCATGCACACCCATATGCTGAAACACTTGGTGAGGCAGTAGGCGAAGTGATATTGTGGCCCGAAGCGGATGTCCTCTATATTGATATTGTATGATAAATTTTCATTACTTTAATTTGTTAGTGTGTGTATATATATGAGTCAATTGATATGAAATTATATATACAGGTCAAAAAGATGAGACCCGCTACATCTCGGCCTCCACCTCCTCGACTATCAAGTTGGCTTCCAGGGGACCTACACGCCTCGATAGGTCCTTATTGTAGGAGTGTGACAGTATGGATCGGCAAACATAATCCAAATTGTCCTATAAATGTTACTATTACGGAGAATGCTATAGGTAAATCATACGATAACAATCTATTTATACAAGTTTAGCATACATATTAATGCATACGTAATAGAAGTTCTGGATACGTATTAATGCATGTCAAACATTCGGAAACAACATATTTATATAAGATATTTTGGAGTTGTTTAGTTATGAATGGTTGAACACATCTATGATAGAGCTGTGGATATGGTGAGATTAATGCATATGACAATCTGGTTTATACATCCATATACCTTTTTTATATACGGCAATCTAGTTTCTTATATATTAATGCATACATAATACATGTTTTGCAGCCACTTACACAAGATATGTACATATTTTGGGTTTTCCCATGTGGGATTTTTGGTTCCATCTTTGATTAGTCTTGTAGATATAGACCCATATTCAGTTACTTCATATGACTGTGATGCTTTTGAATATTTTGATAAAAATAATAAGACGGTGATAATAGCTCCATTCAATGTCGAGTAAGTTTACTTTGCTTGTAATTTGGACTTAAGCAAATTACATTTTTATTGCGGATATTGAGTTATTAATTTTCTACTTTCTTACCTGTAGTGCTAAGTATTGAGAGTTATTAGTTATTGTCCCTAAGACATTCACCGTCTATTATATAGATCCTGCGGGGAATGAGTTAGATGTATTATATGGACATGCAATTAAAAGCCCATTATTCTCATGAGAAATATTTTTTGCTTTTATATATGTTAACATCTGTTACTGCATTATTATTTAATTATGCAATTTAATGTGTTACATTAAAATATATAGGGCTTTACAAGAGTACAAAAAAGCTGGAGGAAAGGTCCCCAGGAAAAAAAATCTGACACTCATTTAGGAGAATGTGAAAGTAATTTCCTGACTCCAATATATATATTATTTATGTGAATTGTGCTTATTTGTATTTTTGAATATTTTGTATGTTTCAATTTATAGTGTGCTACACAAGACAACGGATGGGCATGTGCCTACTATGTGATGTGATTTATGGACCTAATCATCAAACATGCCGTATTGGAAATCAATAACATACAACATGTATTATACATAGTCTCATTAGATAATATGAAATATATGAATCTTATTATATATTATTATAATTATGTATATACGTCATTCTCTTTGTAGGTCTTTAAAACTGAGGACTTCAACACAGGTGCAAAGCGTTTTGATCTACACGCTCCCTATACGAGAGATGAATTAGATGCTATAAGAGAAGATTGGGCAAAAGCCCTGGAAAGAGTGGGAATTTTTAAATATAATTTTGTTGATAATGATGACAATGATGACAATGATGAATAAAGAATAACTTTGTTCTCATAATTAATTTTGTGTGAATGTGAATGAATTTTTATGAATTGTCATATGTCTGTGAAAATCACCAATACATGAATGTTTCTACATGTGTTTGAATGTGAAAAGAGATGAAATCAATGGAATTGCAGGTTGCTACTGGTTTCTACATGTGTGTGATGAAAAAATAATATGAATTAAATGTTCTTATACATGGGTGTGAATCACATATATATAATATTGTCCATCATGTTAATTTTGCAGGTTTGAGGCCTATTGTTGGATGATATCAATGGATGTCGTAAACCTACAGTTCAGTTCCACTGAACCGTAGGTTTCTGCATCCTGCGACCAGCTACAGTAGGCCTGCAAACTGATTAGAAAAAAAAATCATAACATAGACGTCGGTTATTTGAAGGAAACCGACACCAAAGACATACTGTGGTGGTTTTTCGCTTAAAACCGACGTCTATTTGACCGTGTTGTCAGAGGATATGGTGTTGGTTTCATTTAGAAAACCGACGCCTATAATCCCTTTGCTAGCATGTTTTTGGTGGCGGGAAGAGTTTTGGCGTCAGTTCTTTAGTAAACAACGGACGCCTATAGTCCCTTTGCTGGCACATTTTTAGTGGCAGGAAGAGTTTGGGCGTCGGTTTTTACTAAACAACCGACGCCTATAGTCCCTTTGCTGGTGCGTTTTTGGTGACGGAAAATGTTTTGGCGTCGGTTGGGAACCGACGTCGAAGGTGTCCCCCTTTAGCAGCGCCCACTTGGGTATCGCTTTGAAATCGACACTAAAGAGCTTAAATAACCGACGCTAAAAGGTTTTTATGTAGTAGGGTTTTCAAGACCAACATCATATTCCATCATTATGAAAATTGAAGGATATCCACACCTAATTCATAATGTGCACTTAATCCATAAATCATAGTCATTGTGGTAAACTGATCAACTTCAAATCAAGATTAAGATATAGATTCTACAAAAGATTCCAAAATTATTATACTTCAAACTTTGATAAGTAATAGAGTCCATTACCACAACATTTCAATTAGATAACAATAATCACATTTCATAGATTTTCATGAGTACAAGTATCAAAAGTGATATAGTGAGTTTATATATCATAATGACTTAGATCTAAGTTGAAAATAGTCAAAAGTTACTAAAAGAGGCATATCTAGTGACTTGGATTCATAATCGTCAAAGTTATATCGTTTAACATAGTCCAATAATCATAAAGGTTAATGATACATACGTCATGTTTAGATAAAGATTCAAATTTTGGTTTGAAAGTCACCGTCAAAGATTATCACACAACTTTTTGGAACATGGACATGAATTAGATGTTATTAATACTTACATGGCATTTGGTCACGTTCTTGCAATTCAAATAGACTATAGAGTTGTCTATTTCTGATTATTTATGCCAAAGATATGATTAAAGCAAGATCTAAAGAGAGAGAGAGAGTATACCTTGAGAAGAAGAGAGAGGACATGCTATAGTACCCACAACCGCTACAATATCAAGGCCCCTACTGTGTTGATGAAAAAGACAGAATTTTTTTTGAGAGAGTTCAAGAAACAAATGCAAGGGTATGGTTGTGTTCATGGCCGCGAGACAAAGACAAATGGAAAGGGGGGTTTACATAGGGGAAATGACCTAGGATTAGGGCATGATTTGGAGCAAAAGTCTAATGGAGGCACCAAGTTTGGGAGCTTCAAAGCTTCACAAACCACAATATTTGGACATGAAAATGCATGTATTTGGTGTGGATTTTCAAGATGAATCCAACACATGCAAGACTGTGCAAAACTATGCACTAGGGAGCAAGATATGGGAAGGGGTTTCCCCTAACCGATGACTGTTGCCTTCCCTACCTGAGATAGGGGATGATCCCCCACAATCGGGTCAGGTTTCCCCCTACCTGTGCAGGCTGGCATATGCTTGTGGCCCATTACAGAAAAATGGCCCAAAAGGGCTGAAATCAAGGGAAAAATAAGCTATAAGAAGGCTCTATCCTTGGGAATTTGTAGAAGAACTGGGAAACTCCCGTTAAAGTGAAATTTGGATCCAATTTTAAAAATATACTCTAGAATATTCATAAAATTTTGGGATTGAAAAGATAAAATTATGTACAAAATTAATATAAAAGATTAACAATTCAATATCAAGGTATATGTCTATATATAGAAGGTATAAATATGCTTCAAATCCTCAATTAAGTGTCACAAAATTGTCAAATGATCAAGGGATGAAGAAGTTAAGGCCAATTCAAAAGAATGAAGATGACAAAGATATAAAGCCAAGGATTTGGAAAACATTTCAAAGTAGGGTTTTTAGTAATTAGACATATCAATATGATATACTCATGAAATTGCACTATAGTTGATCATAGTAGAGTCATTGATCATGGAAATTATTAGGAGTGAGGGAAATCAAGTAAATTGGAGGGTGATTGAGTAATTAGATCATAATTGGTCCAGAAAGCACTTTGTCACAAATACGAGTTCAGTTATTTCTTTTATGATGTCCAACACTATCCTACCATTGTACCTTCTTTCTCTAGCCTACTGACAAGTAGATCTCTCTTTATTGGGCATGGGGAATTAACTCCCATGTCATGTATTTTTGAACAACAATTTTCATAGTTAATGTTTGTTTAATCCATGTTCTATGATGCATCAATGTTTATTTTACATATATGATCCCTCTCAATATTGTGTGTATGTTCTATGCTTCCTATACATCCAGGAAGGTAAATGCTGAAGTAAGGAGGTGTTATCACAGATTTGTTTCCTTGACCATGGGTGTGGCTAGGACGTGTCAGAGATTTCAAGGTTTTGGTGTTTTTATTCCACATATTCACAATGGTGCTACACAAGGTTAGAACCATTCCATACTACTGGGAGGGGTGTAGAACTCAAACCTTCCCTTGTTATTATGCTTGGTTGTGATTTCATGTTGTTTTGTGGCATAATATTATAGTGAAACCCTATGCTCAAGAATCTCAAACCATATTTGATCCTTTGATATAAGTGACCCCTATTTTACTTCTTTCCTTTTAATTGTTTAGTTAACTTGAATGAAAACAAACCCTCTCTTTATAAATAGATCTCAATTTTTAAAGTTCATCACTCTTGTATTTAACAACCTCTGCTCCTTTGGGACATGAATTTGAATAGAAAAAATCCATATACTTGCAGGGGTGGATGAGTTGAGATGATTTTAAATTTAAAACTCATTTGAACAATAGATCAACAAGAGGAAGACACATGAACTTGTAAGAACAACAACCCCTATAGGAACATAGTGCCTAACCTACAAGTAGGCACTTGGAGGGCCCTACATGTTTCAATTAGTAATTATACTACTATGGTGACCCCAAACATATCAAGACATTATGCCCCAATCTCCAGAAGGTACAAAAAGAATAGAAGAATCACAATAAGAGACACGACCAAAATTAGAATCAAAATCACAACCAAAAATACAAACTAGTATATTTTCCATGAACGTAGAGGGAGAAGAAGAGGATGATAGTTAAGGTTAAGTTATGTTTATATATATTTTGTGAACCTTATAAGCAGATAGCTTTTATACATGCATAATTATGAACCTTTATGACAAAATTAGGATAGTCATGTATAACATACAAGGAACATGGAAAACACTAATGTAGGTAGTAACATGGAAGTTTTGAGGATGAAATATTTTATAATTAAAACCTTGATGACTAAGTTAGGTTAATCATGTATCACAAATAAGGAACAAGAAAAACCTTAAGGTGGATAGTAACATGGAAATTCTGAGGATGTATTATTTTATAAGGTGGGTAGAATCATAAAATCCTTTTAATAAGTAGTAAAATAATTAAATCTGTGACTATAACTAAGTTTCCACAAAAAAATCTTTTTTTGGGGCTTAGTATAAGCAAACCCCTCTAAACAAACCTTTTTTACATAAATATGTAAAAGTAATATGAAATGAAAAACTAAAAAAGGGTTCTTATATTTCTTTTTTATATATTTTAATTTATAATAGTATATAAAAATAAGATTAAGTATTTGATGTTGTTTATATGTAATGAGTACTAATGTATAAAACCACTTCCTAACACTCAATTTAATAACATCACAACCTCTTAGCTAACTTTCTCATCTAAACCCCTCATGAATGAAAGTGAAATAAATTGAATAACTGTGTTTACAAAAACATAGAAAAAAATGTCCACCATAACAAAGCATCAATTTTATTATTAAGAGGAAATCCACATCATCAAACATTAATATAACTAACATAATATATACATATTAGGGTTACCACTGCTTAGTTGGTTACAAAATATGGAAACTAAGTATTTCAGACTAGTGTAGACACTATGATTACTTGATGCTCAAATTTTGGGGCCAATCAGACATCACTTGACCCCTCAAATGGCAAAGAAAGAAAAACATAAGCAGAATAATATGATTGCTTTTCGATCAATGTAGTGCATTAAGATAATGTTTGATTTATTTTTCCTTATCACATGTTTCATGTTGATAATGTTGGTTGATTATGTTTAATGCTTGAATGATTGGCATGAAGTATTTGTTGCATGGTTTCTGCATGAAAGCAAAGGTACATGGTTACACCTACCAATACTTGCCTTATCGACTTCTGAGGTTTTTTGAAGTCTCCAAAATGGACTGCAATTAAATTGCTTGATTGTTTATTTATTTCCTACAAACTATAAGGCCCCTATGAGTATCATCTTATATAAATATAACTTGCTCAAACCCCAAATTGCTATCTCTGGTGAGTTTAATAAGAAGTGGGGGAAAGAGGTCATTATGGGAATGATTGGTGATCCAGGATAGGAAGATCACTAACAAGCCACGTCAGGACAGAAAGACTGTCATAATCCAAGCATGGATGAGGGAAGGTTATGGTAGTCCATTATAGGGACTAAACCCTAACGAGAGGGTACCCCACAAAGACTCCCCTAAAGAGAGGGTATACCACAAATAGTGAGCATATATGGTTTGAGAAGTTAGAAAAGAAAAGGCATATCCGATTATGTAATGATAATTGTTGTTATGGTTTTTTATGTTGTTACACCTACATGCACATATTTTGTTTGCACCCCACACACACAATATAGGAATATACTAATGCACGTTTTGTTTCATGCCATTTTAGGTAAATGCCATGTGTGAAGATATCAAGACATGATGAACCCGATGAAAAACATTAAAGACATTAAAGCAAAGTAAAGGAGGATTAGTTAGATACTTCTTCTCATATGTAATAGTTTTCATATTGAAGGTTTATGTAACTCCTTAGAGGAGCACCAATCTACATCATGTAAATAATATTTGTGAAATAATGGAAATTATTTGCTATCTTATGTTTTTTGTGAAATGTAGATCTTGGAAATTTTAGGTAATGTCTCTCGACTTTAAGATCATTTCTTAGTTGGGAGATGCTAAAAGGTGAGGTCGTTATGAGAAGGCATGTGGCCCTTGGTGAAAAGCTTCTCTGTGATAAACTAAATTTTCTCTATCATCCAACTTATGTACATCATGGCTCATTAGATGCTTTAATGTACTCAATAACCTCCATCACCCCTAAGTTGATGACATTGAGTTACATTATGCTCAAATGACAAGTTAACTTTGATTAAATATCACTTCTTACTTATTTGTAACTCTAATTTGAGTTTTGAACTAAGTTTCATGATTATTATGTATCATCCACTTATAATAAAAATTTAACCCATACAATGAATTCTCCTTGCTATAAAATGTATTTCATGATGTATAATATTTAATTATGAATCCAACAGTTCAAAAATCACCCTAATCAGACATCCAGATCCCAAGTTATGAACCATAGAAGTTTTGGCAAATTACATGTGTTTTAATTGAATTTTATCGATTTGCGACTGTAATTGGGTGCGCACATCCTGCTTGCTCCTCCCTTTTTCTTTTCCTTACTAATTTGGGTCCCTTTCTCTTGACCAATCATGAGTCTTGATTCTTTGGGTGTTGAATCTCGGCCCTTGGCTTCCCCATGCCGTGGTTCACAACCCTGATCCAATGACCATGGGTACGTTCTTTGACCTCCGTACCATGGTCGGTGGTCATGACACAACTCATTCTACCTAACCCTCTTTTCCCACCTCCTCGATACAATATGCCCTCTCTTTGTCTATATAACACCTTAACCATCCTTTACCCTCTCTTTTCTTAGCATCTCGGGTACCCAAGCATCCCAATTCTTCTTCCCTCCATTCTTGTTCATGGAGGCACCACCGGCCGCCCAATTTGGGTATTTCCTCTTTGCTGACATACTTGCCTTGTTTCTCCTCCCTCTAGCTTTGCATGACTACTGGGTTTATGGGCAGCACCTCGCACACTGCGATGGTGCTCCAAAACCCTATGTCCCTGGCGTCGTCTAGGCACACTGCCGTCAGCTTCCACTCTAGCTCATGAGGACTGGAGCAAGGAGAATGATGCCCACTAGGTGTCATATTCCCATCCAATGCTCAGTGTGAGCTGACCCAAACTGGGGTCCTCCCCCCTTGCTTGACTAGGATAGGTGGCCCACACTCCTCTCTCTCCCTCTCTCTCGTCTGACCGAGGTCAAGGCAGCCTACATGGACCAGTGGTGGGGTGCCATGTGGTTGGATGTTCCCCCTCCTATCATGGCCCAGTTGGGCACCCAATGACCTTTCGATCAAAAACCAAGGGCCAAGATCGGCCCGGATCACCACTGTGCAAGGTAGCCTTCTTCCATTTCTTCTTAGTTTCATGCTTGAACTTGAAAGGGGCATATCTCCTCATTCTTTGGGCCATTTTGGTCATATAATATATGCATTTTCATCTAAAGAACGAGATATGTCTAATGGGATCATGTTCATGACCTAAATGAGATTTATTTTCACTTGTATGCTAAATATGATGCCTTTTGATCTCTTCCTACATGTTTTATGCCATCTAATGCTTAAGGTTGCTCCTTTATACCTAAAAACATGATTTTGTCCTAATATCAACCACTTAAACATGTTAATACATTTAGATTAGAACCTAATCCATCTTCACACCCTTATTAGGTCTTATGTTAATAAAATGACCTAAAATGGGCTTTTATGTTAAAGATCACTTCTTTAATTCTTAACCTTGTTTGAATGTGCCCTAATCCTTATGTTTGACCCAAATCAATAACTTTTGATATGTGCTGGGATAATATTCGATTTTTTTCATATTTGTACCCCCTTTGACCTTATCATGTGTAATGAACTATGAGTGTGTTTTATGTAAGATTGGGATAGTAAATCTTGCACCTTGCTCAAATACAGATTTAGTGCTTATTGAATCCCTTATGTGACCTCTAAATCAATAACATACATGTCTAGTACCCTTAGGTGCTATGCTGATCTTTCTTGTGCACTTGTGTGATTACATAACCTACTCTTGACTTAAGATGTGCTCTAGTATGCATGTTGGTTACTACGTCTCTAAACTCATACAAATCCTTCTCTAACGAAGCCCCATATTATTTTAAGATCTCAAATTAGCATCTTGATGATTTTTATGATACCTAACTCAAGTAGACCCCATCTATACTCTAATGATGACAATCTTGCATGATACTAACTCAAAATGACTAGTATGGCAATGTTAATGCTTATGTTGACTAAGCTTGCTCAAATATTATGATTGATATAATTAAGATCTTGTAACCCTAATAATATATCCATGCTTTCAGTTGTGATGTGTCACCCTAAGCTCTAGATGAATATTGAACATGCATGACCTAGTTGAGATATTGAAATCAATGATGAAATATATGATACCTAGACTTAAGTGACATATCCAAACACCATGATTATAATTAATAAACCTAATCTTGCTGATGTTAATCCAATTATACTCATTTATAATCTCAAGATATATTTTTGGACTCAATTGCCAAGATCTAGTCAAGCTTGCTATATATGATTTTCTTAATCAAAATGGCTAATCTTACTCTATTCTCGCAAGGTACACTTCTTTCTTGACCCTAATATGTTATTGGCTTGTTTGTATGTATGCTTGTATAAATTCTTGGGTAGATAATTACTTGTTTGAGCTACTTGTTCCCTATGATTAGTACGTCCACTTTTCTTAAAATATATTGAACAAACCTCAAACATGATTGAATTTGTCCATTATACAAACCTTGTGTACCTGCCTATATTCTTGGGGTAAGGTCACAAGGCATGTTGAAAATAGGGTTAGCTCATTGACTTAGGACTTGAGGTTCCTCACATATATAAGGGTTGGATAATGTTGAGCACCCCTACAAACCCTTCCTTTGAGGAAGTTAGTCAATGGCCATGATATGTTGTTAAGTATAATGGAAATACACTTAAAACATGCTTTGTATAAAACAACATCGTTACTTGTTCTAGCCTTGTTTCTTGTTCTTTCTTAGTACCTTGTTTCTATCCAACCAACCTTTTATATAGTATCGAACTATTTACTTGTTTTTCATAGCGTACCTAAAGCTTTAGCATTAATATGTTTTGTTCATCGATTTTGTAGATTCCAAATGAAGATCCACTACACCCAAGACTCTAAGCTCTGAAATGCAATACAAATGGGTATACTTGAATCTATAAATGGGTACATATCTCTTATCTCCATGTTTAGTATCTTGCTATCTCTTTAGTGTTATTATTGCCTTTTCATATATATTGCCTTTGTGAAATATTTGTGCCAGTCTACAGACAGGTGCCCAAGTCCACTCTCCTTTGGGTATGCATCTATAAGGAGTGTGGACTTAGAGTAACAAATAGTTCTGTGACATTCTTCTTAGTGAAGGTGAATTCAAAGGTAGAAGATCTAATCAAGAGTGGTTAAGTCCTTGAAGGATGAAGACTCATTGAAAAAGTGGATAAGTCCTTGGTGATGGACAAAGACTCGTTGCAAGTGTAGGTAAATCCATGATAAGGCTAAAGACTCTTGGTCATTGATAGGTAAGTCCTTTATAAGATTGTTGGCTCCCTTGGTTTTAAAGGGAAGTTAATAATTCTTGGATCTAGAAACTAATGGTCGTTTACTATAACTCGTATAATGGAATGTGCATAATGACTTAAGGTTGAAAATCATATAGATTATCTCCTTTAGATAGTGGAGATACATCTGGAACAACTAAACATAACACCTTCACTTGTGGAATTTTCAATTTCTCTCCCCCTTCTTTTAATACTTGCAATATTATCTTGGGAAATATCTTGAAGGTCTAATGATTTTTGTTTAAAGTGGTTTATATGTATTCACCGCCATCCCCTGTATAAAGACGATGATACTGTAAGAATGAGATATATCACCTTCAGTCTTTTCCTTTGAGAATAATTTGTATCCTTTCCCTTTTCTAAAAAATAAATTATGTAACACCTAAGATGATATCTTATGTTCCCTATTCTTGTCAATAACTCTTTGTTAGGAATTATTAATTGTTATTTATTGTTTATTATAAATTTGAACCTTGGTTATGTTGAGTAACCACTCTTTACCCTATTGTCCTCATATTTGGGGATTATTAGAGTGGAGGTCGTAAACATAAGTTGTATAATACTCTATTCATGTATAATAAAATTTATAAAATGTTCAAAAAGTATGGTAACATGTCATCATGTCCTAAATATGATATATAAACCATATGAGGTATTCTGTAATGATATTTTAATACAAATGATATGTTATTATTCTCATAGTTAATTATGCATAAAAACCCTACATTAAGTGTAAAAAATGATCTACTAATCAATAAATCCTCACAAATATAGTATATCTTTACATCCATATTGTAACCTCATCTAGTATTTTGAGATAATAGTGATATATTTACATTATCTTAACATGTTCATAACATAAAATGAGGTTTCAAACCAATTTCTCTTATGATGTGTATCTAACATTCAGATTAGTGCTAATGAATAATTTAATCTGAAGCTAACATTATTAGAACCTAACTTGGACATTAACTTCGGTAACATAAATTTAACATGTTAACACAAGAATATGATTTTAACTTAATGACCTAAGGTACAACCTAATATGGATCTAACTAGGGTCAACAATGATGATGAATCTAGTGACTGTATGTGATGTTATCTTTATCAGGGGTTGACCAATTGTAGTTGACTGCTAGAATGTGACTGAGGTTATATAAATTTAAGGTATTACCTCTTACTTAACCATTGGATGATATGAGATGTGATGTATTTGTACAAAGGACACATTATATAGTGTTGAATAAAATAAATGTTTTGTATGATAGTTTTATTGATTTCTTCTATTTATAGTTTTGAATACATGAACCACAAGATATTCTGGTCCAGTATAAATCATTATTTCCGTTTAGTAACAAATCTCCTCGTAAAATGATGTATCTCTTTAGCACATCACTTTCTACACTGATCTATCTTTTTGATAGTAGATCATAAGGACTTAAAATCTTGAGCTTTTCTTTAGGCAAGACAATGAATTATTTCCCTCAGGTGGTAAATGCATGGATGAATTAATTGAATGTACGGTAAAATATGTGATATCTCTTTTGTAAATAAAGATGCTTAGTTTGTAAATTGTTTGTATATGTATGTATATATATGTTTGTATATGTGTATATATACATATACATATGTAAACAATAAAGTTGTTTACAATTTTTACTGATGACTACTCAACTCAATTGTGTTTACATCTACCATATTTTAAATAGTTAATTTTATATTGCAAAATAAACATGATGATACTTGGTAGATGATGGGGGTTGTGTGACTAGAAGATGTACATGTGGACCTAAGTCTAGAAGATCTTGTAATATAACGTAGCATGTGCATATGTAACAATAGGATATTTGTTGTGTAATATCAAAGCTTGTAATATTACACTCATTAATTATATATTTAATGGTAAGCTTGTATTTTATGACTTGAATATTTTTCATGTGATTACTACTCAGGTGTCCTCAGTAGTACATATTTCTATATTTTTCATTTTAACTTCTCTTGATTTTCTTCTTCTAGACCTAGTAAGTGATGTCTAGCATTGGGATCTGCACTTAGGCGAGGGTTTCAATTTGGACACCATGTTTACATTTAAGGTTTTAGAAATGCTTAATTATTAACTCCTATAAACTCATATGGAATGGATTAACCCCTAAGTCCATAGGGATTATGCTTTGATTATAATTCTCAAAATCAACACTATAGGCTCTTTCACTTTATGCTAACTTTGTTACATTTCAAGATTTGAACTTCAATCTAACCATCATGGGTTTGAAGCATGGCACACATACATTGGATGGCCAACCCACTACATTTACGAATTACATAACATAAGTTGGAATTTTGAGGTGTGGAATACATTAAGAATTACAAACAACAATCCATGTATGAGAGGTATGCGGGCTACCATCCCAATACTAGAATGAAGACACTTTACTCGTTCATGATATACATATTAAGTACAAAGTAAAAGTTAAGAGGAATTCCATGTAATGATGGAACAACAAACAATGCAAAAGAAAAAGAAACACTTGGTGAAGTCAAAATCAATTATAACATTAAAATACCGATCGCTAGCACGAAAGGAGATAGATCCTCACTCACAAATTTTCAAATTAGAAATTCATAGAGAAGGTTCTCAAAAGAGGGTCTTCTCGCACCTTTGGAGCCTCCTAGACCACATCCCTCGATTATCCGACTTCTCTAGCTTAGTAGTTAGTTTATGTGCGAATGTCGACTTGCCCATGTGCCCTACGAGTGTGAGCGTTACTTTGCTTCCTTATCCTCTCCCACCCCCTCCATGCTTGTTGATTTTTCAGTAATGTATTTATAATTTATGGCTTCATTTCCATAACGAAATGGTCTCAGCGATTGGATTATGACAAAACAAAACAAGGCATGTGCATTGTGCGTGGTGTGGTTAAAAACAGCAGAAAGCAACACATGGCAGTCAACCCTGTATTACATGAGTTTGGGTTGGCATTGCAGTTTATAGAAAGATTTTGACCAACATCAAAAGATAAAAGACCCGACACGCGGAACCGAACCCCACAAGAGTTTAACACGCTAGAGTCATAGAATTAGATCCTGTCTCAACGGAATCAAGAGAACGGAAGACAAGATGTAACATTTATGCGTGTAGCTCTTTTTTGCCTCGTAGGTACCCTTCAAGGTGTTCTTTCCCAGCCATCGCTCTTTTCATTTCCCGTACGTTGTTCCCAACCCGTTCCATCCCATCTTGGTGCCATCTTATTTTACCTGCCGTGTAAGCCAAGGCGGTGGTCTATCGAGCTCAGCCTCTCAGGCGTGGTCCGGTGAACAGGAAAGGGGGACCATTAACTGGAACATGATTCACATGAATCAATGGAGGTAGCTGGAGGGATGTATATGAACTAGTGATCGCCTACGTTGAACATGCATGCGTCGGCAGCTGCATCAATATCATACACTTGGTAAAGCGATGTATGGATGAACTCGTCCGAGCATGAAAAGCAAGAGATCAATTCATACACCGCCCTAAACATTTAGGAATGGGTTCAGTGCATGGATGTCGGACTCCTTGCTGATGTCACTGCCGACGCAACTGAATTGCTTGAAGCAAACGCAAAACACCGGATGTTTGAAGTTTAAGGCCAAAAAATCAAAATTCATGTTTGGATTTTTTTAATTATTAAAATGATATGATTTGGTGGAGTCAATAAGTTCTCTCGAGAGACGTATTGCTATTTCCGAAAAGTAATAATCTCCATTTGGAACGCATTGCCCCCATCAGGAGAAATACGTTCCCAAAGAGGATGTATTGCTTATTTTATTTTACTTTATTTTTGTATTATGCATGTATTATATATACACATATATGTTAAATTACTAAATGAACATAATCTACATTAACTTATATACAATAAAATATATATTTAAAATAATATCTAAAAGCAATAAACTAATAACAAAATATTATATTTTATTAATACATAATATTTATAAATGTAAATAATAGTGTGTAAAAATAATAGATTCAATACTAAAATTATATAGTGAAGTTTAATATTAACGAGCTACACAAATATAGATGTATATATATGTATATATGTTTATATGTACATATAAAAAAACTAATATAGTAATATAAAACACACATTGGTACACTATATATATACACACACACACTCACACACACACATATATATATATATATATATATATATATATATATATATATATATATATATATATATATATATATATAGAGTTAGGCTAGGATACACTTAAGTGTATTGGGGCCTGGATACAATGAACTTTTCTACCCTTGGATCGTTGGCTGGTTTTGATGAACGGCTAGAACAAAATTTGCCCACTCAGGCAAACCCAGACGCTGGGTCCACCTATAACTTCCGTGACCCACTCAGGCAAACGCAGACTCTCTCTCTCTCTCTCCCCGCTCCCTGTGCATCTCTCCTTCCTCGTTCTCTCCGCTGCAACTCTCTGGATCGACGATGGCCAGGAGCTCCGGGCAGGACGGACGAGCTGTAGACGAGGTTGTGTGACGACGATCTCCGCAACGACGACAATCTCTACAACGACCAGGAACTCCGCCGCAACTCTGCCCACTTTCTCTCTCTCTCTCTCTGGATCGACGACGGCCGTCCAGCACTCTCCGTGCGACCAGGACCTCCGGACAGGACGACGATCTCCGCAACGACTAGGAAATCTCCGCAACGACCAAGAATTTCGCTCAATTAGGGCCTCCGGGCAGTGGCGGTCGGAGAAAGGGTTGCTTGGAGGGAGAGGGTGGCCAATCCAGGGCATCAGTGTCACCAAACCCAATCTATCTCCCGCTCTCTCTTTCTCTTCCATCGGTGAAGAAGACCCCCGACACCCTCTTTCTCTTCCAAGCTCTCTCTTCCTCGTTCTCCTGGGCAGGTTACATTCTGTTGGGC
Organism: Alisma plantago-aquatica; assembly: GCA_963693085.1. Taxonomy (NCBI): domain Eukaryota; kingdom Viridiplantae; phylum Streptophyta; class Magnoliopsida; order Alismatales; family Alismataceae; genus Alisma; species Alisma plantago-aquatica. The sequence continues at coordinate 196,285,049 of OY856413.1, read as the reverse complement.
GGAGCTACTCTGAATCATACAGCCGATTAGGTCTGTTCACACGTATTCCCCCTTACCCCGACTCCATGGATCTTCAAAGCAAAGACATCAATTTTAGTTCAGTTTGTTCCACTTCCTTCAATAGGAATAGTGGTTCATCACAGGGTGAGGTGATTGTCCGAAAAAGTAGTCAACAATGCTATTGTGGCCAAATGGTGGAAGCCAGGACAGCTTGGACCTCGAAAAACTTTGGGAGAAGGTTTTTGGGTTGTCCGAACTTCAATAAGTAGGTTTGTTTCATCCAGTAAATGGATGAAATTACTACTGCCGTCCTACTATTCATAATTCTGTCCTGCTATTCATACTGTATATGGAATTGCTTGCAGGGAAATTACTACTGCCGTTTCTTCCAATGGGATGATGAGTTGGAGAATAATCCTAACAGAAATACTACAAAGATCAATCAACTTGAAGAAAGAATCAAGCAACTCGAAGTCATAGTGAAGCAGTCTGTCAGCAAAGAAGAAAGAGTTGTGGCCAAGTATAGGTTGTGTGTGGATGTATTGGTGGCTTCATGGGTCGTGTTTGTTGTCATGTATACAAAATCATGTTAGTGAAGCACACGAGCATTGTGTATCATGATTTGTTGTATTGTTTGTCAATGAATTAATGTGTATCATGACTGAATGAATGAATCTGTGTCCACATGTGAATGTCTTTGTAATCCTGAATCTTTCAATGAAATGAGTTTTGTTTCACTCTTTGTGTTCTGAATGAATGAATGTTCCAAATATTTGAATATGTGTGGCTTGCAAGAAATAGATTGGTGGCTCAATTCACTGCTTGTGATTCATTATAATGAACTAAATAGACTTCCTAATAGATCAATTGCAACTACAGAATGCTACTGCTTGTGATTCAGTATAATGAGCTGAATAGACTTGTAAAACTACAACCACAACAGATTTCTCAATCAACATTGACCAGCAAGTATATGTCAGAAGCCGATCAATAACTGTTGAACACCAAGACAATGTGGGAAGCTTAGAAAAAGAAGCCGATCAATAATTGTTGTAATACCACTCAAAAGTAGATCAGTTGCAGTCTTAAGCAAGTTACCAAGCAAACAAATGCTGCTAGGATACTTAGTTTATGCATCATCATGAATACAGAAGGAACCGTTAGACAAAGCTATGGCCATATGGTGAATTTGATGTCTTCCTAATAGATCAATTGCAATACACTTGAATCTAAATTTAATTCCTACAGATAGTTCCTTTACCTGCAGATAGTTCCTGTTTACTTTTCTCTTTCCTTGCAATTGAATTCTGACTTTCTATATTACATATAGAGTCATTGAGAATTGAGAATTGAGAATTGAGCATTGAGAATTGAGAATTGAGAATTGAATTCTGACTTTCTATATTACATATAGACTTTCTATATGTAGATAGTTCCGATTAGGATTAGAGGGAGACATCACAAATAGAGTCATTGAGAATTGAGCAGCCAAAGCAACATGCCAGTCGTGTCTGCCTATGAAAGTTTGGCATCACAGTCCATGTCCCACGTTTGACGCATGAGTTGATTAGCTAGTTGGCGGTTTTGCATTGTGAAACTCCCATTATTGTGTCCTATTAGTGGGGGGCTGTAAATTATATTAAATAGTCATGTAATCAATACAAATCTAGGATCCAGATTTATAACCCAGACCAGGCCCAGTTTAGATCAAAGATTTATAATCGTTTTAGCTTTGGAATTTTGAGAACCAAGACATCCTTCAAGGTATATAAATAAATGATTGTTGCAGTTTGATAAGAAGGAGAATTGAGCACTGGCCTTGACATTTTGTGGAATATCTACAATATGCTATGTTATTCTTTTCTATTTTCCTTCGATGCCTCTCAATGATAAATCAAGTAGCATCATTTACAGTAGGATGAAGAGTCCTTGTTCCGGTGGAGTACTAGTAAGCAGAATAATTGCGGACATAGCAACGTTGTATGTTCTGCAAGATAGGCCATATACCATGCTTGCAATTCATACTGACGTCCAGACTAAACGTAATCATTAGATTGAGTTACTTGCCGGCATAACCACCAAACAAGGATCTACAAGAACAATCGTCTAGATTGAGTTACTTGCCGATATTCCATCAAGAAGATAACATATCATTAACATTAGCAAATAACTCTTAAAAAATCACAATAGGTAACTTAACTTAGAGGTTGAATGGTAATGGGATAAGAATAAAACATCAGCAGCAAAAAGCAACCAAAACGTCAGGCTATTAATAACTTTTCAAATAATTTAACATAAAACCCCTTTACCATGATGAAACCTAGAATCTCTTCCAATTCATAACCAATAGAAAAGGAATGTTGATCACATGACAATAGAGAAGGAGCTTGATTTATAAGTCATGCTCCAACAGCCTACATATATAGACAAGGAGTATCTTATGACAGAGTAAATGTTCCATATGCATATTTATTAACCTCTAGTAGAAAAGGAAGAAAATCTCCAACTCATGCTTGTAAAAATGTTACACAGCAGTTATACCAGCATTAAATATAAACATATTGAAGTATATCTACAGAAATTCTATAGCAAAATTAAATAGCTAGCTACTAATAATCAAGCCATTACAGAAATTCTGTAGCACGGGGTTATATTTTGCAACCATGAGGGGCTCGCAGTGAATGTGTTAGCAAAAGCATACAATGGATCACAGAGTGCATTCAGTGTAGATACTTTTGCACTATTTTGTAACAAGTCTATTCATTAACTAAACTGAATCGAATCGAATCACATTCAGAGACAAACATTAACTGAAATGAATCGAATTACAAGTCCATTCATTTCAGAATTTTTGGATAAGCATTATTAAATAGATCTAGTAAGAACAACATTTTCTTTCCATACAACATGTTACTAATTTCGTCCAATAGTTTCAGCACTTCGTGCATACAAGAATACATTGCATAACCATGGGGAGTCATTTGTACCTAAAACTAGCAAATAAATCAACGACCTGATTAAGATCTCACACAACAACAAAGCAAATTTTAAAACTTCTGATTTATATTATTAATGAAGATTTCCAAATGAGTCAAATTCTTCCAATAAAATTGCATAGTACAAGTACACCGCATAAATTATGCAGTGCAAACATTAATCACTAAACATGCATACATTAAATATGCAAGTACTAAATACACATAAAGACACAAATAGACATCAAAGGTTCAGTACAAAAGTGGATCCAAATTCATAGTTTTACAACCACTTTTACATATTCTTCATGAGCCACTTTTACAGACACAAATAAACACATATTCTTCATGAGCCACTTTTACAGCCACTTGAATGTCTTCATCCACTTTTACATAGTTTTAGCATCCACTTTTACAGCCACTTGAATTCTTCATCCACTGTATCTTATTCTTCTTCAGACTCATAAATTTGATTAAGGTCATGAGCATCAGATTTATCTTTGGCAACCTGCAATGTAAATTTCCATAACATGAGAGACCGGGATTATAAAAATCATGTAAATTAACTGAAATGAAAATCATGTAAATTAACTGAAACTTACCCCAGATCTGCATGTACGACTATTGTGCCCTTTTCCATTACATGTACTGCATGTCCTTTGTCTTTTTGCCTTTAACTCAGCCTGTGGCTTAAACCTTTGTGGTTTCCTGTTTCCTTTACAATGTGATGGAGGTGGATCTCTTGCTTGCATGCCATCTTCCACATCTTGAATTTGGAGCACACATTGACTATCTTGTGTTGGAATGTGAGTTTGAGATGATGGCATGCCTTCTTCACAAGAAGCTGTTCCCATGTCTTTTTGCAATGACACAATGTTGTCATAAGTTTTTTCAAATAGCTCGTGCACATCAAGGTAGGTGTCCTTATGTTTAGAAGATATACCAATTAACTTCATTGCCGATCTACAAAGTGAGTTATACCTGCCCAAAGGGGTACTTCCATCAACTTCTTTGACATAATGACTTGCACTTTTGGTTTTTGCTTCCCTAGTCCATCTATTCATCACATATTGAGGTGGTATCTTATGAACTTTAAGATAAAGCATCACTTTTAGTATATGACCACATAAGATGCCAGAAAACTGAAATAGCTTGCATTCACAAAAGAATTCTTCATTATTTTGATTAACATGTACTTCGTAGCTATTCTTTGATACAAATGCAAGTGACTCACCACCAACACATGAAATTTGATATATTGAATCTTTACGAACCTCCTCTAAATCATAGCATGAGGTCAATTTCATTTGTCCTTTAAAAAAATTTAAAAACCGATCTTGTGTAGACATCCCTTGCATGTTTCTTAATGGGAGCAAAAGACCATAATGTTGGTTGGCCATCCTTAGTTCTATAGTCTTCTTCATCCTCTTTGTCATAACGGTTCTCAACCACCTTCTCAAATGCTTGGACAAATTTAAACAAGGGTAAATGATTGTTTACATGATCTTTGAATATTGCATTCATGCTCTCACTCCATTGTGTTGTAGACATGTTGGCAAAAAATGTATCTCTAAAGTATACAGGTATCCATTACTCTTTGATATTCCATAACAAGGTTAGATGTGAGTTGTCACCCAAATTGTATGATGTAATCATATTCTTCCATCTTTCTTCAAACTCATGAATGGTGATGGGTTGATTGTTGCAAGATTGGAACTCTTCACAGAACCCGGGAATAGTACCATAAATCACACCCAGATGTTCACGTGCTTTTCTCATTATGTTCCATTGACAACAACGGTGTACTACATTAGGAAATACAATACGAATTACCTTCTTCATTGTAGGATCTTGATCAGTTAATATTGCCTTCGGGTGCTTTTCATACATAGCTTCCAGAAATGTCTGAAAAACCCATACAGAGGAGTTAGCGGTCTCATCTCGTAATAAAGCACAACCAAACAAAGTAGATTTCTTGTGATGATTCACCCCAATAAAAGGTGCAAATGGCATATTGTATCTATTAGTCATGTAAGTTGTGTCAAATTTAATCACATCTCTAAACGTTTGATATGGCATTCTTGATCTTGCATCTACCCAAAAGATATTGCGTGCACAACCCTCATCATCAAATAGTACAGAATAGAAGAATGCAGGGTTTGTTGCTTGCTGCTTTTTGAAATGCTCTAATGTGGAGGCTACATCAACACCTATGTATCTCCTCCTCAAAGAAACAAGTTTGTTGCTTAAATCTTTTCTTAAGAACGTGACATTATGAATTCCACCTTGTTGGCTAGCAATAAGTGACATTATTTGTGCACTAGAAATATTTTGATCATGCATTTCCTGAATCAAATCATGAACCTCAGAAGACATATGACGGTGTGACCGGTGAAACCTCTTTTTAGATGGACTATTGGTGAGATCATGGTTGTGCTCTTTGTCATAGCTCACAACCACCCACTTTGTATCTTCTTCTAACTTGACTCGCATTTGAGCCTTACATCCTGTTTGATTAGAAATGACATCTTTTTTTTGGGTACCCTTATCACCATTTTCTTCCTTCTTTTTTGGTCTATATAACCCTTCCTTGGAACACATGAATACCCTATTTGTGACTTTTTTGGTTTTAGCTGAGACATAGTGATTCCCCTTCCTTATGCTAAATCCCATACGATATGCATATTGATTATAAAACTCCTCTGCCTTATCAAGACTATCAAATTGCAAACCTATGAAAGGTTCTAGTTCATATTGTACTTCCACCCTCTCAACATCCACATGGGTCTCATTTTCTTCACCAAAGTTTTCATTTGCATCCACTGCATGCTCATCAGCTAACCACTCTATTCCTGCCATACCATCAACATCATGAGAAAAATCCATATCTACACATAAAAGACATAATCACCGCTTGTTTGCATTTAGGAAAATGAGACCATATTGATAAATTAAAACAAAATCTAACCATGTACGGATTGTTGCATGGTGCTACTGCCTTCCATATCCAACCAAACTCGGATGTAACTGTCCATATCTATCAAGGGCAAAAAATGATTATTATGATAAACTAAATACGATTTTTAAGGCAAAAAAAACTAAATGGAGGAGCAAATACTATGTTGAAGGAGGAATGAAAAAACTCGATTGTTTTAATCTATTAGGGCCAATTTGGTTGGACCAAATTGGAAAATGAGAATTACAACTGCATAATGGTTTGCAATTCCGCAAGTTTGGTTTGACGCAGTTGTACTTATGACCTTGAAACACGAATAACTAAATAATTTCACAACCAATACAATTTAATTTCATGTTTTTCATTTCCAATTTTCAAACTCCGGAGCCGTAGAAGAACTGCACGGAACCAAATTGGCCCTTAGTAGAGGTGAAAAGAAAAACAAACCTCACAAATTCGCCAAAATTTGGTCGTCTGTCACTGGGAAGAGACCTGAATGGAGGGGTTTGGATGGCAATGTCGCTAAATGGAGCTCTGTCTTCTTCTCCGGTAGCTGGGCCGCCGCAGGAACCTGTCTCTGGCTGCCATAGGGAAGTGGATCGGCGTCAGCGGAGATCCTGGTCGCAAGGAGATCCCTCCTTAGCCGTCACCTATGCGTGGAGCAGCTGGTCACCAGAGCTACTGGTCGTCAGTC